>JASVEL010004573.1:12500-378188 GCA_032618575.1 Nicotiana noctiflora
AGAACAGGTATTTTTGGATAAGTTGTTTCCCCTCTTCTGTATAGCTCTTTAGTCCCATGCCTACCTAAGAGGATCTCACCTTAAAAGATGTGTTACGCTCTTGAGAGATGGGATTCATACCCGGAAGTGGGAAAGACAAGGTTTAGAATATCGGTGTCAGGTGCAGCCCAAAGGAAGCTTCTTGATAATCTAGTCCCGGCCAAGAAGGAAATAAGTGCTCTATCGGTTGAAGGTGCTCTGTTGCAGCTTCTTTAATGGGAAGCACTGAGCTACCGCTCCCTCTTACCAGGGATATCAGTAGTTAAGCCTTACCTTCAGTTAAATATTATTAAACCCTTCGCCCTATCATGGATTCGTTGAACATTCACTCGAGCTTGATCAGGGTACTCGTCTATCACGCTTAGAATAGAAGATAGGATACATCGCTTAGGCGTCTGGGATTCGGTGGTAGGAGGAATCCCTATAAATGCAATAGCCCTCTCTGTCCGGAAAATAGAGATAGCTTCTTCCCTTAGCTAGGTACAACTCTTTCGAGCAATCAATATGCTAAAGGTGGAGCTCCTTTTGGGATAGACTACACGAGTTCTATGAAAAATAGCAGATTACTTTACAAAAGCAGAGGCTTTCTGTTCGATAAGTCTACAGATCTTCCCCTATTAAACAAGGGACTCATACAAGACTTTCTGTTTGTATCTGATCTAACGCCTGAAGTTTAAAGAGAAATAAAGCAGTATCTATATGGTGATCAACTCATCATACAAGAGCTAACTTCCCGACTCCCGTTTATGACAGCTGTAAGTATGGATACCAGAGGATCTAATAGAGAAGGGATGGAGGATCGGAAGTCTTGAAAGACAGAACGGTGTTCGTAGATGGATTGGACTTTTGGCAGGAGAGAATACTGATTGAGCACATACTTATGATTTCTATCTATATAGGATATGCTAAACCTTTTCTTATTTATCTATCTAGGAAGCAGATGAAAATATTATCTTATTAATAGGTTCCTTCGTTTGAGGGAAAGAGACAAAAGAACAGACCTTTCCTATGAATGTGAAGCTGCCAAGTAAGGTAGGGGTAAAGGGGAGGTCTTTCTCTATTTTCACAGGAACTTATCCTTTTTGGTTAATAATTTATGTTGGGCTGACTAAGCCCACTATCCTACAGAGCACCTTTTGTGTCGGGTTAAGGCTCCACCTCATCTTGGGTTAAGGGCTTAGTTGAACCCAATTTCTTCACTTGTAGTCTATCACTTTGCTTGGCATTAGGCTTCGATATAACTTGCTTTCCTGGCCTTTAATTAAACCTCTGCTCCTAATTTAGACTATAGGTTTTGGTTTTGGTTCAATCTTAGTTGTTTAGCTTATGTCCATCAATCAATCTCTCATAAACCTCTAAGCTGAATCTATATGGGGCCGGCCAAAAATTCCTTGTAATCCTCTAAAAGGGTAAGGGTAGTGAGGCTTAGATTCCATAGAGTTCAACCTGCATTGGACTTTAGTTAAGCCTACAACCATTTTAGTAGAAAAGGATATTCTGTGTAGTCCAACTCATAGAGAGTTCTGTCACTTTGTCTCAACCCATTTCTTCTATTCCTATGATTGTTCAGTGATGGGTTTTCTTCTTTTAGGATTAGGTTTCTATCCCGTGTTGTGCTAAGCTCATTTCTCTTAAAACATCTTACCTTTTGTACTTAAGATATTGAATACCCTGCATGTCATTCATTATCCACACATGTCATACATCTTTCGTATAGGATGATCTTAGAAAGCACGTAAGTTTTGGACATTTGCATGACAAAGGTAAACCAATCTCTCTAGGTTAAAAACCAAATGACTTTCTCAAACTAATACTGCAGATCGACATCAGGGGTGGCCGTGACGCTTCCTGTTGAGTACACAATTCTGACTTGAAGTTCGTTTACACAGTATGAGTAAGACAATTATAAAGAATGGGAGTAAGCAACTTTTTTAGATTTCATTCTTTGATATAACATCAACATAACAATAACATTATAAAGCAATATAGGCATTTATCTCATCCATCCATCGAGAAAAACACATGCCTTACACTAAATGTTCACGCGCTTCTTTATTGAAAACAAAAAAACATTCTAAAATGAACCCACATATAAAAGTGGACTGGTTTGCTCATTATTTTTGTTCGTACATTTTTCATTATTTCAATACAAGTAAGACCTCCACTATACTAGTTTTGGAGAGGATTCGCGCCGGATGGAACACGGCACTTCGAACCATAGACTTCAATTTCAGGAATGAAATGAAGCTTTGGAACAGAATTATGCTTCTTGCTAGGCCCTCATGGCAGAACTAGCATATTGGCGGGGAGGGGGGGGGGGAAGCGGCCCCCTTTTGCGACAGAGTAGAAAGCTGAGCTTTCCCTAGCGTAGCTCCATTCAGAAAGAACACAAAAAGGAGAAAGAACATTATTTTGCAGATTCTTGCCATCCTGCTCTACAATTTTTATTCTTTGTTATCTGTATCGAACTTATCTGTTGCAAACGCGAGTAATTCTTTCGATTCAGTAGAGCGAGAATCCCCTTTTTAGGAGTATACTGGGGCCATTCTTCGAAGAAATAAGAAAAGTATGGCAATAGTTGACTCTTTACACTTACCCCATCTCAGCTTTCATTGAAAATATTGTCAATGAAATGATCAAAAATAGTTCATTTCTCCCTTCCTCTTTTCTCTTTAAACTGAGAAAGAAGAAAGAAGGACCGAGTCTTGCAGATATGCTGCTTCAGATTCATCGTGACCGGTGCTGCTTCCTTCTCCGAGTTTTGTGTGTCTTTTTTGGCGATCTCAATGTATTTCAGATTCTGCTTTCATCTGAAGATGAAGGAGACATCATTAGCTCAATTGTCTTAGTTTAGTATTTCGTCCCTAAAAGCGTAGAACAGACTCATTTGATGTAGGGATCGGGGAATGAGCTTCACAACAAAGAGTAGAAGCGAATGGTTCGAAAGTAGATGTTAGTGGTTCAAATCATGTATTAAGCCTACCCATTCTTTCTATCTATTCTTTTTATCAGTAAAGAGGTGCCTTGGGCTCTTTTCCAAGGGGTAGAGGGTATTGAGAAGTAGGTTGAGAAGGAGGAAAGATCCCTTTAAAAGCGGCAAGAAAGCTGCATATCTTTCTTCTCTTTTCAAAGATGGGGCTGATGGGCCCCTGCTGTGATTCATTCCTCGTATCATCTAGGAGTGAATAGGGTTTACGAAACAGCAACTGAATATCAACTTTTTTTAAGCGAGTTGACCTGGGGATCTCTTTTTTACTATGTATAAAAAAGACTATGTCGTAATAAAGTGGGTTTGGCTGCTAATAACTAAGGAGGTCATCCGCTCACCAATTAGGTTGTGTTGAGCATGAATTTTGTGTTCCACTTGGGATGCTAGACTCTCTCTTCTATATTTGTATCTTCCTTCCTATTGTATCTTCATAGTAGATCGCTCAGCCTGATTCTACTTAAAGAGATGAGGGGCAGAAGTTCTACAAAATGTGTATGTTAAGTTAAGCATGACGATTGGTTCCTTGCTTCAAACATGACTATATTGAAGGCATTCTACCAATAACGTTTGAATAAGACGAAGGCATTAGGCATCACTGAACTAGGTACTTTCCGACCAACCGCCCAAACAGAAAATGGGAATGAACAACTCCGACCAGCTTTTTTGAAGATGTCTACTACGGATGTTTCCTATGGTTTACGGGTAAGAGAAGAGAGAGGTGCTTCTAACTAATTATTTCTAAGCCTTGAATGAAATATATTCTCTTCGATCCCTTTCCAGAACCAGCCCTAGACCTCTTCTTTTGAATGGTTTTCGGGGCTACTTTTTCAGTCCCAAGTACTGGTACAACTAATTGGTTCTTCAGTTGATTGGTGAACAAAGGAATTTAGTACATAACAAAAAAGAAATATAAGAACATGACTATCGACAGCTTTCAAAAGAAAAAAAGAGTCAATAGGGCTTATGGATCATCAACACACCGGCTAAGAAAAAGTACGTAAGGGATACGCCTTCCACTTCTCATGTCTTAAGCACGAGCGATTTGTTCAAATTTTGTGGAATGAGATACTTCACCAAGGAAGTAGCGCCTGACCTTTACCTTTAAGGTTCCGATTTTAAGGCTTTAGGTCCAGCAGAGGTAAAATCCTTTGATAAGAGCTTCCGATAATATTTTAAGTTCTCATGCATGTCCTGGTCTCTGATAGAGATTCGAGAATTTTAGTAGTTTTTGCGAATATTAATGATTCTATAGTGGCATAGCTCCAGACATGGGCTTATTCCCTTCATTATATGGCTAGCAGGATGTTTAGCAATAGTGTACCATTACTTAAGAATCTCGGCACTTGGGCATAGTATAGGTTTGCCACTTAATCCACTATCAATGTATCAATGGTGGTGGTCTTTCTGGCGAAAATAATATGAATCTGATACTCATAGACTGGGTTTACCACTAAATCCACTAGTAATGGCATGCTTGCTAGAAGCATAGGAATTTGTGAGGTTTGTTTGTATTATATGTTGCTATTACCAGCAAGGTTTTTTGCGAATGTAAGTTGTTTGACAGCTTTACGAGAATCCACACTAGCTAACTTTACACATATTGACTCCATGCTTTATTAGAGGAATTTTATTTAGGAACCTCCTATAGCCATATTTTCCCCATCCCTGATGATGAAATGGATAGTTTAGCAAATTGATGTGCCACCCTCTTACCATTGAGTATAAACATTCAATTAGAAACTTCAAAACAACAAATTAGAGCTTTAATATCATCCACAATGTGTCCAATGCTAGGCTTGGGTCTTGTTTGAGCACGGCTCCCACATTGCACTGCCTGTCTCCACATCTATTTGGTAAAAGAAAGCTTCCAATGCGAGCCTGATTCCATAGTAGACAGCCCAAGCTTCGACAACTCCAGCATCAGTGTCGTGGAAATGACTCTTTGACATAGCTGAAAAGATGGTGCCAATTCAGTCCCTTAGTCCGAAACCTAATCCAGATGCCTTAACCTCCTTTCAAAGAGCTCTATCACAGTTGACTTTAAAGCAGTCATTTGAGGCAAAAGATAAACTATTGCTTATCGCTAATCGCTTATACCCGTCCGTCATGATAGTGAGCTCCTCTCCTTAGAGTTAAGTGGCTTTCAACTCCTGCGGATGACTTTTTGTCTTACAACACGGCATGGTAATTTATTGAGTGCGCTTTCCTTTCTCAATGGCAAAATAAAAGCACCATATTTTGGGTTTGGATATCATAGGAAATGGAGCACTATAGAAAGGTTTTCCAAGTGAACACCCGATGCTACATCAAAAGCATGAATTTTAGCTGTCGAATGAAACTACTAAATACTAAATGTAGGAATTCCAACTAGAAAATTCACGAACCAAGGTTCCCCATATCACGTTTTTTCAAGAAAATTGGGACACACTGGGAATTGAGGCAATCGTAGTAGTATATACCCTATCTATATAAGGCATCTTCTGGGCCAGAGGCCCTCTTCTCTTGAGGTAACGTTTAAAAAATGAGTTGCATTGGAATCATCTATTTAGGCAACTACTGCAAATGGAGCTTTCAGAAAGCCCTTCACTAAGGGCAAAGGTTTTTCTATGCTACATACCCTAGGTCTAACAACCTACCTTTTGTTTTGACTTTTTTTTAGTCATGAATGGCTTTTTCTTTAGCGGAAATGGTCGGGACCAAGCATCTAGTCCCCATGACTTGAAAATGAGGTTTCAACTATCAATTGTTGCCCTTATGTTGGGGAGATTTGGAAGCACTTGTTGAATACCCTCCTAGCCAGGGGATCCCCCTTTCCCTTGAAAGATGAGGCCGAGTAGGTGATGCACCATTATCGGGGGCATGGTCTCATTAGCTCTATTCCAAAACTATTTTTTTTTGGAAAACCATATATAATACTTGGAGGGAGCGAAATGCCCGAATTTTCAAACAATCTTATAAAGCCGCAAGGGATCTTTCTTACTAGATTTACACATAAAGAACATGTAAGATTTCAGCTTCCAAGTTGAAGTACTCTTATTCGACCCGTGCCGTGACCAACAGATATTAGCCAGAAAAGGGCTCCTTCCTCTTCTTGCTTCCATAGAAGCATGAAAAAATAGAGTTTTCCTGTAACTATTCTGAAACCAAGAAAGCCTTTATTTCTGCCTATAGAATGATTCTTCCACGACCTTCACTTGGGTTCTAACTTCAAACTTCATATGAGTTCTGACCCACTTGACTTTTTGGTCTGGCCAATTCGAGTGGCAAATGCGGCTTCCAAATAGGTGGGTAAATAAAATAGGACCGAAAGGGAGGTCTCATTTTCGCATTTGATCCTGGAAGATGGGAAAGCATGTATGCCCACTTACCCTCACTGACAAAGGTAAAAAGGAAGAGGAGCAAAGACACATAGATTGGTGTTTTGCAGGAGGAGATTGTTCTGGCTCTTTTTGAATCATCATCAGAGAAGAGAGAAAAGAACCCTTTCCACTCGTTAAGAACGATTGCCTATAGTCCGCCTTTTCATGCAAGAAGAGAATCACTTCTTGGTACCAAAAACAAAGGTTCGAAATCCCAGTTGAGGCAAAGGTATTGAAGAGCAGATAAACCCGGAAGATTCAAACCTTCTAGATTGAGCCATGTTATGTCACTTTGATCGCTTAAGCCCTTACTACGGTAGAGTAGGATGCTTTAGTTGGCAAGGTTATATGGTTTACTATTCTGCCACCTGTGAAATAAAGTTTGCCAAAGATGTTATGAATGGCATTTCCACCGATTGAGGAGAAAGCGCCAGTCGTAGTCCCTGTAATCTAATGTAATAAAGGCCAATGGAACATGCTTATACTCGGTCAGGAGGGAATTAGGCTCTCTCATTGCTTCTTTCATTCCATCTCCGCTACTCTTTATCAAGTTCTACAAGACTTGAAGACATGTTCCTAAGGAAAGCGATTGAGCAAAGAAGTTTCACAATGCAATTGAGCTAAAGTGGGAAAAAAGATACCACTTTCACAAACTATGCTTGATTACAATGGACTTTTACTATGGATACATGACCCTTTAGACTTGATATTAATGAACCAAAGATGTACAACCTTGTTCAGTTACTTTCAACAATCTCTTAACTTCTATTAGCATTAGCTGGCAGAAGCACTATAGATTGAGAATGGAATAATGTTGCATTGTGATGCTTGCTCTTGACCAGATGGAGTAGTTAAATAGAAATATATTCCTTGCCTAGAAATAGCCCGCTCTAAAAAGAAGTAGTTTGTTGCCCAGGGAGGGGTTCATTTGGTAGATTAGTCCTATGGATGGGTTGCCATGTGGTCTTCTTTGGAGATTGCTCGGTTATCAGTCGAAGAGATTGTCCCTTTCTTAAGTGATTATGCATTTTTTGGTTTACATAAGTATTCACTTTCGGGAGAAGTTTGGGGAAGAGTGTATTTCCATCGCGAAAGATTCAATCCATCCACAGGTTCCCCTACGGCTACCTTATTATGACTTCACCCCAGTTGAAGACCCCTTCCTTCGTAGATCTCCGGATTTCACCCCGACCCAAGAATTTTTTGAGTATCGGGAGACTCACTCCCGCGTGCTGCGAGATCGACTTTTACTTGCTCAATGAACTCGATCTCTTTTGTGTCTTTCTCTACCAGGCCCCATTCGGGGTTTTTTTCGCATCTCGCTTCTCGAAAAAGAAATCCAGAAAGTCCTCGGTAGCAACCATAATCCAAGCGGGCCCAATGAGAAGAGACCCGCCCACCTATTCTCTCTCATTTATTCAGTGAAAAAAACTAGATAATAGGGGCGCTTCCATTCAGACGTAGCGAATCGACTTTCCTCGCATGACCAAGTCTAAAGTGGAACATACTTCAATAGTCAATATGCATAAAATAGTAATGAATTCTCATTCCTTCTAATTACAATTGGTGATATCAAATTTTAGCATTTTTGTGCAACCCGCGGATTTCCCCTCTTCATTTAAAGCTGCAAGCATCTTTTTGAGATCTTCCAAGGAAGACTCCCGATCTTTTTTCCATCCACAAAAGAATTTCTCTCGAATGACTTTTGTAAAATCACATTCTTCATTGGGATAAAGAGATTTCATTTTCGTGATTATCTCATTTTTTAATGAAAAGTGCCTAATAGCTATATCCCTTAACCGTGCGTGCTGCTCCGCTTTGAACTCATTTAGTGGCTTTCGAATGGAGTCTTCCCTGATTACATTATAAAGTTCTTCCTTAGGAAGTCGATTTATTAGAGAATCCATTTCCTTCTACTCAAGTTCAACATTTAAAAATTTAGAGCCTTAAATTAGAATCCGTTGTTCACATAGTATGTCAGGAAGCTCATTTAGATTTGGAAGAGATGCTTCCTGCCTTTCTAGTAGCCTTCCTGGGAGGCCTAAGCAAAATTCCAGATCTAATGAGTTATCAGGGCATTCTGCTAGTTTCATCAACCCTGCGAAACACATAGACACGAAAATAAAACACGTGAAAATGGTCCAAATTATCTCAATCTTAGGTACCCATGAATTTATAAATTTTTTACCGTAGAAATGACATAAAGTGCGGCCCAAGATCCATGATATGAAAATCAAAATCAGAATAACGAAGAAAAAGACATCGTGATGTACGTCTATTATTCCTTACATCATATCTACAAACACGAACATCAAACAGGAAATTTTTACTAAGAGTGAGTGTACAACAAGACCAATCATTTTTTTGGTTCATTCTTTGACTGCTCTGCTCCCCCCAAACAAAAAGAGAGACTTGTAGGAAATCGTCGGTTGGGTTTGTTTATCCAACCAAGAAAGGCATAGGAGTTTTGGGCATGGTAACTAAACACTTAGTTTGCATTAGCTTTTTTTATTATTTCGCCAACTCAGATGTTTTATTTATATACGATATTATCATGCCAACTTACAGGTGTAAGCGCTATAGTATAGTGTTGACGGGTGTGCTTTGGTGTAACCGGGGGGCTGGAACCAACAAAGACTGTACCCGTCATCCCTTCCTCTCAACAGGCAGCTATCTCGAGCTCATTGAACACTAACTTTCTTCTTTTTCTTTTCTAATCATCGAAATTTTGTCAACTGTGCCCCCACTGCCATTGGAGCACTCTCTGATACGTGCTCTGGAATTCTCCAATTTAGTGGACTGGGGCTTACCTTGAAGCGGATTCCAATGTCATAGCATTTGCCTTCCCTCCTCGCTCTGTTTTTATTCGGAACCCAGTTTCACCACTTTATCTCACTATGGCAACCCTGCTGTAGAATATTACTGGACCAATTTCTCCCATATTACTACCTTGTTTTCTCGTGCCAAAAGGAAGTAAAAGCGTACTTTGCTACTAATCTGCTAGCCATCTAGCAGTATTTCCTATTTTTTGACTTACTTCTTTCTCTTTCTGTTTTTGGGTTTTTTCCTGTGATGTGTACCTCTGTCTTTGAAGAAAGAGAGGAGGGGGACTAGTTTATGAGTCTAATTTTTTAGATTCATTCATTCATAAGGGTGTATGATAAGAAAAAGTACTCTTACTTGTTGGAGAAAGAAAAGTAGCATTTTACAAACTGCTTTGATTCATTAAGATGAAATCTTCACACATGAAGTGTATGTCACGTATATTTCTTAGTCTATTATTTATGAGTTTTTTGGGCCTCCATGTCTTTGTCTGTGTGTGGTTTCTGAGCTAGGAGCTCTTGGAATTTACGTCCTACTCATTAATATACTATCAAAAAAGTGGTTATTCTTCTCTTATGATAGATTGGCGCTCTCTCTACGGCTAATTCTCTTTAACAAAAAAAGTATTCCCTGATCGTAGACCATCATTTATCCTAAGAAACGAATAGAAAAGCAATGAAAAATAGAGGTAAAAAGAAAGTGGTGGTTCAAAGAGGAATAAATGTCGGGATGATGCATAATGATCAATGGAAAAAGTTGTGATTCTTAATTATGACATTTTACCCCTTGTGAGCTAACTATTAACGAGTTTTGTTGTTGATGAGCCTCAGATTTTCAGCTGGCAACTGGCATTCTGGAACATCACAACTACAATACACGTTCAAAAGCTATGACTAAAGCAGTGACTCAGGAGATCGAGCCCATCATTATGGACCCGGTACAGGAAGAAGAAGTTGTAGACGTTGCTGGTATGAAAGATGAGATGAATAAGATAAGGCAGCAAATGTGAGAGATGTACCGGGCCTGATCTAGGGGTCAATCATTGCCTTCCTATCCAGCCAACCCAGCATACGTCACTCCCACAAATCCAAATCCTGAGCCACCTACCATGAACTCATCCTCCACATACCCAAACTACCAATATTACTATGCCACAACTTCACAGGCACCACCACCACTATCCAAACAAGTTCCACCACAACCACCTCAGGTCACCCCGGTATATGTGGTGCCACCACCTGCCGCTCTACATAAATCATCTAATGAACTAGTGTTTCATGTTCAGGACACTCATTATTATCCACCGGAGCCAACGTTCAGGCAACATGACTCCTACACACCGCTCATAGATATGACAGAAGAAAAGCCTGTCAGAAATTTGGAACAAGAAGAGATGGCACGAAGATGAGAAGTCTTGAACAATCCTTCCGTAACATAAAAGGCTAGGAGGCCAAGTGAGAGTTGCGTATAAAGATTTATGCTTGTTTCCGGAGGTGTAGCTCCCGTCCGAATTTAAGCTACCTAAGTTTGATATGTATGACGGACATGGGGATCAGTAGCCCATCTGAGGGGATACTGTAGTAAAATGCGTGGAGCAGGGGGGAAAAGACGAGTTATTAATGCCTTATTTTAGCTAGAGCTTAAGTTGTTCAGCGCTGAAGTGGTATACTCGACAGGACCATACTAGGTGGTTCATCTGGGATGACCTAGCTAAGTCATTCGCCAACTATTTTCAGTACAATCTAGAGATAATCCCTGATAGGCTATCACTAACAAAAATGGAGAAGAAACCCGGGGAAAGTTTTTGAGAGTACGGGTTCGGATGGAGGGAGCAGGCTGCACGAGTAGACTCTCCCATGAAGGACACAAAAATGGTGGACTACTTTCTACAGGATTTATAGCCAACTTACTATGGTCACCTGGTATCGCCAATCTGAAAACCCTCAACGAGGTGGTCAAAATGAGAAGCTTTGTAGAAGAAGAGTTAAAAACAAATAAGATCATAAGTTATTTGGCTATTAAAGCCACACACCAGGCAATACAAACCGGAACTGGAGGACCAATTGGTGAAAAAAAGAAGGAGGAAGTTGCGGTTTTCAAAACTAGATCGTGGTCTCGGGGCCAAAATACATATCATCATCCACCTCGTCCATACCAACCATATCCACCAACACCCTACAACCCACCTCCACCATATTATCCTCCCACTATTCCACATTTTTCCGTCCCACATGCTAAACATTACCAATCACCTGCACATGTATGGTGAACCCCAACCCCACAAAACGTCTACCACACACAAAACACCTACCCGCCTTCGATAACATACAAAAATCCAACTAGACCCAGCTTCTGTCAAAGTCCGGAAGTTAGAGGAAACAGAGCCCAAGGAAAGAAAATATTCACTCCGTTAGGGGAGTCATATACCAGTTTTTTCACCGCCTGAGGGAGCTAGGGATGTTAAGACCTATTGAGCCAAAAAATCCAAACCCACCACCCAGAAACCTTGACCAACCAGTCCGATGTGAATATTGTTCAGGGGCACCGGGAGATAATACAGAAAAGTGTTAGAACTTAAAATCTGCCATACAAGAGCTTATTGATACTAGGAGGATCAAGGTGCAGGCTCTGAAAACTCCCAATATCACATAGAATCCATTGCCAGCCCATCATGAGACGCACATGATAGAGTTAGAGCAGGGAGAGAGTAGTAAGATACCTTCTCAACCAGTGATAATGATTAAAGCTAATAATAAAGTATAAGGACAAGTTGAAAAGGAAAAAGCATCAGCTGAGTTGCCAATAAAGAAGCCATTAGTGGTCGAGCCCGTGAAAGTAGTAGTGCCGAGAGCCAAGCCTTTGTTGACCGTGAAGGGAGCTTATGTGTAACCTGTGGTTATCAAACCGGTGGTGCAGATGCCAGTCGTGAATACTAGGGCCATACCGTGGAATTATGATAAAGTTACAGTGATGTACAAGAGGAAGGAGGTTATAGGAGAAGTCAATGAAACACATGGCCTAACTCACTTCGGGCGATGCTTTGCCCCGAAAGAGTTGAGGAAGACAAAAGTGATAAAGGAGAACCCGAATCATTTAAAGAAGGCAGTTACTGTAGAAGAAGCGGAAGAGTTCTTGAAAATGATGAAGGCTCGAGACTATTCAATAGTGGAGCAACAGAGAATAACGCCTGCGCAGATTTCATTATTATCATTGCTAATTCATTCTGAACAGCACATGTAGGCATTGATGAAAATTCTGAACGAAGCACATATGCCTGAGAAGATTTCAGTATGCCATCTGGAGAAAATCACGAATATGATCCGTGAGACAAATAAGATAACATTTTTAGATAATGAGTTTCCGCTTGGAGGAACAGAGCATAACAAAGCACTATATCTCACAGACAAGTGTGAAGAATCTGAAGTTACCTGTCTTCTGGTGGACAACGGGTCAAGTGCCAATATTTGCCACTCTCAACCTTGGGAAAGCTAAAGGTCAATCCTGATAGAATTCATCGGAACAGTGTGGGTGTACGGGGCTATGATGGACGAGGCAAGAATACTGTAGGGGACATTGTGTTGGCAATTACTATCGGACCGGTGGACTTCACTATAGAGTTCCAAGTGCTAGATGTTGTTATTTCTTACAATCGGTTATTGGGACGTCCGTGGATCCACACGGAGAAAGCTGTACCATCCTCTCTGCATCAGATGGTGAAATTTGAATGGGAACAACAGGAGATCATAGTGCATGGAGATGATGATGCCTGCAATATTATAACACCGTTCAAAGAAACTGAAGGCGATAAGGGCCCGTGGGTATATCAAGTCATGGATGCTGTGTGGTTAATAAAATATCCCAAGGGTAGAACATGTCGATTCCCACAGTGGCTCATACAGTTGTGATGGTAGCCAAGGAAATGATAAGAAATAGGTTCACACCAGGGAAAGGTTTGGGGGTAACTCTACAAGGTATAACACAACCAACCCACTTGCCGGGAAGTAATGACACTTTTGGCCTGAGTTTTAAGCCTACTGTTGCCGATATCCAAAGCACCAAGAAAATGAATAAGAAAAGCAGGTCCCTCCCAAAACCTATTCCAAAACAATCTTATTCCTTTACTAGGCCTGGTACACGAAGATATTTGGCGACTGTTATGCCAAGTCGCGCTGAAATAAGTCTGGATGCGGAGCTCCTAGCAAGGTTCGAGATGCTATTTGAAAATGTGAATATGTTGGGGATGGGTGAGGGAATGAGTATAATGGATGTTAAGTTCATGGGACCCAGCATGGCGATTAATAACTGGGAAGCTACTTCTCTTCTGATTAGGAGGGAATTGTGGTAGTTAGCTTTAAATATTTCATTTCCCCAAAAGTTTTCTTGTTTTGTAAACCCCGCACCCCATAAAAAACAAATGTATCCAATGTTTGCTATATTTTGGAAAAATCAATGACATGTAATTCCTTTCTTTCTTCCAATTTTGCCTTATTTTATTTTTTTTTCTTTTTTTTAGAACACTTTTTGCTCCTATTTTTTGTTTACATGGTGTTTTAAACCACCAATGTGTTTTAGTTATTAAGTGTGGGTATAGTTTATCTAAGAATGGCATTCCTAATAAAATATCTCTTGTAGGTAATTCAAAATTGTATATTTCTTCTATAGTAAGTATTTTATCTCATATTTGTATTATTATATTTTTTGATTTATGCATAATTATGCTTCCTTCATTATTATTCCTGTTACTGGTAAGGGTGTTCTAAGTTTTTCCCATTTCTCTTCTGGTAGGCAATTATATCTGCATAAGTTAATTTCTGATCCTGTGTCTATTATAGGTGTGTAGTATCTATTATAGTATCATTACACTATTATCTTTGCTAGTATGTGTATCTTCATAATATATTCATATTTTTATAGTATAGTTCTTTTTATTGTTACATTCTTATTTTCATAATGTATAATTAATTGTTCATTGTCTAAGTTATATGGTTTAACTTTTTCTAGCCATTTTATTCCTAATAAGATGATTGGCAAATGGATTTTTCCTCAGTGGAGGAGTTGTATATAAAAGAACACCAGATTTGGGGTTATTGAGATGCATAGATGCGCAGCAAGCTGACACAATTATGGATGAGGTACATGCAGGAGTTTGCAGACCTCATATGAGCGGATACATTTTAGCGAAGAAAGTACTGAGAGTAGGATATTATTGGCTCACCATGGAGCGTGATTGTATTAGATATGTGAGAAAAGCCATCAATGTCAAGTACAAGGAGATTTGATTCACTCTCCACCCTATGAGTTGCATACAATGTCTGCACCCCGGCCATTCGTTACCTGGGGCATGGATTTCATTAGACCAATAGAGCATGCAGCATCTAATGGACACAGATTTATCTTGGTCGCGATTGATTATTTCACCAAATGGGTGGAGGTGAAGAAAGTTAAGGCAGTGACAAAGAAGGCGTTAGTGGATTTCGTGCATGAAAATATCATATGCCGCTTTGGAATTCCTAAAGTAATTATCACAGACAATATGGTGCAAATCTGAATAGTCACCTCATGGCAGAAGCACGTCAAAGATTCAAAATCCTGCATCGTAACTCTACACCTTACAGGCCGAAAGCAAATGGAGCAGTAGAATCTGCGAATAAGAATATAAAGAAGATTCTCAAGAAAATGGTGGAAGAATCAAGGAAATGGCATGAAAAGTTACCTTTCTCTCTTATGGGTTATCGTACAACTGTACATACTTCAATCGGTGCCACACCTTATTCGTTGGTGTATGGAACAGAGGTAGTTATACCCGCAGAAATCGAGATACCATCTCTTCGTAACATAGCAGAAGCTAAATTCAATGACGATAAATGGGTAAAGGCCCAGTTGGAACAATTGAATTTGACTTACGAAAAGAGGTTAGCAGCGGTTTGCCATGGGCAATTATATCAGTGGAGAATGGCCAGAGCATACAATAAGAAAGTATGTCCGCATAAATTTGAAGTAGGACAATTGGTATTCAGGCGTATTCTGCCGTATTGGGCTGATGCAAAAGGCAAATTTGCACCGAACTGGAAAGGACCGTTCATGGTATCACGGGTATTGTCCAATGGAGCTCAATATCTGGCAGATGTGGAAGGAAAATGCGTAGAGACTGCTACCAATTCAGATGCAGTCAAGAGATATTTTGTATGGTTCCTTTTTCATTTGTATAATTGTATTTGTCATGATTTTGGAATTGAAATGATGAAGGCATTTTATTCTCTATCCATACACTTTATCCATTGACATCCCCATTGAGCCGTATTTGTTCTATTCTTTCATATCCCTCTCTCGGAATTTTTCATGATGCAAGAGAAAAATGGAAAAATGATGAAAAATGAAAAAAATGAAAAATGAAAAAAAAAAGACAAAAAAAAAGCGGAAGAGCAAAATGCAAACAAAAGAAAATTCATACAAAAGACAAAAGAAAATTGTGAAAGGGTACGTAGACAGCCTCTATGAGGTTCAGTCATGATAAAAATAAAATCCAAAATTCCCCCACATATTGAAACTGGGGTAGAAGTTATGTTTATGATTTCGAGAGTTGTAAATATTTTTTTTGAACCCTCGTAAATTTTGAGCCTTTTATACCCTTATTTTTGAACACATCCAAAAGTCACATTACGGTCCAAAGAAAGATCTTCTAATCAAATTCAAGAAAATGACAATAAAATGAGAATAAAGAAAACATGTCATGGACAGTACCTGTGGTTCATAAAACAAAAGAACAAAAGAAAAATAAAAATGAGAGAGTATTATCGGTGAAAACCTTAACCGGCACCGTGAGGCGATTGTGAGATTGAGAGAATAAAAATGAGAGTCTTATTGGTGAAAACCTTAACCGGCACCGTAAGGCGACTGTGAGGACTATTTTGAGGGAAAAGAAAAATAGCAGAAAATAAAAGAGTGGTTTGGGTTGAAAGAAAGTTGGAGTTTAGATAATGACAATTCTATTGGACAGACTGGGTCGGAATTTAAATACATGCCATGGTCAGAGGAATCAGCCGTCATATCCAGATAAGTTTTGTCTCTACTCTAAATCACCCATACCCTTTTTTTCCAAATTCATATTTTTCTGTATTTCATTGAATAAAACTCCAATTTGCCCATTGAAGCCTAACTACCAGCTTCTCATGTTAAGAGGTGTAATAACGCTAGGTTGAACAAAAAAAGAGAAAAGAGAGAGAAAAACAAATAAAGAAGGATGGCAATTAGAGCAAAGAAAATGAAAATAAACAAAAGATAGGAGATTACATAAGAAATCTGGAAAAGGGCTGCATAGCAGAATAAAGCAAGAAGAGGAAGGCAATGGAAGCAAATTTAGCAAAATGTCAATTGCTAGAATTTTATAACTAATAAGATTGTTCTCTAATTTAGACAGGAACAAAAAAATTCAAATGTTCACTAATCACTTTAATGTGAATGTGACCAATATGGAAGAATAAAAACAAAACAAAAAAAAGGAGAAAGTACAGCAATAAAAGGAGGAATCCATAGAGGAGGACTCTTTCAGTCAAGCAAAGGAAATTAACCAAAAATAGCAAGAAGGTATTGTCTTTTCAAAACTCATACCCCAGTTATCAAACTGAGGGAATATTTTCTGTGTTTTTCATTTTCATGCATCAGGCGCCCACCTAGATAACAAGGGAATATTTTCTGCATTTTTCATTTTTCATGCATCAGGCGCCCACCTGAATAACAAGGGAATATTTTTTGCATTTTTCATTTTTCATGCATTAGGCGCCCACCTGGATAACAAGGGAATATTTTTTGCATTTTTATTTTTCATGCATCAGGCGCCCACCTGGATAACAAGAGAATATATTCTGCATTTAATTTTTCATGCATCAGGCGCCCACCTGGATAACAAGGGAATATTTTATGCATTTTTCATTTTTATGCATCAGGCGCCCACCTGGATAACAAGGGAATATTTTCAGCATTTTCATTTTTCATGCATCAGTCGCCCTCCAGGATAACAAGGGAATATTTTATGCATTTTCATTTTTCATGCATTAGGCGCCCACCTGGATAACAATGGAATATTTTCTGGATTTTCATTTTTCATGCCTCAGGCGCCCACCTGGATAACAAGGAAATATTTTCTGCCTTTCATTTTTCATGCATCAGGTGCCCACCTGTATAACAAGGGAATATATTTTCCATAATTTTAATTTATGTTCAGGCACCCACCTATATAGCAGGGAAATACATTTCTGCAATTTTAATTTCTGTTCAGGCGCCCACCTGTATAACAAGGGAATACATTTCTTCAATTTTTATTTCTGTTCAGGCGCCCACCTGTATAACAAGGGAAAACATTTCTGCAATTTCTTTTATCTAACATGAGTAACACCATAACATGAGAAAAGCCCACACTAGGGCAAAGGAAAAGATTTCGTTGTTTTATTTTTGTCGTAAGCAGGTATCAACTCAGAAGCAGGGAATATAATAGGAAATCACACCGAAGGGAAAGAAGCAATATATCAGAGACAAAAGAGTAAATCAAAAATCATCAAAAAAGAAGCATGATAGCATAAGAGTTGGAAAATCAAGAAAATAAAAAGACAAGAAGTAGATAGGAATTATTGTAATTCATAGGATAATAGTTTAGAATAGCTTCTTCATTTTTCATTTTATCCTTGTGGTAATAAGGAGTACGTCAGTAGTCATAGCAATAGCAGTAGCAGCAGCAAAGTCTTGGTAGTTTCAAACTACTAGACATTCCCGAACTACACTGACCTGATTCCTGTTTAGCCCGGAATGTGTAGGCAACCTCTGAGGTTGGGTGCGGTCAAAAGGTTTTTTAAAATTCTTCTCACGGAGTATGATGGTGGGAAAAAATCTCTCATTACCGCTCACTTGTCTTTGGACTGAAACTCCTCGTGTTCCTGAGCAAAGAGGGGCAGCTGTGAGCACGTGATTTTTGCCCTAGGCAAATAAATTCCAATATTAAAATAAATAAGATTTTTGATATGCAATTATGTGTTTGATTGAAATAAAGTGTATGTTTGTGATTGAAACAATTAGAAATTAAAATTAGAAAATTAAAAATAGGTTAATTAGAAAATATCACAAAAATAAAGGAATTAAAAAAAATCAACAAAAAATACAAATATACCGAAAATTAAAGTAACATAGCAAAAAATGTCAAAAAATACCAGAACAATTAGTGAAAATGGGAAATTAATAATTGAAAACGAATATAAAAAGAGAAAAATGAAATAAAAACAAGAATATACATAAAAATAATTAAAATACACAAAATAATACATAAAATACAATAACTAGGCCAAGGTGTCAGGCCCAAAACACCTCAGCCCAAGAGATTACAATATCCGGTCCAATTTTGTAAGGATTGAATCCTGGCCGTCCATGTAATTGATCAAACGGACCATTTTTGAATCCTTGTAATTAAATCAAACGACATAGATTTGTCGATCGAATCATGGCCGTCCATTTACAATGATCTAACGGAGACTAAATCGTCTTCAGAATTGCTCAAAAGATGTCGTCTAGGATCTTTTGATACTGGCCGTTGATCTAGAGTGATCCAAGGGCTTGGATCGCCTACATCATTAAAGATATATAAGGCTGGTCTCCTTCAGAGACCGGTCATTTGTTTAATTCCCAAACCCTAGCGCCTTACCTTCTTCACCTCTTCTTCTTCATCTCATCTCCGTTCATGGAGACTGGCCGGCTCCAATGGCCGTCAATGGCCACCCCTGACCCCAAAACCTTTCTTTTCTACCTTCTTCATATGAAACCACCTTAAAACAAAAAGAAACCCAGAAGAAATCCCCTATTCTTGAAAACACGGCCACCGGAATTTTCTCCGGTGACCTTCAAACTATGAGACAGCATCCCAAATTTACACCATATGACCACCATGAGGGGATCTTTAACCCCATATGAGTGGTTTCCCTCGAATGTCACCAAAATTGTTCGAATCTTCAAAACAAATTCACCGGAACCCTAACTCCGGCGAGCCACCAAATAATACCCACCCCTAAAACACACCCCTCGGCCTTCTAACACTCCTCTCTTCCACAAAAACCCATGAAACCAACCAGTTAAAGAAAATCTGGAAAATCTTCATATTTTATCTTCTGATTATTTTAACTTTTATATGTTTCCTGTTATAATGTGCCTTTAATAGCTTCATCTTTTGATTTCTATAAGTCTTGGCATATTGTAGTCTAATAAATTTAGCATGTTATCAAATCCTATCTGTTATGCTTTACTGATATATATGAGCCTTTTAGAGTTTTTATAAGTCTACGCATGAATGTGTTATGAGTGTGCTTCCTTATGTTGAATTTGTTATCTATGCACAAATTTGAGTTATGAGTCATTTAATTGAGATTCAACCATTATCTAATTTCCCTCTGAGTTTTGATTAAATGATAAATGATTTCTGATTGTGGCTATTTGTGGAAATTGAAGTAGGCTGTTTTTGTAATATATTCATGTATTAGACTATGATTAGTCCTATTGTGCTTTAATGTACTGGTTATAGCTGTAAAAGATAACTGATTAGATGAATGGCTAATATTGAAAGTAATTTGATTGGCTAAATAGAAAAATGATCTAAAATGGCTATAATTGAAATGACATAATGAATGTTTAATTAACAAAGCCACTCCTGAGACATTGGAGTGGCTAATTCTGTAAGTCTAAAAGCCTTAGGTTAAAATGGCTAATTCTGTAAGTCTAAAAACCTAAGTCTAAAGTGGGGTTAAAATGGCTAATTCTGTAACTCTAAAAACCTAAGTCTAAAGTGGCCAATGTTATAAGTCCAAGTAATAGAGTGACTAATTTTGCAAAGCTAAGTCCAAACATTGGATTGGCTAATTTTGTAAAGTGTTTAAGCCTAATAAGAAGCAGGATAGTCCTGCAATTAAACTCAATATGTAATAATCGAAAAACTGCCTCTTAAAGAGGTTAAAATTGAACGAAATTAAGGTTTAAAGCTGGCCAAGTCTTAAAGAACATATAATTAATGGCCAGCAGTTAAATAACAACTAAAACCTGAATACCTAGACCTTGGACAGGTCAGGTAATTAATAGGTAATAGCAGGGCATAAAAAGGAATGGAAATGGTAAAATTGTTGATTTAATCGAGCCTGTATGGATAAAATAGATATTCAGGCCTAGTATTTCTGCAATAATGCACAAAACAAAGGGTAAAACAGACCCAATAAAAAGGATTAATTGTGACAACCCTTAGCAAGTGAGGGTACTATAGTAATAGGCCCATAATAGAAGCCAAAAGATCACCCTAGAACCTTCCAGCAAGGGCTGGAATGCATTTCAAATCTGAAAATGGGTACTCAATTGTAGTTAATAAAAGAATTAAGGGGAGAGAATTTTGAATAAGATTTTGAATTTCCCCCTCAAAATTTCACCAATAACACCTATAAATAGGCTGTAATTAAGACTGAAAAAGGGCTGAATTTGAGAAATTGAGGGAAAACTTCTGAAATTAAGAGTGAAATATCATAATCTAAGAGTGAATTACTGGGTATAGTCAAGCTTATGAAACCCAACTAGGATCTTCTATTAGTCTCATTTGTTGGATTCTATTGGGTTTTCTTCAAGTTTGCTGTTGAATTGCTTATCTGTTGAGCTTGAAAACTTCATTCGATTGTGTTGTTCGACTGTGTCTGTTTTATTTGCTCTGTTGATTCGATTCTGCTGCTGTGTTTTGCTGTTATGATCAATTTATTATCTTTCTTCATTTGCACCCTTAGACTCATAGATCTATTTTGCTGAATCAGATACACAACTACTACTTAAACATGTAATTGGCAGATGATATTGAAGAATGAATACTATGAATTGATTTCAGAAGAAAGTGTTTCTGTTATATTATTTGTTCTTATTTTTTTTATCGCACAAATATATCCTTTGTAATTCAATAGGAAATGGTTGTATAACTGATACATATGAGACATGAAGTGATGCTGATGAACAATGTAATAGGTAGGGTAGTATAGAATTCATATAGTTGCAATCACCTAGATTTAGATTAAAAAACAGGTTAATTAGTTAAACTAACTCAGTTTTTAAAAATAGTTTTGTAACATGTATATAACCACAATAATAACATGAATTAGAACGTAATAATTAACTTAGTTTTAGTCTACTTCTTTATGTTAAATAGTTTAATAACAAGTGAAAATGGTGTGAGCTTTAAACCAGTAGTTAATTACAAATTTAAATACCACTGGGCTGATTCGAAGTAGTTACACAATTAACCTATTGTTTGAATACAATTAGCAACTGATAATTACTCAACTTTAGTCCATCTCTTCATTTCAATATCTTAACAACAACTGGAAACAATTTAAGATAAAACTAGTAGTTAAATACATGGCTGATTCGAAGTAGTTAAGACAAATAGCCTGCTGTTTGAAGTTCAAATTAGTAATCGATAATTATAGCCAAATAGTATGAATTACAACTAGTGGAAAAAAAGTAGTTCAATTCGTATAGTTGAGAAGCATTACTGTTAATAAAATACAAAAAAAGGTTGTTTGTTGTTCAGATTTGATTAGTTTTAAATAATTATGATTTAGAAGTGGTATAGTTAAGTCTGTATTCCAGTTTCTCTTTCTGAAATAAATACAAATTGGTTGATTCCTTTATTGATTTCGAGTATTTGTATATATTATGAAATTCCAGATCTGTTTTCTTCTATATTTTTTGTTTGGTCTGGGCCTGAAGAACAGCGCAGGCCTGGATCCAATTGGCCTTATAATTGGGATTATGAAAAATGACTTCAGCGTATTCTGGATTTCTGAAACCCAGATATACAAGCTGGTCCACTGAATTCGAGTCCCAAATGTCCAGGCCTGGGAATATAAATGATAAGGCCTGGATATGCTTCTGAAATTATAACATAATTAAAAATGACTAAATGAAAACCAAAAGTAGAAAATATAGTATTTGTTACGATTGGACTATTTAAAATAAACGGGATGAGCCTCGTATGAAAACAAAACAAACGGGGTCCCCATATAAATAATAATAATATGATAAATTTGGGAAGACCGTTTAGTAAATTCCACGGTCTTTCCAAAAGAATAATAAGCCGTTAGAAGCTATGAGGCACGATTTTAAAATATACCTTCCCTAATATGAGTGCACATCTAATGTGACTCAAATATTAAATCTCTGCGAAGCCGAAATGTGTTAAAAGTCACAGGCGTACTGGTTGCGGTGTGACTCGAGATACATTTGCGCAATGTCGCAAGTCCTAAAAATATTAAAAGCAAAAGACACACAGATTGTAAAAAGCATATAGTGAAATCAAGTAAAAAAATGGCAGTTGAGCGACCGTGCTGAAACCACGGAATCAGTGAGTGCCTAACACCTTCTCCCGGATTAACAAAATTCCTTATCCGGATTTCTTGTTACGAGGACTGTTAAACAGAGTCAAATTCCTCGGATTAGGGATTAACCGGTGACTTGGGACACCATTATTTTTCCAAGTGGCGACTCTGAAATTTTAAACACAATCCCGATCTGATTGTCCTTAAATTGGAAAAACTCCTTCCTCGTTGTTATTATATCCCATCCCAGGTGTATTGATAATTAATGAGGTATACCTTATTCTCCTTTTTTCAGGAAAACGAAAAGGGTAGTAAAAAGGAAGGCGTGACACTAGGTGTATCAAAAAACATTCTTTTCGCTAATCGTATATAATAAAATAGAGTGAAAAGGTCCACCCCGAAACCAAAGGGGTACTAACTAACAGCTGAGTCCTCGCCGCACCGTAGGAGATAGTTTCCCATCGTACGGCTCACCAACTTCACTTGCCCTTATGGGAGGCTCACTCCGGGCAGGTTCGGATCACTTACAATACACGGTCTCTACGAAGGAAGGGGTTGGGTTAGGAGCGTTTTCAATATCATTCTTTTCATGTATTTGTTCGATGAGAAATGTGAGTCTGTTTTGTCCACTTTCTTCATCCCCATCTATCAAAATGATCAAAAAGGAAGGCGAGCTTGCTTCTTATTCCCGTGTTTGATCTCTTCCATCTCTGCGTGGCTCGTTTTCACCTATGTTGAAGAAAGGTTTGGAACCCTGTAGAGAATGAAGAGGGAGAAGGATCTTCCTCTCAACATTGCTTTTCGAGGCTCCCCCCTGAATATGTAAGGCCCCGTTAGCCTGGGCGAAGATGGGGATAAAGAGTGAGGATTGAAGCCCCCTTAGCGCTGCCAGGCACTACATAGGGGTTAGCCTTGTAAATGTGTAGAGCCAAGTGTAGTGTGGTGTAGTAGTAGGCACTTCTAGGCCCCTTCCCGGCTACTGGATCACTCCAGTGCTTCGGGTACTATGGACCCTCTGCCATCCATTGCAGCGGAGCCGTTTCATGAGCGGGGGGGGGGGGGGGGGGGGCGCTAAGCGCAGTTCTTTGAATCAAACGTTGACTGAAATCGATTCTTTTTTAGATATCAAAATCTAAATCGGATAGGATAAATGGATGGATCTATCTTTCTATTCATATATATTACTAATCAAAATGGATTTTTATAGTGTTGTAGCATCGCAAGAAGCCCTAAATCCTTGATTTGGCCAGGAAAAACTGCACTGCTTTGGGCCCAGGAAGCGAAGGGAATGAGCTCGGCTGTTTCTCCTCCATACTTCTTTTTCTCCGTTCTCGTTCCGCGTGTGCTTCGCGCGCCATTGGCGCTTTTCTATCCTCTTATTCTTCATTGGATGGTTCGGATGGACATCGTCGTTCTTTCACAACTAAAATCGAAATGGATGTATCATATCGAGATGTCGATTCGTTTTCCGCCCCCAATGAGATGAGGAATTTGAAACCCCCTATTTAGAATTTTGGGCCCTTCATTTTTCTAAATCAAAACCCGGCCCGGCTTGCGTTATTCCAACAACCGGTAGGGAGCACCTCACTATGTGGTCGCGTGCAGTAACTGGGAGTCCTATTACACCTATGGCCAACTTCAATTCACCAAACCAAGATTCATCTCGTGTAGTCATTGTAGACTCGTACAAGGATATTGAGTAGACTGTTGATGTATCAGACTCGACCCTATCTTTCGTTGCATGCATTCTCATCCTTGTCGTAACTGATACGGTAAGGTATGTGTCCGGTGCACGGAGAACTACCTTCGGTCCCCCAAACTTTCTTACTCGTGGAAACCTTTCGGCCGCCCAACGACCTATAACGCTAGTCACTACTCCCACTGGGGCTAGGAAGTAAGCCCCACAACCCAAAGCGGCGAAGAAAAAATAGAATTTGCTACAAAAGCTGGCTAACGGGGGTATTCATGCGTATGAGAACATAGTAATGGACAAGGTAATAGTCAAAATAGGATTCGTTTTGGCTAGAGCGCCCAAATAAGCTATATATTTGATACGCGTTTGCCATAATGCTAAAACTATGGAAAATGCATCTATCGTCATTGATGCATAAATAAAGATACCAATTAGTAGTGATTGAATTCCTTCTATGGTTCCACATGAGAAACCAACATGAATATAACCTACATGTCCAATTGAACTAGAGCTAGAAGTCTTTTTTCTTTCGTTTGGACCATGACAGACAGTGCTCCTAAGACCATAGAAGCAATGCTGCAGAAAAAGAAGATTTGTTGCAATGTAGCTCCAAAAGAACCCTAAATAGAAACACGTGAATTATTAGCAAAAATAGAGATTTTAGGCGAAATAGAAAGTAATGCTGTAACCGAGGTGGGTAAACCCTCAGAGATATCAGGTGCCCACATATATAGATTCAAAAGATATATGGAGTCCGAAGGGTAGGGGGTTTTCTTCGGGGATCGAGAGATGAAATAGATAGGGCCCCACAAGTTTTGAATTTTCCGCTGGGGAATTCACACGAAAATGAATGAGGAATTCTCAACGAAAAGAGTGCTCTTTGAATCGAACGTGAAAGTAGTTTTCCATCAGACGACTTTTCCAGTAACTCTACTCTCGACTAGGATTATAGATCCAAAAAGGTCCGCACTCGTCCATTCCACACGCTGCCTAGCAGAGACGTGGTTATCTGAAGTGGATCCTCTCTTTTGTAGTAGATACTGAACCTGCTGTGCTCCATTAACTAAGATGGGGGCGGACATAGTAGCTACATGGACCCTTTCCTTTCTATTGTTGCCAGCGCTTTCCCCAGTCGAGTTAGAATTTTTTATTATAAAGGGCAGGCAAAGCCCGAAGGCAGCTATCTTAATAGGAAGGGCGGAATGAGGAGAGGGCCTGAAAATCATACCACAGTGGTCAAAAAAGCATGTTCCCTTCAGATAAGACGCACCGTAGGCCATCCTCGACCATCTTCGTTTTCGATGAAAACAAAATCTTGATCTTCGCAAGCGTTTTCCTTCCCCCACCGCACCTCCCTCCCTTTGTCGAACCTTTCCCTTATCTGAACTTGGTAGGCATTCTTTCGAGACATACTAAAATAGGGGGTGGGTTTGGCTTGAACATAGGCTTAAACAGACTTTGAAGGGTCCTAGCTATGCCATGCGTTCAATACAAAATCTGGAAAGCTGCAGAGATGACAAAAAGAGGGCGCTTTCCTGTGTTGCACGGAAAAAAAGGACCTAAGAGACGAGCGTCTTCTCTTAGGTTTCTTCCTCCCGCGCCTATCATCGGCCGGCCCGCGTTAGAGGGGCAGATTAGCACAGCGGGAAAAGAAAGAGGGAAGGGGAGCAGCATCTTACTCTCTTCGCGAGAACTTCCGAATTGTATAAGCATTCATAACGGTCTCAGCGTTCATTTCGTTGGCAGAAATGATTCATTACATTCAGGGCTTCAGGGAACCCAAAAACGAAGTCTTTTGACTTCAGAATCAATAATAGATAGACAAGAGATAGGTAAATGATATATATATATTTCTCACAAAACATTTATGGGATAAAGAGAAGATGGATCCTATCCCCTATATTGAACACTCATTCCTATCTATTGATAGAAAGATCTTCGTCAAATACTAGACTTTGCCTTTTTTTTAGGAATTACTCATATCCAAAGCAGTTTTTTACAAGCACCCCACCTCAAACAACTAGTTTGGGGGGGGGGTGTTTTCTTTTTGAATCAAACAAAGTATATATTAGGGGCTTCATAGCAACTTTCATTCTAAAGGAAAGCAAAGAACCAACCTTTAGTCAATAGGAGCCCTACTTCACTGTTTCCGACCTCATCACTTCAATTCAAGGGAAAACCCATTTCCTAGTCACCGGGCTGAGTGCACCTTTGGTACTTCAATAAGGCAAGCTGTTTGATAGTGACTTCTTTCGTTTGGTAGGGTGACAAAAGGCTACTTCAATGATGGAAACAGCCGGAAACTCGAGAGGGTCGCCTTTAGAGAAGCGTTTGCCGGTAACCAAAGCCTCACTCTAATTATGTTGTGAGGCTGACTGAATCCAATCCATACACCCGATAATGAAAGGTTGTTCGTTCCCTTTCGTCAAGTAGGCATACGAATCACTTTGCCTTAGACACTATTGGAACAAAGCAAAGAAGGAGGCAGAATGGAGAAAGGAAAGGGACAAGGGCAGTCTTTCTTGGCACGAAGGCTGCTGGTTCGGGAGTAGAGTATAGTACTAAAGGTCCTCGGACTTCCAGGCGGGTTTTCTTTTAGGCAGTTGTTCACTATTGGATCTCGCCAATATAGCCCCCTATAGTTTTCGTTACCGAGCTATCTTTTTTTTTCATTGTTCCCAGGGATGTTTTGGGGAATCTGGTGCCATGCTGCAAACAGTCAAATCTGAACTAAACCCTGTCGCTCTTCTTTCTATCCTCGTGAGCAGGAAGCATAGCAGCAACGTGCGTTTCATGATTCTACTATGTTTTTTGCACTTGACTGGGTGGACAATTGACCGGAAGATAACTTTGATTCGCCCGACCAGCAGGCGAGCGGCGTGTTTATCTTGTCTGACAACACTATAGAGCGATTTGCTCTTCTAGGCGGGCAACTGTGTGACAACACTACAGAGAAAGCGGTGATTTCATGTAACATGCTATGTTCTCAACGCCCTTACGAGGTAGTGATGAGTTTCACGCGCTCTAAGCCCGGCTCATGCGCGGTTAGGAAGATTGGCCGCAATCTGAGTGGTACCACCCACCCTACCTTTCCACCTATAGGTGGTCGTCCTACAGCCCGCCCGAAAAGGAACTGTAGTGATCTTGAATAGGGATCCAACAGCGATAAATAGAATTCCCGTATAAATACCACCAGATCGAGCACTAGTGATTTCTTATCCGGTCAAAATCTTGGCTACTTGATCGAAGTGGGTAGCTCCTGTAGACCCATAGATCATGGAACAAATAGTGTGGGTAGGTGTAAACACCACACTACACGTACAAACGCGAACCCCCCTCGTTACCGTACGTGCGATTCTCACCACATATGGCTCGCACAAAGACTCCTAAATCCATCCCGAGCCCTTTCTTCCACCTCTCCTCTCCATTCCTCAATCAAACTTGCGTTCCCCAGGCGCTACAAAATGGGGGTCTTTCCTTCGCCTATCATATGTATCGGCTTGGGTTTGTCCCGAACCAAGGAGGCATTCTGGCATACGCATGCATGTAGGAAGTCCGACGACTACATAAGCTAAAAGACTACGACTATAAGACAAACCGGATGCGACTAGCTTCTATTCTTGTTGGGATTGGATATAGATGGGAAATCTATAGATCGTAGTAGTTTGCCAACCTCTCTAACTAACATACGATAAAATTTCACATTATGACACGACCAAAAAAAAGAAAGAGCTTCGCTCGGTTGGCCTTCCACTGCTAACGAATGCCTCTTTCTCTTCTCTGAAGTCTATAACAAACAAGTGGGAGAGGCAGGATTCAAACCTACGTAGAAAAAATTCAACGGATTTATAGTCTGCCACTTTTGACCACTCGGCCACTCTCCCCTTCCCGGGTCGAGGCCCCCCTCAATGGGTTCTAATTCTAAGAAGGGGGGCGGCACCCTAAATAAATCAAAAAGCTTATTGATTTAATTGAAATGAACTAAGATGATTAGCTTAGCTAGCATTGCGGGAGAATCTAGTTATTTAGTCAGTTCATAACTATCTTTGTAAAGCAAGGGGTAAAGCTTCTACGAAAGCTTCCCCCTTACGTAGTCGTCGGCCTTCCCCAGCCCCCCCTCGTCGCTTCTGGTGAAGCTGCGAGTTCATGAGCAAGTGAATGAAGGAGCCATGTTCCTAAAGAAAAATGACCTTCTTTCTTTTATTTTCTTCCCCTATCTCTTCAAAGCCCTTGTATATGTTGGGTACTAGCGCTTTACTAATATAATTTAAGGCCTGGATCTTCTGTTGACCAAAGATGTGAGCCTACTTAAATAGGGCTATAGTAAGCAAAACAAGCTTTCCCCCTTCGTTTGTTGTGTGTCGCGCCTTACCGCAGGCACTTAATGAATGAAATGAGTGGAGATCCTCCTTCCCTCGTGCTAATTACCAAGAACTCCATTGCCACTAGTAAATTAGACCATCCCTCAGAAAAAGAACTCGGAGACTAAAGAGAAGTGAGTTCAGTCTACAAGAAGCTGGTAGAGCTTTAGCCATTGGACCACATCCATCTATCCTAAACAGTAACCATTTTCTTTTTCGTTATTCGAATGACGCTAGTGGAGACTAATTCCTTCTGACTAATGAAGATACTACTATAGTCTTTCCAGTGGATCCTTCTTATCCGTAAGAATGGAACGAACCAAGTTAACCTAGACGAAAGTGAGGAATAAAAACCAACAATCAACTTACTACTTTGATGTCCCACGATTCTGCTAGTTTAGAAACAAAGGAGAAGGACACTGGTTGTTGGGTCAGAAAAGCGATAACTAAAAAATCCCCCTAAATAGGATTCGAATCTACGACCAATCGGTTAACAGCCGACCGCTCTACCATTGAGCTACAGAGGAATAACAAACTTAATGTTGGAAGACAACTCTTATTCTTTGGACCAACCTATGACCGAATAAAAATGAGTTCGTCACTCTTTTTCACATACACCGGGAGAAAAGGTTACGATAGCAAGCCCCTCTCCGGCTGGAGAGCCTCCAGGTCAAGGAGGCGGCGATCAACCATCCACTCTCGAGATTCATATTGATCAATAGATCTCCGTGTCCTGCCAGTTCGCTAAGTAGACTCACTCTACCGAGGGGCAACAAAGGTTGGAACTCTTCCTGCCAAAAACAAGGGACCTACTTCTCATCCTAGGAGATAGCAAGTATGAAAGAGTCCCCTCTCTGTCTGTCTCTCCAAGTTTCTACTACTAAGTAGCACTTCTGCTATTCAATTATAGAATCGATTCCGATCAAGCTAAAAAAACGTAAGCCCTATATATGTTATTAGTAAAGTACTAACGCCCTATCTATAGTAAGGGGGGCTTTCTTGCCCGTTAGCGCTGTTTTTTTATTTCTGCTAGGGCACCCCTTTTCTTTCTCAAAGTAAACTTTCTCGCTTGATAGTCAAGCTTTGGAGTCACTACTTTATTTAGATTTATGGGATATTTGACGAAGCACATGTTATCTACCCTATACCTATACAAGGGGCTGGTCTCGATCTCGCTTGGTGGTACCCCTCTCGATGATTGTTGACTCAACATTGATTTTGTGATTGAGTTGGAGGGCTCTCTCTCCATCCATCAAGTCAAGTAATTCGCTATCGAAATTGATTCGTCGCCTATCTCATGCCATGCTTCTTCTTTCTCCGAATTGGTTCCTAGTGTTAGTCAATCAAGATTCGTCATCAAGAGAGGGAAGAGCCTTGACTTTAGGTTAGGCCGGTCTCCTCATTCATGCAATTCCCGCGTCCATCGGTTGATCACACGAGTACGCATCCAGTCAGCACATAGCGAATGAAAAAAGCGTTCATCCTGGATTCTCTTCCTCAAGAAAAATATCTATCAATTGATCCCTATTCATGTGGTCAAAGTCTCCACTTTTTACGCCCCTCTACTAAGAGATGCACCATGTTAATAGGAATTGGCAAAGACCTTCTTGTACACGTGCTCGAGGGTAGCATTCATGGCAATCATCACTACTTTCTCCCAAGGGCATGGTGTGGCTTTGTTCTTGGTCTTGTTTAATATATGTTGAGTGCCGCTTTTCCTCGTCTGAGAATCTCCATCTGCTCTAAGTGGGCGCGAGCTAGAATCCTTAAGTCAACTTGCTTGTTCAAAAGACTGTCTCTTTACCCCTTGCATCTTCATCTTTTCGAAAGCCCATACCATTTTTCTAGATCTACATTAGTCCTATTTCATGTGCAAAGCCTCTTCAATAAAGACCTCTTTTTTTTCTTTCTTCCCCCATTTCTCATTTTGTTGATTGAAAGAGAATAAGAGCTATCCATTGAGTAAAGAGAGGGTTTTCGGTCGGTTATCATTTGCCCTCCCACCCTCATAGTCCATTAGTGGGTAGGGTGGTCAACTTAGAGGGTGCCCGCCTCGTCTTCAGACGTGTCCTCGACAACCTGGCGGTTCTTCGGCCTCCACTTTTGGGGGAGGGAGTGCTTGGTCGCTGGGGTTTCCTTTTCCTCAACCAATTCGGTTGTGTCAGCCCTGAGATTGGTCTAACATTTTGTTATGAGCTGGCCAGATTGAAGGTCATATAGATTTGAGTTCAAGTGGAACACCACCTTCGATCGACCATAGGGCCTATTCTACCCTTACCGAATTCATTCTATTGAAGATTAACATAAAAAGCTCCCTATCATCCTGCATTTCTTTGGTTTGGAAGTTCCAGAATGTTGTCTGTGGATTTCTATAACAAAGGAAAGCCTCATACCGTAATACTATGCCATTTGAGTGAAACAAGTTCCGTGCTGCTCACCACTCCTCGAGGCCAAGGACAGGGTCGAACCATCATTCCAGGATTTGCAGTCCGATACATTTCCATTATGTTACCTAGCCAAACCCGCCACCTCATGTGCCAAAGTCAAACGGTTGTTCTTCCTTCTCCACTCCTTCTATTTTCTACATATGTGACGGCGACAGAGAAGAGGGGACAACTTCTTTCTCCTTTGCTTTGCTCAATCTTCCTTTTCGGATTGAAAGTATCAAGCCACTCTACTATTGGTACAGAGGCCAGATAGAAGGTTACTCATCCAGCCTAGCAGATCCATTGTTTATGCGGCAGTGCAATGTAGCTGAAAAGGGAAGCCCTTTTTTTTAAGTAAGGTATAGGTTGGTTGAGGAAAACTCCAAAACTAGGGTTCCAAAAAGCTTACCTTATATTATAGAAAAGTTTGAGGAATGAGCACCCCTACTATACCCCTAAACTACAAGCTAGCGTGCAATGGCTGAAAAGCCGTTGTTGCTTGCTGCTTGCAGGCTCAAAAATCTCTCTTTCGCCTCTCCCCCCTCTCTCAATTCTAATTGTTTAGCTTCTTCATTCGCGCAAGCTACGGTCTAACGACCCCCTTGTTGTGTTGCATTTTCTGATCCTCTGCTTCAGTCTGCATTTTTCAGATAGCCGGGACCCGATGTTGATTTCTGATTTAAATGTTAGCGTAAGGTTTGGGGCGGCCAATTTGATTAGTTCGGCTATCACTGCTGGAAACCCCATTAGTTGTTAGGCTGCGTACTCCTCGTCTGCCTATCTCACACTCTCAAAGAAAATTTTTCATTCTTCGTTCATTTGCCTTTCTTGCACCTTTCTTTATATCCATAGGTCATCTTCGCGCAGATAGATATTTGCCGGGGGAGATTGGTGCCCCTTGAGGTATGCCCTTCCGGTGGTTGTTCCTTTATCTGTCTTTTCCATCCAGTCCCTGCACTTTGTCAGAAAATCTTCTTCTTCGATCTGTCTTTGCAATGCATTTTAAGGGATAAGACTTTCTCTCGACATCTTTCTTTTATTTAAGTCATTGATCTCATATCTATAAGCAGGGGGGTCTGCGTTCACTATTAAGCCTACGCCTATCCATTCCTTTCAATCTTGATCCTTCCCTTAGACTCGTTACCTTTTTCGACTTAACTCGTTGGTTCTGCACTCTATTCGGTCGTAACCCAGTTCGAGAACCTTTTCTCACAGATTCACTTCACCAAGTCATCGCCAGCAATCATCTCTTATCCCTTGGTGTCAAAGGGCGAGTTCCTTTCTTGTCTTGCCCAAAAACTTTCTTTATTCCCATTGGAGAAAGAGTCTCCCGCGACAAGGTTTTACACATAGGTCCAGCTGCTTTCTTTATCTCGCTTGCCCTTAGTCCGTCTAGAACCTTTCGATTGGGTTCCGCCCTGGGGGTTAGGTTAGACCACTTGGTTTTTTTTTCTAGTATCGAAGGCAGTCAACGTGTCAGCCATTCTTCCCCCATTATACTTGTCAATCTTTTGCTCTTTATCCTTCTCTCTTCCAGTTCTCCCCCTCCACTTTATTTGAGAGGGCGGAGACTACCACTATATTAATAACAAGAAAAAAGTAGCAATTCTGTTTCAAATGGTTTGAGCTTTGCAACAACCTGCTATCCATCAATTGGCGAGAACAAACTACAATTGACTGCTTCGCCTATCTATTCTATTATGGCCAGCTTGGAGACATCAGAGGAAGACCATCATCTCTATCTGGGTACGATCATAGTTTCATTCATTCGTTGAATCTTGGGATCACCATTAGCATTGAGGTCAATCACCACACTACCTCTATCATATATAAGACATTACACGAAGCGAGAGCGCATGATCAACACACACCTAAAGCATCTACATTCCGCTTGCAGCCAATACAACCACAACCTAACTTGCACGAGATTTAACAACCGAATCTACTGGTAGTCCCGAGGGGGCGACATCCTCCTATAATAGTTAGTAGTACTGAACAAGCGATTCATCGGTCCGAGGAAAGAAAAGGACCGCCTTTGAAAAATAAAAGAACTCGCTAGGCCTTCAGAACAAAGGCGATTTTGTTCATGCTTTAGATGATCTGGCTAATTCTATATACAACTATCTAATTTTATTCTATTATATATGAAGGAATAAGGGCGAAAGCCATTTAGCGCCTTGGAAAAGGTAACCGGTTAGGTTGACTTTGGAAAGGCTACTAAGGACCGGGTGAAGAAGGAAAAACGTCCGCTAAAGCCCACGAGATAAGGTTTGCAGATGCTATCATGAATCGAACCAGATCAAAACATTTAGCTATCGACGGATAAAGCCAGAACGTTGACCTAAAATTAAGGATGGCCAGGCCCCGGTTCCCAAGGTTAGGGTGTTCCCTATTATGAGCATACTCAGATCAGAACTAAACTAGTTGATTCTCTTTGGCCGGCCGGCTTGTTGCAACCTTCGCATTTCCCGCTGAGATCCCAAGTCTCCAAGTGGGACCTCTTAGCCACCCATGACCTTGGCTTTGTAGAGAATCCCGCTCCTATGTCGTAGGACATTTCACTCGGCAGTCCACCAGGTGGGTTTATTTCTCCTTCCAGTTTCGAGTGACTTGTTGGATAGTCATAGAGGCCCATAGGTGCGAGATGTACCTTGGGGTGGAGGGGGGGCGGTCCCCTAGACTTAGTCCTTTTAGGCAGTGGCCATTTAGTCCATGGTCCATTGGATGGTCGGTGCAAGGACAGAAATTGGAACACATTGATTCCGCTCGTTCCCGTCCTTCGCTTTAGGACCTGTCCCTCGGTGTGGTCAGTACTCTATATTGTCGGGCAGTGAAGCTTACACTTGTTCACTAATTATGACGGTTCACCAGGGCCTCTTTCCTCCTCCCTTTTATGATCACTCGTAGGGGTCGGGACCCCTACAAAGGGGAGGGGGGAGTCGACAAAACATCTCAGCCAATGGCGGGAATTTTGCCCGCATACGATCCCCAATTCTTGTTCACCCCGGATGATTGTGTTGGGTGAATTATGACCTCGTACGATCGTGTTGGGTGAGCAACAGCCGCTTTATCACAGTACTTACTTATGGGCTAACAGGTCACACCTTGGCCAAGTATCCTACAAAGAGACTCCCGAGAGCCTGAAGTATTAAAGGAATGGCCATTGGAATGAGCGCATCACGACATCGTAAGATGTCTCAACCGAGTGAATTTGTTTGTACTACAAATGTTAGAAAAAGTGAACGAAAGGAGTAATAAGAAGTGAAAAGGATAGAGACCCTTCCCAACCAGAAAGCAAAGTTTCCCACTGATGGTATTCTTAGTGTAAGCGAGCTCTAAGATCACATCTTTGGAATACAATCCAGTTAGAAAAAGGAAATCCAATTAGAGATGAGCTGCACATGAGCATCATGGCATAGGTAAAAGGGAGCGAGGAGGCAAGCCCCCCCATCTTCCACAGATCTTGCTCATCAGACATGGCATGAATCACCGAACCTGCACTCATGAATAGTAATGCTTTGAAAAATGTGTGATTCATTAAGTTAAACTCGCTAGCCGAATAGTTAGAGATGCCGCAAGCAAAGATCATATAGCCTAATTGACTGCAAGTTGAATAAGCTATGACCCTCTTTAGATCATTCTGTAATATTACAGTGGTTGCCGTAAGGAATGACGTCATAGCTCCTGTGAAAGTAATAACAATCAAAGTCGTAGGTGGGTATTCATATAAAATGGAGCACCTTGTTATCATGAAAACGCCAGCTGTTACCATAGTAGCTGCATGAATCAAAACGGATACTGGAGTGGGACCTTCCATAGCATCAGGTGACCAAGTATACGATCCTATCTATGCAGATTTCCCAACAGCACCAATAAAAAGTAAAATACAAATAAAAGTTATGGCATTCAATCTCATATTGCAAGAAATCCATGAATTTCTGGGGGCACTAGCACGAGCAAAAATGGTTGAAAAGTCTACTATTTGAAATAGAGTAAAACAACCCAAAATCCTAGGAGCTAATCAAAAATCACCTACTCGATTGAAAAACATAGCTTTTATAGCTGCTTTATGTGCCTGAAGTCGTGTAAACCAAAAATGAATTAACAAATAAGAAGCAAGACCTACTCCCTCCCATCCCAGGAATAATTGAATAGAGTTATCTCCAGTCACCAACATTGGCGTAAAAAAGTAGGAATGGATAAATAACACATAAATCGAGGTCTATGCGGATCCTCAGACATATATGAAATGGAAGAAAGATGGACCAAGCTACTTTTGAATGTAACAACAATTAACATCACTACAGTCGGGCTATCGAACACGGGGTCAGAAGTGAATTATGAGTCGGACCAATCTATGAAACGAGCGAGCTCCCCTTGCATGAAATGAAGTGGTGGTAAACTTCTCATTCTAATTTAGTGATCTCCGAACCGTGCGGGAAGGTTTCTCATCACACGGCTCACCGACTTGATCTTCTGCAGGAACCGCATGTCCGAACAGGCCTGGAAAAAAAGGTGAAGTCTTGCTTTCCTTTGTCACTCAAGTGTACGGCATCTACCGTGCTTAGGCCCCTTCTTCCTTTACCTAATGAAAGAGCATCGCCTACCATAGTAGTCTCAAATAAGGCGTGCAGGTCTTCCCCTTTAGTAGGTGATTCACTACCGAAGAGAAGAATGGGTTGGATCAATCAAAGGGGGTACTATTAGCCCTCTGCCCCTCGCATCTAACAAGCTCGCGTGGTTCACCGTTTCCATCGACTAGACCAAAAGAGTGATTCAGTCAATACTGAGGTGTGTTTGAATTGGAGGGTGTGTTGTCCCAATTGGGCTCGGCCCTTCACGATAAGGCCCTACCATCGGAGCATAATCACCCTCTTGCTACTTATATGTGAGGCTCCGTCTTAGCCTTCCCTGACCAGGATCGCTCCCACACCTGTAGCGTTCGTGATCGGCCTCCTGAAATGTGTATCGATCGAAAGGCAGGGCGGCACAACCCCCAACCAAGGGAGTGGTTATGTCCAGTATGTTCCCCCTTATTCCGGACTTGCTATGGTATACCGGAGTGGGTAGGAGCGGGTCGAGTCCGTATCACTGCGGAACAACAGCCGTGTACGGATCTGATCTATTTACTCGGCAATTCATCCAGTGACTTTACGGTCAGCGAAGAAGCCCCAAGAAGCATCAAACATTTTCGATGAGATCCATGGAGCAATTCATATATAGCAAGCACTAGCTCACGGTGCGACTTCATAAAAAGAAATCAAAGAGACGATCAAAGAGAATAAAATGCACGTAGTGGTTATTATAGTAGTTCCTTCTTTTTCTAGAAAATGTCCAAAACAATCTGCTACAAAACTACCGAGCGGGGGTAAAAATACGATAAGTAGATACATTTTCAAGTGTGACCAGACAACCAAAAATCAGACAATGACAGAGCGCCCTGTGATTGAGTGATAGATTGATCAACGATGGAACAAACAATGAAACTTTATGATAGTTTTTTCGTAGACGTTCCCTTGCATCACATCATCTTCAACCAACCTCCACCCGAGAAGCCCATAGGATCCGATCTACAGATACCATCATATCCTAGTTTTTGAGATACCACATCAACCCTATCACCACTAATCCTAGGTTATTTGGGGGCACTAGGCATCAGAATTCAAAAAGTTTTCTTTTTTTTGTCAGCGGATTTCGCTCATCAAGTTCTTCTTTGATCCGCCGCTGTTAGAACACCACAATATTCGCTTTTTTGGGTTAATGTTCTCAATGGTGAATCGATCATTCAATATCCATTTCCTTCTGCGATGGAATGGAAGAAAAGTAATTAATCCTACGATGGCTACTGAATAACCTCCTTTTACTTTCTCAATGCTATAGCCTTTGACCTTTGTATTCGTTCACCAAATATTTTTTAGTTACATCCAAGCTCGATTTTGTCTGAATCTTCGTGGAAGAAGAAGAAGCGGTTCACCAGCCATTACATCTGTAGATCCTACCAAATCATTAAAGCTTGCGGCTTCTCGCACTTTAATCAGTGATTCATCGGCTACTAGATAGATGAAGAATCTCTCTAAAATCTGCTCTTTGATCAGTGATTCATCGGCTACTAGATCCAGGAATCCAACCTTATTCTCAATCCTGGTGGCTCGATTCATTGGCACTCCTATAGGCGCATCTAGCATACAAATTCTGGGGGTCCCAAGTCCTGCATCCACCAAGAACATTTCTTCCCTTAAGCGTAAAACTTCTGATTGTAAGGCGTTTCGACTACATAAGAAAAAATTGGAATAAGATCTTGGAAATGATAGACTCAAATAAATGCTCATCATAAGCTTTTTTTTCCTCATCTTAATGTTCTATTGATCAGAAGCATCCAGCAGCGCCACGCCAGTAGAAAGAGTGTTGATACTAAGCTAAGCTGCTGTTGGGGAACTCGGTATAAGCAATTTTTCACTTCTGCCTTTCTATGCTTCACAATAGCTCCCCCTTTTATTTTCCAATTCCTTCTTTTCGTTCTACTTAGGTGGAGCAATCCGAACTCTTGACAAAATATAAAAGAGGACCACAGGCCTGTGTAAACACCTCAACAAACTCATGTGGACACTTCTCATCCCGAGAACAATCTCTCAAATACACATGTTGAAGTTGTTGACCCGTTTTTCTTTTCTTTGCTAATTCTTCTCAATGAAATTATCCATGTTGCACTAAGTTACTTATGAATGTATGCATGTGGTCAGGGAACACTTTGGGGTGAGCACCCATCCGAACAAATAGAGTCAATAGTTCAACATTTAGGCCGTAACATTTAGCAACAAATAAATATTTAACCCAACAAGTGCTCTGCGAACCAAGCTAGATAGTCTCCTATCACTAGGCTCACCAACCAACTTGGACTTTTTTTTTATTATTCCTACCAGATATCAAAACAAACCATAAGGATTATTTCCAGCCATGAGTTCCCCTATGAAACAAGCACTCTTGGGTGGGGTGGGCCATTCCATCATACCTTTAAGAAGGGGCCCAATCTCGTATTTGATGGTCGGCATGGCGATAGACTTCATTTCTACAACTGTCTTACCAGCCGTTGAAAGACTGAGCGAGAACGGTAAGGGGCGCACAAACAAAGAATGTCGTAGTGCGGGGATGCGATTTGCCAAGCTGTGTCAAAGAAAGTCGTCCGACCCTACCGAAGTACTAAAGGCTTTCGAGGCTTACACCTCCCTATTACAAGCTTTCTGTAGCGCTTTTAGAATCTAATTTGAAGCGCCAATAGTTGTAGTTGTGGCCACACTAACCCTTTCGTTCTTATCGCTCCAGATTATAATCTATATGTCCTCCTGGCGGTACAAAGTAAACCTCTTCCGTAGAAGTAAATAGTAACCTAACCTTTAAACATTTGTTCAAGGGGGACCCTCTGATCTATCAATGGAAAGATCTCCATGTGTGGTGTGATTAGGAATCCTAGAAAAGATCGATTGAGACTCCCTCCAGGGTCCCACGAAGATCTCTACATACTTGTCCCGGACAAGTGATATTTTCGGTCTACGTGCCTGGGAGCATCTCGAATAAAGAAGAGTCTGGTCCGGTCCGAATTCAGGCATGGCCCGCCCGTCTACTGCTAGGTCCAGAAATGGCACAAGGCGAGGGCACCGCTATGCCCATGAATCGAATGGTCCTTCGACCTTTGTTTGGTTCCGACGGCCGGCACAGATCTCATGAGACCCGCCCAGTATTACCACGAAAAAGGCCTTGCCCTTTCTTTTGCTACTAGGAAAGTAAGCAACTTCTATTAGCGCCGGACCTTGAGTCTAATGGATCGTGTCATGTGCAACGTCCATCAATGAAGCTTCATTAATGTCCATTGATTTAGACTCCTTCCCCCTTCTCAACATAGTAAAAGATTGAGAGGGGCCCGAAAACCCCCAAAGAACAGAAACGGAATTCGATTCACACCCCATTCTCTCTTAAATAAATAAAGCACGCCCTAGGCCGGGTCTTTCCCTGTTGTTCTGTTTCGGCCACGAGAAAGACGCACGGAAGAGGTATTCCCAGCGCGTGGAGGATCCATTGAGAGTTTGTCTCCATAGGGAACTGTACCTTCTTTTCCCTATTGTATTGAATCAATAAAAAAAAGAGGTTAGTGCTACGACCACCAATTGTTTTATCCAATATTGATCGGGGATGAGCCCCCACTTCCATAGATCATTGGTTTGACCTCCCGTAGTGGTCCTTTCTTTTAAGAAAGCAGTGCGGGGCCAATTTCTCGTACTTGCTCAATGTGCCTCCCTTTCTTCGAGTGCCCCGCCCGGTTCACTGCGCTGTTGGCTTATCAAGCACTTGCCTGCTACTCCTGCCGCCCGCTTAGCGGGCGGAGCGCTCTTTATCCTGACTTTTCTCTCTGCTAGGGCCCTCCCATCACTATAGCCATAGGCTATGTCAGCTCCAGCTCGCAACCACAGGGGCTCGCCCCGCGAGGCCAGAGTGGTCTCAGCGATCAGCCTCCATTCTAATTATGTTAGTGGGTCTTTCGTTTTTGCCAGATCTTAAAAGATACTACAAGTCCTCCGTCCCAGATTCCATCGCTGCGGCCATCTGGTTCACCGGTACTACCAAAAAGTCTCATGCTTACGTTACTCTTATTGATACTATGATTATCTTGGACCGTGAGGACCCCAGTCGTGTTTCTAGTTTCCATTCCAATCATCATATTGATGCTAAATCTCCTCGTGCTCTGCCATAAGAACTTGGAGTCCATATCATGGTGAAGATAAGGTAAGGCTGTGATTCTTGCTCAAAAAACAGACAGAACGCCTTCGATTTATTGGCTCGTCTAACTCGGCAGCATTCATGAGTCGCTAGTTCAACTGTCCCTCGGAGTCAGGGTCAAAATTACAATGCATGGTTGCCCCCGTCCTTTATATCTATTAGTTTCACCCAACAAGCCACCCCAACCTTACAACCAAAAAAGGTAAGAGCCTAGCGCGAGCCTTATTTATTCTTTAGTAAAGTCAATCTTTTGCTCCATAAAGACTAAAGAAATGCATAAAATAAGGGGGGACTTATGCAATGGGCTCTGCCACCCAAACCAACTGAGGGATGTCGCATCCGTCCCAACGCAAGCACCTACAATGTCATGATCACATTGGTTTACGAGAGTTTCTTTGGTAGTTTAACATACGGTCGCCCCTCCAACAAGAAAATGTATAAATGTGGAAACTTCTCTTCCATTTGGATCAGAGATTTTATGGAGGAAGTAGGGTTTTAAATTCCTAGAAACCTCACGATTATATAGCCAAAGGGAATAGGCCGCGCCTAAAATCATCCCAAGCATTTCTAATGTGGCTACTAAGATATTTCTTTTCAAACCTCCTACTAAGATGAGAAATTCCCCGATAAAGCTGCTAGTACTAGGTGAAATCATATCGGCGAAAGTGGAAGAGAAGAAAATGGTACAGAGATTCAGTTTGGTGCTCACTGAACCTCCGTAATATCTAACAAGTCGAGTCTTATTTCGGTCATATAGAACACCAACACATAGAAAAAGGGTTGAATAAACCAGTCCATGACTTGACATCGGTAGAATGCTACATCTAATTCCCTATATGTTCGATAGAGCCAAAGATTCCCCCTACTGATAGCAGTACGCTAATTACCCCCCGAACCGTACAATATAGTTACAACTTATCATACGGCTTTCTAACTTAACTTCTTTTTTTGGTCATTCCACTATATCGATCGATGGTAGTATAAGATATCTGTAACCCCGCGAATTTTTTTACATAATGGTTCCTGCTTCCTACGCATAATTAGCATGTATCTCCCCCGATCATACTTTTGTATCACATCGTATACCCCTACCCCAATGCTATCTTCCATATCAGTGAACTGGAACATAGTGCATAGGTACTCTTCGGTGCAGCAGGGATGAGACGATGTGACATACTATGATCACATACAAAAGTGCTGTCCTTCGTCTCGGTAATATGGAACCTCTCAACATCTCCAGTTCTTTTATGGGGTCCTATCGGGATAGGTAGGCCCAAGCCTTTCACCTCCCCTCCCTCCATAAGACCCTCTTACTCTTTCCCTCTCGGGAAAGAAGATAAGAAAGGATTCATTTTTTTCTTTCATGTGAACGGCCCTATTTTGTATCAAATGGTTTTTCGTGCTATACACCACGTTGAGAAAGACCAGCCTCCTATGTACCGTACTCTTTTTGTACCTCGAAAGGGGGATCCTCCTTATGATTCTATAGACGGCTATTTGAAATGGAAGGGGTAAACTCGGACTCGGATATGATATGATTATGTGCGCCGGGCCCTTCGGGTCTTATATTTTGGCCGAGTTTACCGTACCTCCGTCCCATATGTTAGGAGGCCATAATATTTTGTTACGTTCTACCGCTGTTACGCCAGAATAAAAGGGTACACATGAGCTCCCATTCTGTGGCTTGGTGGCAGGACCGCTAGGGGAGTGGCTCCGGTCATAGATAGGGTTAAATCTGCAGGGGTCATGCAAATACATAGGCCCCTGCCCTTCTCTTTTTGATGAATGGGGTGGTTTAGAAGGATCTTTCCGATCTACGGTCCCTCAGAGCGAAGGGTTAGGAAGGTAGTATGGGCCCTCTGACTTCCCGTTATGTGATGTGCGGCTCCCGCAAAGCGAATGAAGGGATGCTCTTTGAGCTTCCGGGAGAGCTTACGCTTACCCTCAGCCTCTTTGATTGGTAGGCGGGCGGGCTAAGCCCCTACTTAAGATTCAATTCATAAGGCTAATTTTATGTTGTCGTGAGGCTTTGGTTAGGCCGACTACTATAGGCTAGCTAATTCTAGCTTCTATACAGGCCCTTCAACTTTGGTGTAGTTTTAGTTTGTATTGGTGCTGAATGAACATATCAAACAAAGGCGAGCAGTATAAGCCCTTCTCCGGCCTGGGAAAAGCAGCAAACTCTAGAAGCTAGGTCTTTGTTCACCTTTGGACACGAACACTATTCCGTTCTCAGCGGAAACCTGCCTTGGAGATTGAACAGCAATAAAATAAGTCAACGTTCAATCTAAGACAGCACTGAGCGCTGATAGCTTGTAGTGAATAGCCCCATTATGAAACCAACCGAAAGCAGCCTTTGGTACTTAAGTAGTTAAGGTTTGGAACCCTTGCAACTATGATAGAATGTCGTTTGCTTGTTGCCAAATCCTTCGCCTTTCTTTTGAATCAAAGTAGGTCGCGACTGTTGTATTTTAGTCGGTCGGGGGAAGCGGTAGCTTAGTTCTCCGCTTATCTCGCGGTTACTTGTGTGAGGCTTAGAGCCCTTTTTGCTAGGTCCAATAGCTTCCCAAAAGATCTGATCCAATAAAAATCCCGCATTGAGCGTAGATGATATGCGGCTACGGCTAGCCGATCATATCATTCCATAAAAAAATCTATATGTATAGAGAGATCCCCTAGATATACAGATAGAATTGATGTTCATGGATAGACAGACATTCCATTGATTCTTTGTTTTTGGGCTGAAAAAGCTCGTTAATCCAAATAAATCATTCTTCTGGTCTCTCTTTGCTCCCTACCTCGAATCTAACCCACGGCACATCGCCCATTCGCTTCGCGCGCGGGAAGGCAACGAAGTTCAGTTCATGAGATCGCAGAGCAGCGGAGTGGAGCAGCCGCTACACGAAGTTCCTTACCTTAGCTGGATCTCGCTGGTGCTACCTAAATAGTAGGTAGGTGGCTGATGTGTGATGTTTGGAGTTGTTGTTCATGCACCTGTCCCTAATGGAAGAATGAGTGATCGGTTCCCTTGCGGATCATGGCCTTACCACTCGGTCCCCGATGGCTAGCAGGGGATTCAGTATAGCAGCTCAGGTTTATTTGTGCTGCGCGTTCCCGCTGGACTGGGCACATGTTAGCTGTAGGAAGTATGGTTCCGAAAGTGACTTCGGTTTGCCAGTTCAGGCTCAACTTCTTGCTTTATGTTAGTGGGCCTATAGGTCTGGCCAGGGCTCAACGCTATTTATTTCTGTGTGGGACGATACCGGGGAGAGAAGGGAATGCTTCGAGGCGGCAAACAAGACAACTACAATTTGGCTTTTCCCTCCATGAGATGAGCCTAGTGTATTGGACTGATGGATAAGAGAACTGAGCTAGCCTAAAAAGCGCTTGGGCACTCTACGTATGATGTAGACTCCATCTGATACATATCAATTTCTTTCTGATGGATCAAGAATAGATAGTTGTCTCATCAATAGATAGAAATAGAAGATTTCCCCTTATTCCTGAGAGATTCCATCTCTGTCTCTTTATATCTATCTGAAAAGATCACGCTATCTATCAATCGATTTGAAAATAGCATGCTCATCTCGCTTTTTATTCATTTTCGCCACGAAAACATAGCTGCCATAATATGAAGCAGGCAAAGCAGCTAGAAGTACTCGCTTCACGCCCTTGAATTATTATTAACAAATGAATTTTGAAAGCCAACAGAAAGATTCAATTCTGACTTCGTAGAGCCGGTGCTGTTGTTGCCTGCGCGTAGGGCTATCCCCCACTCCCGTCCTGAGGTGCTAAGAGGCTTTTGTTTTTGGAATAGACGGTAGTGTTTTGCTGATGGCTCGAATCAAGCTTTTATTACCACATGCTATGCTTTCTCCCCCATTGCTAGTAGATTTATGGGTCGCACGCCCGACACACATCTTTTGGCCTTGTGTGTCCATTACTCAAAATAGGTAACATAACGGCCGCCGCCCGACTAAACATACCAATAGTCACCAGATTCATATTAGCTACTGAGGAGTAAGCAATGATCTTCTTAAGATTGATCTGCCTTAAAGTGGTTGAGGAAGTATATATTATAGCAATCGCGCTTAAAGTATAAATGAAAGTAGTGGAAAAAAGTGTCTCTTCGGGAAACATGGGTATTGAAAATCTTAAAAACCCGTAGGTTCCCAATTTTAAAGCAATTCCTGCCAAGATGATGGATCCTGCCGTAGGTGCCTCTACATGAGCTTAGGGTAACCAAATATGAACTGGTACCATAGGCACTTTGACGGCGAAAGAGGCGAAAGAAGCAGTCCATAGAAAGATTTGGCCCCGCTCACTAAATTTTGTGGTTAATGATATTTGTAAATAGGTTATTCCTGTTTGGAGAAGAATCAACAGAATATATAATAGCATGAAAACGGATCCAAGTAATGTATAAAGGAACAACTGATATGCTGCCTTGATCTTTCTTTGTCTCGAACCCCATACCCATATAATATGGTAGTGTCGGGTGTTGCCCTAAAGCGAAATTGATCGGTGGTGCTTGGTCGAGCTCCAGTAGGTAGACACTCCCTTCTCAAAGAATCATATGTGAGACTACCACCTCATACGGCTCCGTCCCGAGCATCCATCGTCGGCCTTGGCATTAAACCACTATCTATGCTTGTATTTTCAGCCTGGACTGATGAATATTTTGCTTTTCGGGTGTTGACGAACAATGGTGCTTGCATTGCGAGAGATGCCCGCCCGTAAGGCCCGTCATGCTTCCCGCCCGAAAGAACCGCTCACTAGCTAGCCGGACTAGTGAGGCCCAATTTGGAGACATACTGAAAAGCATGCCTTTTGAACCGAATGCAATGCCCGTCTTCCAAATAAAAAAAGGGCTTGTTGGGAAGAAAGATAACGTGCAACATGTAGAGCACATGTATGGCACAGTCGGGTTGCTCATGCAGCGGATCTCTCTCTATCTATATATATAGAGGTGTGAAAGTAATAGCCTTATATTATGGCCTGCCCCCGACTTACGGCCTTTACGCTACTACTATTGTGATGTGAGCAGTTCAATTTGGTTGAATCTTTCTCAATCATCCTGGCCGGAACTTGTATGCAGCACGTGCATGTATAAAGGTTTGGAACTCTTTTCTTATCTGAATCATAAGGACAGGAACCTACCCTATTCTCGGAACCTCTGCTGAGCTCTACCCTGCTCGCATTTCCTTGTGTTTGAAGAGGAAAAAAAATCTATCTACCTGCTGCCAACAGTCTTTCTTCGGAATTATCTGAATGGGTCGAACCTCCTATCCCGTTTGTTTTAGCAACCTATCCTAAGGTCTCCTTGCCAAGAGCTCCCCGGCGACGACAGAGGAAGCAACCCGTCTGCTGTGGCGGGGCGGCTTTTTTCTTTCACAATAAGACCTGGACGATTATCCCTACCTTTGGTAGCTTACGAGTTTACGTCCATCCCTTGTCGGGTAAAGTTTCCTTTCGATTTCTCCCTTCTAGTTGTTACCCAAATTTGCGCAAGTGTGTCCACACCCCCAAACTTACTTGACGAGGAATCCTTTCTCATGAACAAACACAACTCCTACACACACCTAGGAGCACCCCTTCCTGCATATCCATACAAGACCCGAGTACACGGGTCGAGGTCCTACGAGGTTCCCACTACTCGAAGTACCCTCCCAAAAGGAAAAAGATGTGTCTATCAGGTTCGGTTCTTCTTAGATGGGTTGGGCGGGTTCGACCAGAAATGTTATGGTTATACACAAGACTACCCCTCTTCCCGAAAGATTCGTGGGGACTACTTTAGGACGACAGACGACCGCCCGTAGGGGTGTCACGCCCCAAATCGAGGGACATGACCGGCGCCTGATTGGGTAGCCCTAGTCAAGCGGACCTGGGTGCCTTTCATTCCCACGCGTTACCCCTGTGTTGATTGTTTCTCATTAACCAAATATCCTACTAATCATAAATGATTTCACAATAAACAAGCAAAACCATACGAGTGATTCATTATCAAGTTTGCAGTTTTTACAACGCCCGACATAACATAATATATACATAAGACTAGAGTCCCACAGTTTACATGTCTACAGAGCCTCTAGGATACAAAAAGGGGAATACAATACTTGCCGGTAACAAGGCTCCGGCTATACCTTACAAAACCAAAATGAAATCTAAACAAAAGTGGCATGAACAACACAGGGCCCCGAGGAAGAAAGGGGCTCACCAAAACGGGCAGTGGAAGGTGAAGAATACTACTGCCGATGCGCTGAAGTGCCTGCTATTGAACCACCTACAATCATAACACGAATGTAGCGTCCCCAGCAAAAGGGACGTCAGTACACTTGAATTGTACTGGTATGTATGGACAAACTTTGTCCCAAGTAAACTCAAGCCGTTAAACAAGGATCACGATGACAAGACAGACAATAGATTACATCAAGAAATCAATTAAGCTAACTATCCATGTTTCCCACTTTTTACTCATTTCAGATAAGCCTCAACACAAGCACGTTTAAGGTCAACAAATAGAACAACAACCAATCAACCACATAAATTGCAAGTAGTCAAACATAGGGGCAATCAATGCCCCCCCAGGTTGCAAACTCTCCTGCTGTCTCCTTTCACAATTTCATATCAATAATTTTATTTCGATTTCATTTGTGATTTCGATCGCTTTCCATCCTTATTACCTCGTCCACCCTTATTACCTCGGCCAACCTTATCACCCCAACCCACACCTTATTTCTTCATGTTGCGGCGCGCAACCCGATCCCACCGTACAGTTTTCAAACACAACAATCACAAACAGCAGATAAGGCACTACACACAATTACAACAAGTTCAAATAAGCAATTTACACATTGGTTCATGTTCTCAATTACTTCTCAAGCCAATATCACAGTCAAGTTACAAGTGTTCCAAAATCGAGAATGTTCATACTGTTATGTTCAACAACTTACCACACCTCAAGTGTTTCGTTTCTTTTCCACAAGGTACCATATATGCCATTATATCCATTATTCACAATTCTTTTACCAAATTCAACTCTCATTTGTCTTTCGGCTCATATCTCATATTACATCACTCATAGTTCAACAACAACTTTGAATATCCAACAACAACATCAACAATTTCACACAATTTGTCAATTTAACACGAACCAAACAAATTTCACACATATAGGCGATTTCACAAGAATCAAAATTAGCCATACATACCTAGTATCATGTTTTCTTCCGTTAACTTCCTGCATTATGCTTACCCAAGCTATCCTATCTTTGCCGACCTTGTTTTGCAGACTCTTACGCCTATTCACTTCCTCTTTACTAAGAAAACAAGTTTAATAATCATGCATGAGTGTAAAATCTCAAGTTCAAAAGCTACTATATGTAACCCTCTCCTTACCAATTTTAAAACAGAAAATTAGAGGAAAAATAGTTAGGGTTTTTACCTTGTAAAGATTGGGGAAGTTGAATCTTAGCCCTAGAATCCTTTGGACTTAATGGTTGGAACAATCTTTGAAGATGAAGAACTTCTCTCTCTAAAACCCCTCTCTTCTCTCTCTAATTTTGGTATGATGATATGATAAAATGAAGGAGAAAGGTGTTATTTTAAAGAAGAGGTCGGGTTGGATTTTATAAAATTCCTGGGCCGGGTCAATTCTGCGGTTGCATCTGCGATCGCAAAGCCAACATGCGGTCTGCATAGTGACCGCGGAATTGCCCCAAAATATACACAAGTTCTGTTAAGGAATGCGACCAAAATGGGGTCCGCATTCTTGATCTTCAGTCGCATAGTGCACCGTAGATTTGGCAATTAAAAACATTCGAGAATTTATGCGGTAGATCTGCGGTCCACAGATCCATTCTGCGATAGCATATCGACCACATTCTCAGCACCAATTTTTGCAAACCTACTGTTAAGCTCGAATGCGGTCCGCATAGCAGATCTGCGGTCGCACTCCTGACCGCAGAATTGATACTTTTCCGGAAAAATTGACTATTTACATTTTTGAAACTTAAATCACTACCAAAATTCATTACACCCACGATGAAACAGATAACATACGACACATAACATATTATTCGGACCATGGCAACACGGCTACTAGGTTTCATGCACAAAAATTTTACGGGGCCTTACATCCTCCCCCCTTAAGATCATTCGTCCTCGAATGAGGACTTTGAAAATGAGTTGGTTTTGAAAGACATGATATGCAAACTATCAAAATTTTAACTAACTCTTATATTTTAGAAAAATTTCGCCAGAGTTTCCTTTGTATTATGGACATATCCACCTGTCAGAGGGCCCCGAAACACATTACCAAACAACAATATACAAATACAACACTTTCCACAACTCGTATGCACTTCCTTACCTCAACAAATGCACATATTCTACCACATTGTTACAATTGCACATAAACTAGTCACTTCAATGAATTCTTACCTTATTTAACCATTTTAACACACCATGTAAACTCAACAAACCATTACCAATCTACACTTACTATTAGTTATTTATTTAACACGTAAATCTTTTATAAGGCTTTCATTTATCAAGAAAGGTTCAAGTGACCCAAGGTAACAACACATTTAACTCATTACAAATGAAGGAGACTTTACTAATACTAATAGGGAGACAACTTAGACAAGATGACAGTTACTAGGAGTAGAAGGGTCACCTAATTTCTTATAGGCTTGATCAAACAAATGGGGGTACTTTTCCTTCATCTCTTTTTCTGCTTCCCATGTGGCCTCCTCAACTTGTTGACTTCGCCACAATACTTTAACCAGAGGCAACTTCCTTATTTCTCAACTTACGGACTTGCCTATCAAGAATGGCAACTGGAACTTCTTCATATGACAAATCTTCATTAACCTCTATAGCTTCGATTGGCATGATGGTGGATGGATCTCCGATCACTTTCTTCAACATGGACACGTGGAATACCGGGTGCACTGATGACATCTCGGGAGGCAACTCTAGCCTATAAGCAACTTGACCAATCCTTTGAACGATCCGATATGGCCCGACATACCTAGGACTCAATTTCCCTTTCTTTCCGAATCGCACGACTCCCTTCATAGGAGATACCCTCAAGAACACCCAATCATCAACTTGAAACTCCAAATCCCTTCGGCGAACATCGGCATAGGATTTTTGTCGACTCTGCACTGTTTTCATTCTCTCCTGAATAACCTTGACCTTTTCCATAGCTTCGTACACCATATATGGCCCTAGCAATTCCGCTTCTCCTACCTCAAACCACCCGATTGGCGACCTACATCTTCTCCCGTACAATGCCTCAAATGGGGCCATCCGAATGCTAGCATGATAGCTATTATTGTAAGCAAATTCTATCAGTGGCAAGTGTTCATCCCAATTACCTTTAAAATCTAAGACACAAGCCCGTAACATATCTTCAAGCGTCTGAATGGTCCGCTCGGCCTGACCGTCGGTCTGCGGATGGAAAGCTGTGCTGAGATTCACCTGAGTTCCCAAACCTTGCTGAAACTTCTTCCAAAAGTTAGCTGTGAACTGAGCCCCGCGATCCAAGATAATAGAAAGTGGAGTGCCATGAAGCCTTACTATCTCCTTGATGTGCAACCTTGCATATTGCTCCGCAGTATCAGTGGACTTGACTGGTAGGAAGTGAGCTGATTTGGTGAGTCGATCCAGTATCACCCATATTGAGTCGAACTTACGTTGAGTGTGAGGTAACCCCACCACGAAATCCATATTGATCATCTCCCATTTCCACCTTGGTACTTCTATAAGCTGAGTTAATCCACCAGGCCGTTGATGCTCGGCCTTCACTTGCTGGTAGTTCGGGCATCTAGCTACAAAGCTTGCCACATCCCTTTTCATTCCGTTCCACCAATAAATCTCCTTGAGATCAGGATACATTTTCATGGAACCTGGGTGCACCGAATACCTGGAAATATGAGCCTCTGCCATCACTCTTTCCCGAAGCTCGTCCACATCCGGAACACATAGTCTACCTTGACACCGCAATACACCATCCTCGCTATTGAGTACAAATGTTGAGGTCTTATTATTCATAATGCTTCCTTCACCCGAACCAATGCTTGATCCATGAACTGTTTTTCCTTGATTTCCGCGACCAGTGATGATTCTGCTCCATTATGCACCAAAACATCCCCCTCGTCCTGACGCCGAGATACGAACCCCCAAACTGGCTAATTGGTAAACCTCCCGAGCCAGGGGTCTCTGATCTACACCCATATGAGCCAAACTACCCATGGATTTGTCAATTTAACACGAACCAAACAAATTTCACACATATAGGCGATTTCACAAGAATCAAAATTAGCCATACATACCCGGTATCGAGTTTTCTTCCGTTAACTTCCTACTTTATGCTTACCCAAGCTATCCTATCTTTGCCGACCTTGTTTTGCAGACTCTTACGCCTATTCACTTCCTCTTTACTATGAAAACAAGTTTAATAATCATGCATGCATGTAAAATCTCAAGTTCAAAAGCTACTATATGTAACCCTCTCCTTACCAATTTTAAAACAGAAAATTAGAGGAAAAATAGTTAGGGTTTTTACCTTGTAAAGATTGGGGAAGTTGAATCTTGGCCCTAGAATCCTTTGGACTTAATGGTTGGAACAATCTTTGAAGATGAAGAACTTCTCTCTCTAAAACCCCTCTCTTTTCTCTCTAATTTAGGTAAGATGATATAATAAAATGAAGGAGAAAGGCGTTATTTTAAAGAAGAGGTCGGGTTGGATTTTATAAAATTCCTGGGCCGGGTCAATTCTGCGGTCGCCTCTGCGATCGCAGAGCCAACATGCGGTCCGCATAGTGACCGCGGAATTGCCCCAAAATTTACACAAGTTCTGTTAAGGAATGCGACCAAAATGCGGTCCGCATTCTTGATCTGCGGTCGTATAGTGCACCGTAGATTTGGCAATCAAAAACCTTCAAGAATTTATGCGGTAGATCTGCGGTCCGCAGATCCATTCTGTGATAGCATATCGACCACATTCTCAGCACCAATTTTTGCAAACCTATTGTTAAGCTCTGCGGCAGGAATGCGGTCCGCATAGCAGATCTGCGGTCGCACTCCTGACCGCAGAATTGACACTTTTCCGAAAAAATTGACTCTTTACATTTTTGAAACTTAAATCAGTACCAAGGGTCCGAACCGCGACGAGCAAGCTCGCCGCGAAGAATTCTACGCATTCCCTAACATATTATTCGGACCATGGCACCACAGCTACTAGGTTTCATGCACAAAAATTTTACGGGGGCTTACAAGGGGATTTACTGCACAAAGCCCCTACAGAGGAAAGTCTTTATCCCAGCGAATAGAAGATACGTAGCTCCACACAACATAGGGATTATCACACTTTCGGGAAGAATATAGAATAGTAGAAGATCCAGCATCCAGAACACGACGATCATTATAAATTCATGAATTAGAAAATCTGTAATATAATCTTTCCCATAACATCTCATACCATACCAACCCACTAAAATGCAAATAGGGATTAGAAATGTGGTCAATATCATGAAGAATAAATAGATACCGTCTATACCCAAATAAAAATTTATGTTTTCATAAGGAAGCCATCAAGACTTTTTGCGATTTGAAGATATAAATTATATTCTTTGTGGCAGGTGGTATCATATATAATATATATAAAATAAAAAGGATTCATTTTGGAGTGTTGTTTTCATCCAACTAGTTTTACCGTAAATAAGCGGTTAAAGAATGTTACGTCTAATTAATCCCATGTTTTTCCTTGGTCAATAACCAAGCAACTACATATATCTTAAAAAGTCTCTCTTTTTGTTTGGGGGGAGCAGAGCAGTCAAAGAATGAACCAAACCATCATGTTTAATGAACTTCTATAGGCCGTAGAACCCTTTTTAGAGGACGTTCAAATCATGTCGAACGCGGGGCAAAAGGGGCTACCGCAGATTCCCGGGAATCCACCCGTGGAAGGCGAAGTCTCACAGAATGAGATTTGGGCAGCTTTGGAAAAAAAGGAGTGGAAAGATCTTATTTCTTCTAAGGAGTAAAGGTCAATAGAAAAATACTTTGATCTCTGCGAAAGCAAGATAAAGACCATTATAGAAGAAACTCTCTCTTTATATAAGCAAGGGAACCTTTCCATTCAGATAGAAAAAGATGCCGATATTGGTAGATGTGCTGGTGCCTACTTCGCCGATCTGAACAACTTTGACTCAAATCAACAATGGTTACAACATGTTAAGAAGGCCTAGGCCTATATAGGAAATCCCAATAGTAAAATTTGGCGTGAGATCAAATGTTTGATTGAGAGCTATAAGGTCTAAATATTCTTGATAATATTGAAGGTAGTAAGAGTTTACGGTGTGTGGGAAAGCAGGAGGGTACCCTTGTGGTTAAATTAACTAGCCTTTAAGGTTAGCGAGGTTCCTGTTATGGTGAAGTGAAAGATTTTCACTATAGTGGGAAGAAGACAGGTGGGAATGAGTGGAGCAAGAGCATAGCAAGTTCCAGTGGTGGTTTGTCTTCTTGCTCCCATTGAAATATTTTTCATGGTATGTAACACACTTCATACCTGCAACAGAGTCAAAGATGCGGTAATACTGACTCTCCTAGTCAATAGAGCTATTCAAACAAATCCCCCTTTTAGTTTGCAATTACCGCTGCAGAATAGCCATCCCTTAAAGAAGTTGTTTTCCAATTCAAATAGGTTTCTTTTAGAAAAATTTGTTCTCGAATAAGCTCTTTGAAAGATAACTGAATACGTTTAGTCCCTTGGGGAAGGGTCTGCGCTCAGGGACTCTTTCTAGCACTTTTGAGGAAGTGAAGATGAATAGTCGACATTGTTGCCTGCTTGACTGCTTTCATCTCCTGATGTCAGAAAAGGTATTCTATCTCATTCATTCAGTTGTAAGGGAACAGTCAGGTTGTAGTGGTTGAAGTAGATCCAAGCAGCAATGGACTAAGCGAGTTAAATAACGCTGGTGCGAACCATGTTGGATGACTGGTAAGGGTGAGAAAGAAGTCTTGCTCTACTGCCCTGTGTTAAGCAAAGTAAGTTTACTTCGTTTTGGGCAATGTTATTTGGTCTAATGGAACTAAACTCTTAGATGCAGAATGCGGACGCCTCTATCCATCGGCACATTCGCCCTAGATGCACGCTTAGCTGCATTGTTCATCTTGAAAGGGAGCTGCAAGGTGCTGTCATATCAAGCCCAAGGTTCATTCCACTGCTGTAAAATTTCTGCCATTTACACGTCTTGGTGGGGCGTCTTCTTGCAATGATCTTCGTTTCTTCAGGAATGGTGCTAGTCAATTGGTGTATAGGCCATCTCGGTCCAGTTTAGAATTTACCTCTAGTTTTAATCCCGCTTCATTGCTAGTTGGGAACCCCCTCCTCTATGAAGCAGAGAATGATCGATCGAAGACTGAGAAGATAGAAGAATATATTTTAAGCATCGGTTGTGACATTGAATGAGACTTATCCAGGGAGCAAAGACTCCGATTGTCGTTCGTCTTTAAAGAAGACAAATACAGCCTTAAAAAAGGCTACGAAGCAGTCGAGGGTTGAGTGAGGGCCAGTGGTTGCATTGCGAATATTGATTTCCATGTGCTAGATATCCCTGCTTCTTTGAGTATGTTACAGGGTAGGCCATGTAACCATGCCTTTGGGTGCTCTTCCTTCTTCGTTACAACAAAAGATCTTGATGCCAAGAGATGGGGGAATTATTTCTATCGATGGAGATGCTGATAGGGAGACAGCTTTCTTCGAGGTGAAGGATGACAATGCAAGATGTAATCTAATCGGGTACCAGTTTGTTAATGCTATAGAAAGGGTGCCCCTTTCTTTTTATCCTATGCAAATCATTACGTGGCTCATATAAAGATTGGACATTTCCCTAGACTTGGCTTGAGGAAGAAAGAGCAAGGGGTTACCAAACTTTGTGAATCACAAGGCAACATATAGGCTGGGTTATGTTCCAACTGAAGAAGACAAGGCAGCCGAGGTAGATGTGCGAAAGAGAGAATGGGGTTTGGCCCTATATCCAAAAAATATCATTCAAAGGCGTAAATGGGTTTCTCAAAATTAGCTCGAGTTGGGTTAGTTATCAGGATATCCTGAGTAGTTTATCCCCATTCTCTGAGCCTTTCGGATATCCTCCCTTTCTTCAATCAAGTTTATTTAAGCGGGCTATTCCCCGAAAATGCCATTCCTTTTTCGTTGGGGGTCACAATCTTCCTATTTTGGTAAATTCTTGCATAAAGGCAGGGCTAGGCAGTAGCTTTACCCAATGTTAGAATCGAATGTAGCAGAATGGATGACTTAAACTGAAAGTAAGTTCTCCGTATTGATATATCGTATGACGTAATGGAGATCTTGATCTAGATCCAGTGCTTCGCAAAATGCGGGACCTAACGATCTTTGGTTCGTCACATGAACTGAACGGTAATAGTCTATTACCCCACTCACTTCGTTCAAGCTGAATCATCCACCCTCTCACGGCCAAAGGCTCCGCAACATGTTGGAGAGCTTTTAGATCCCGACCTAAAACGCCCATTCCCCTAGAGTTCCGAAGTGATTCTCTTTCTTACCGTAGCTTTCTTAAGCCGAAAGAAAGCCAGGTAAGAATCTCATGTTAGTACGAAGGGGGAGCATAATCGTATCTGGGAGTGGTTCTTCAGATCGATCACAAATTCTCGGCCCCGTCCTTTGGCTTCCACTCCAGTTGACCGCTCTTGTTTTCATCCCACCGTGAGAAGGTAGAGAGCAAAATCAACCCAGCAAACAACTATTAGTATGCCCCTATTAGTAAAGCATGTACTTTTTCAAGGCTTGCTGAGCTTCTTCATGTGACAACCATCGCAAAAGTAGTCCGTTGAATGATCGCCGATTGAGGGCATCGTAATAGTATACTATTTTTGAACCCTGATGGGTTTCGCAGTCGACCATTTGATAGCCCTGTTCCTGAATATACACAGAATAGGGCTTCCATGAACCCTAGATGTAAAGGGGTTCTTGAACCCTTCTAAGCAATTAGAAGAGCGCGGAATTGGACCTCCCTCAAATAGATTGATCTGAGATTGATTGTGGAACCGAGCATAGAGAACTGAGGTTGAGCAGGAAGATAGGCTAGGCAGAGTAGTCGTTTTGGAGTGGGTTCTTCGACTGGATTAATGCATGTATGAACCCTAAAGAAATCCCGAAGTTCTAGTCTAGAAAAAACCCAAATTTTGTTGGGTAAGCCTTTTGGTAGGAAAGGCGGTCACAGGAAGAAATACCCTACCAATGAATAGATTAGTCTACTAACTGATAATAGGTGAATTTGACTATAATTATGCCCTAAATAATCACACTTTGTTATGGTATTTATGTTGTTTATGAGGACAAAATGCATTGATTAGTGTTTGTTTATGTGTTATAGGTACATGTGATACATTGGATGCTAAGAAAAGCTATTTTGGAGTCATATGTTGATGAAAAGGACAAGAGAAGAGCTAAAGTGAAAAGAGCTGGAAGAAGCAGAGAAAAAGCTGATGGACTATTCATCCGCGATTCACTCGCGGCCGCAGATGAACCACAAATATATAAGCCCTCTGAAGTTTGATGTCCACGGTCCGCTCGCGGCCACGGAAAGCTCTGCAACAGCAATCCCAATTGTGTACAAATTCAGTTTTTAAGCCCTAAACCCTCTATATAAACCCCTAGTTTGCCCAATAGAGGCACGTTGTCTTTATTTCACTACGTTTGCAGGATAATTAGTAAGAGGGAATCCTCTCAACTCCTTCTTTTTATTTTATATCAAGTATTTCTTTATGATTTCAATAATTATTCTTGTTTCTTTAAGCATGAGTAGGTAAATCCCTTTCTAAGGTTTTGATGGAACCTATTGGGTGATGAACTTATCGTTTATGTGATTACAAATTGTGAACTAGATTTCTATATGTTCAACTTCATTCTTGTTGTAGTTAATTGGTAGAAGTCCCAATTAGCGGTGCCTATTTAGTGTGTACAACTTGGAAAAGAGTGCATATTTAGGTCTATTGTTGAACAACACCACACCTAGGTTATTGGAGGAATCTATAAATTTAGGTGTAAAGACGGGGTTTGGAATAACGAAGTCTTGGGTGCAATCTTAAGTGAACTATTCAAATTAAAGCTAGCTAGGGTAGCTTGGGAGAGCGCACTAGTAAATTATTGTAATTGCTCGGGAGAGGGTTATGATACACATAGCGTTCATGATTGATAGAATATATTAACAATTTGTATGAGCATGACGATAAGGGATTCCATCAATAGGGGAAATCCATACCTTAGTCCTTCTCCATATTATTTTTACTCAACATTCAATTCTTTCTTTTAAGCATTCTTAATTCTTGCAAAGTAGTTAGTCTAAAACCATACACAGATATACTCTAAATTTTGGGAACTTGATTTAGAAGTACTATTGGGTTGTGAAAGTTGTGATTGATAGGTTAATTCTTTGTGGGATCGATCTTGGACTTTTTAGACCAGGTTATATTGACTACGACCGTTGCTTGGACGTGAATGAATTAATGGAATTATCAATTTCCATTGACAGAACTTCAAGATTCTTGTGTATTCGGGTTCTTTCTACACTTTACATTGAATATTTTGATGGTTGTTGATTTGGGTACCTAGGTGCATGCCTAGAAAATCTGCAAGGACTGGAGAACTAATCGAAGGCCTCTCAGACGCCGAGCAAACTTTCCGGGCACGTAACAAGGCTATCAAACAAATTCAGCAATCTCAACAACCAATCAAACTAGACTTCGACATGGGTGACGAGAACCAACAAAACCAGCAAGCAGGGTTAAATATGCAAGAGGCGCAGGAGGCACAGGAAGGTGCACTATATGACTGTGCACAACCCATAGCGGACAATTTGGCAACTGCCATCGTTGTGCGAACAATTCAAGCTGACTCTTTCCAGATTACTAACAACATGTTTCACTTGTTGCAAAACAAAGGATTATTCTCTGGGTCTCAGGTTGAAGATCCACAGCAGCACCTAAAGAACTTTCTCTCAATATCCAAGACAAAGAGGCAACCGAATGTAACCCCGGAAGCTATCATATTATTACTTTTTTCGATCTCAGTTACAGGAGCAGCATAGATATGGCTAAACACACTCCCAATAAACTCCATTGTAACTTGGGATGAGTTAGTCAAACAATTCCACAACACGTTTCATCCACAACACGTTTCATCCACAATATTGGCAGGTGTGTGTAAGAGTCCCAAAATTCCAAGTTGTTGTATTATGACCTGCCAAATAGAAATTTCAATATCAATATGAAGTGACTTTCAAGTCCAATGTTATTGACATGTGTTGCTGATATATTAGGAGTTTGCGAGCTATGTTTGAAGTCATTTAAGATTTGCATATCAGTAGAAAGTGCACATAACCTCTAATGTTAAAGACATTGAAAGTGTTTAGTATTGGATTGAAACAGGTCCGAAATGAGTGAAATGGATAATGAGGATTTATATAGCCACACCAGCAAGTTTCTTCATGTTCCAAGGATAATTTTTTAAATCTCGAAGAGCACTGGACATTCAAAGTGAAGTCCGTTGTTTACATTTTCTGCTAAGTTGAGCAACATGCTACATTTGTTACAATTTGGTCATTTTGAAGTAGGATTTGGTTTTTTCAAGCAGAAATTCTATAGAATTGTTTTCCCCGTTGTGTTTCCATATCAGGATAGTTGGTGGTTTCTATAGTATTTTAGTATGGTATCTTTGAACATGTTATTTACAGATAATAATGTGCCTTTTACCCTTTAACTCATGCTTTTGTTATGTTTGAAAAATTCGTAACTAACTAAAAATATGTACCTATATTGTACCTAATAATATGTACCTGTATGTTGCAGATTGTTTTGTATAGTTCCACTGCGTTGAGAAAACTATTATAATACTGGTGTTCATAAGATTAGGAAAAAAAACTCCCACAACTTGATAGCCCCACCATTTCAACAAGTATGGGTACTCATGAAGATAACATGAATAGTTATGGGAGTAATTGCCAATTTTTTGATATGATTGAGGCACCATCTTCTTCTTATTCTTTCCCTAATCTTCCATTAGTCGATGATGATCAGAATCATATGAGTCAATTGCTTCAATGTTACCCTGATTTATAGCTTTCATTATATGAGGAAAACACAATCTTCTATGAATAATCGTAGAGATTTGTATTAACCTAAAAAGGGTTCGTGAAATTTGGTTGGAGTTAAAAGCAGCTGAGCATGAAGGAAAATGTTCAAAGTATAGAAGGAAATGAGGAAAACACAATCTTCTATGAATAATCGTAGAGATTTGTATTAACCTAAAAAGGGTTCGTGAAATTTGGTTGGAGTTAAAAGCAGCTGAGCATGAAGGAAAATGTTCAAAGTATAGAAGGAAATGTGGAAGCTGCAAGACCACGTTAAAAAAGTGGACTTTGAGAATTTTTAGTTGTTTAATTAACTAATCTTTTCCCTTATTAATAACAAGTTATATAAAGATTCTACCACACTTGCAGAAATCATAAGATTCTTCATTACTACGATCATTTTTTACACTTGATACTACTTGTGTCTCTTATATTAAGTACAATAATATTGTGTTACTGCTAAATGGAAAATGCCCTAGGTTCTTATGTCACTATTTAATGTCTGTTCTTTTGTACATCATACTGCTACAAATCCAGTAGCACTTGCAAACTAATTTTTTCCCTCTTTTGTTTGTACCAACTGTACTCCCATCCGGATCCTTTAACCATGAATCCCAAATTGTGGTATTGTTGTACACTGAAGTGATCAGCTAAATATATGCTTTTCCTTGGCAATATTTTAAAGACTTTTTCCTGCTTTATTCAATTGCGTTGTGGTTGATGATCGGCATATGTATTAATGTTATGGTTTTTCCCGTGCTTATATATTTACACTATATTTTATCATACATGATTCCTACAATGGATGTACAACGAGATTGTACAAATATTTGCTCAGGTAAATTTTCATTCTATATTTAACAATGTTTTTTTTTATTTTTATATTTGGTATCCTCAATTAACATTATGTTTATTATTTTACAGGTTCTGCTAAAAAATATGAAGTTTGCACATATTTGGGTTATAGGGAAATCACACAAATGCGGATTGAATATTTTAGAAATAAACAAGTCCAACTGAGAGCTGACATATATAAAGGAGTTTTACCGGATCATTCATGCAAAGAATGAGTCCAATTATATTTGTGTATGTGAAAAAATCCCAAATGTTATTGTGTTTGTTAATTTCAAATTCAACAGCTGACTCCGAATATATTTATATATCCAAAGATATTAGTACATATGTTATTACATTTATGACTTTTGAATTAGATTGTTCCAGATAATTATATTGTCAAGGTATGATTTTATTTGCTTCAATAGGTTTCCACAATTAACATTATTTTTGTCGCACTTATAGCTATAGCTGAATCTATTTCCATACATTTGATGTTGAGAATCGAATCTTTTAAAGTTAAACTTGATGAACTGACACACGACATATTTGTAGGAGTTTACTAGATAATTCTTGCAAAGAATTACTTAGAATATATTTATTATATCATTTGAAAGCGCTAGAAATTAACGTTAAACAACAATTTCCCGATTTAATATCCCATTGATTGTTTGATCTCATTTTCCTTATATGCTGAAAGATTGACATTAATGGAAAAAGTTGAAGTGCAAAAGACGTTCAAAATAAAAGGTACAATTTTAACTCTCCAACCTAGGCGTATGAAGATTCCACTTCTACCGACCTGCCACGTGTGCCATCTCTATCATGATTTCCAAAAAATTTAGATGTCTAACTTTTCGGTATTATGTAGTTGTCAACGGACAATATATATTTCTTACATTCGGTGGATTATTGCTATTTATTTCTGTAACAAAATACAAATTATAATCAACTACAAAAGAGTTGGAATATTCATACCATATTTTCATTGGGAATAGTTGGATAATATACTTGATTCTTTATAGCATTATGACAATTTTGTAAACTTTTAAATTTATTTTTACAATGGTCTTAAGGAAAGAGGCGGATTCAAGATTTAAATTTTATGGGTTCAAACCTATTATATTTTTAAAGTTATGCCTTCATATCTATTATTTTTATAATTTTAGTGAACTTTTACATATAAATTTTTACTCCGCGTCGAAAGTTATGGCTACAGTTGAACCCGTAGACTCTACACTACATTTGCCTCTGAAGCAAACAGTAGTCTTTGCCATGCTCTTTATGTGTTGGATAATATGATACGGTTCAAAGATGGAAGAATATGAATATGGTCATAAGTGACAATATGCAAATAATAGATATATGAAATCTGGCAAACAAATTCCATAAAGTAATGAACCCCCAAATATCTGTTTGTTTTAAGAATCCCAAATATATCCGTTTGGTTCTACCTACGAAAGCCCACGTTGCACCAATAATTGCATAACCTAAAAATATAATCTATTCCTTCATAAACGCACATACACGGAAACGACATAACGCATCCCTCTACACCCTCGTGTGCAAAAACTCCCTCCCTCATAGTGGCTGTTCTAAAGGGTTGTAACTTTCCAATTAACCGTTGGCGTCGTTTAAATTTTCTACCCGAATCCTTTTTATAAAAGCCACACACACCATTGTCTTTAAACAATTTCTGCTATACTTCTTAAACAAACAATTTCTGCTATCCTTCTTAGGCTCATACCCTATTTTTCTATTCCTAAAACTCTTATATACGATATGGCATATTCTCTTCTTACACACTTGAATAGTACTAGAGATGATTGGACCGTGAGGGTTAGAGTTTGCCGAAAATGGGATTCTATTAATTTTAAGAGAAACAGAGAACTAATGAGTACAGACATGATCCTTATAGATGAAGAGGTAATACATGTGTCTTATCCTTTTTTAATTATTATGCATTTGTAATTATTAACTTTGGCAACACTAACTGTTTTTCCTCTACCAGGAAAATTTGATACATGCTACAATCAACAAGAAATGTAGTAAATAAGTACAAAAAATTGCTCAATGAAGGATCAGTCTATGTTATTAAGAACTTCAAAGTTAGTGAGGCTTCTGGTGTATATAGACCATTGACAAGTAATTTCAAAATTTATTTCTTCCTGACAACTGCACTCCAGGAAGTACGAGAATGTATTGTTAATATTCCAAAAAATGGATTCCAGTTTATAAAACCCGACATGATCGACTCAAGGCTTAACAATAACACCATTCTAACAGGTATAATGACTACGATCAATGTTTACTACTGTATTTATCGTTATAGAAATGTAATTATCAAATGACTACGTCTTTCAATTTGATATTGTAGATGTGGTTGGTTGTTTAACTGCCATCGGTGACTTTGAGAGTGTTGGAAGCAATTGGAAAAAAGGGACATCCAAGTTATAACTGATTAGTATGCCACTTATGTTTACATTAAATTTTGGATGAATCATATGTATTTTTACTCAATTACATTTTGTTTCATCTTTTTTCCTATAGTTATGCAAAAACAAAAATAACTTTGTGGGAAGAATTTGGAGAGAAGTTTGAACCATTTCTATACAACGACTCTGGCCCGTATGTTGTCATAGTTACTTCTACAACAGTTAAACAATTCCGTGGTAATTCTTTATGTTAAATGTTCGTTACTACGTAATTTATTGTGTGTACTTTTATTTTGTCATCCAAGTTGTTTATGCATATATCTTTAGATTACATATTAGATGACTCATATGGATTGTTACTCAATTAAATTTCTGTAAAAAAAATAAGTTTGTGGGAAGAATTTGGAGAGAAGATCGAACCATTTCTGGACAACAAATTTCACTCTTATGTTGTTATACTTACTACTACAATAGTTAACCAATCATTCCTATGTAATTTATTACTGATATTTTGAATATACACATTAAAGTTTGTTTTAAAACTGGATTTACTATTTACAGTTAACATTACTTTAGCCACGACATACGCCAACAAAATATATGAAAAACTACAAATCGATTACATAACAAATTTGATTCAAAAGTTTGGACCCACATTTATTGGTGTACAAACTATCTGAACCTCTCATGTCAATAACATTCCCATAGAGTAACAAATCTTTATGGACACAATTAACATTACCGAGTTGTTGGCGTCTCATTGGAGTGCATAAATACATGGTATTTTCCTATTTCTACTTCTTTGTAATTAAAATTACAATTCTTCAAAATGCTTCTACTAATTAGATTTTTTATATGATACGATATGAACCACCACAATGTATTGTCATATAGATTGTTTTAAATGGTGATCCAGATGTATTTGTACACTGACAACAACAACTACCCAGTATGTTCCCACAAAGTGGGGTCTGGGTATTTGTACACTGAAAATATCATTTATTTTCGTTGGTTATGTACCAAAAAAAAGGTTGAGGATAACATTGAAACAAAACGTTTAGTTAAAGGAAATGTAAAGTTCATTACTGTTTTAATTGGGAAGCTTTCAACTACAAAAGAAGTTAGTTATACTATTGCTGTATCATTATATAATATGTTCACTATGTAACACGATTCAAATTTATTATTCTGTTTCTCATGTACGATCATGCTTCCAAAGTATTCAAGTTACAATTATTTTATACATGCCCAATGCCTGCCAGGAGACATTTTATGACAATATAAATTAATGAGCGATTGAATGATGTCATTTACGATCGCGCGAAGCGCGGGTAATTTACCTAGTATTTAAATATAGGTGGGCCAGATTGCTATGTCTCTCAACAATCGTCCTCAAGAGACATTGCCTGCAGATACCCAAACAAACCCAAAGGACCAAGTCCCACAGTAGATGATGGCAGTGACTCTGAGAAGAGGTAGAGATCTTGATGCTGAGAATGAAAGTGAGAAAATCGCCAGACAGGCTGAGACACCTACTCCTTTGCCCATTGAACTGGATGAGTCCACAGGGTTGATAGAAGTTACAGTCCAGCCAGTTGCTTAAAATAAAGAGGCAAAGCAGGGAACAGAGAAAGTAGCTGAACATGTAGAGCAGCAGATTGAAGAGACAGTGATAGAAAAAGAAAAGTCCCAAGTCACTGTGAAGAAGATGCCTCCACCACCATTCTCCCAAAGGTTAGCCAAACACCAAAAAGAAGAGAAATACAAAACGTTCTTTGAAATGCTCAAGCAAATGCAGGTAAACATTCCTTTAATTGAAGCTTTAAAAGAAATGACTGGTTATGCTAAGATGATGAAAGATTTGATGTCGCGAAAATTTAATTTATAAGATTTGGCCACCGTAACACTTACCCAAACTTGTAGTGCAGTAGTCTCCAGACCCATTGCTGAGAAGCTATCTGATCCAGGTAGCTTCACTATTCCATGCACTATAGGGAATTATGCCTTTACTAAGGCTCTGTGTGATTTGGGGGCAGGCATTAATCTCATGCCTTTAGTCATTTATAAGAGGTTAGGCATTGGGAGAGCCAGGCCCACCTCTATGCTTTAACATCTTGCTGACAGGATGGTTAAGCGTCCATTTGGTATTATAGATGATGTGCTTATCCAGGTTGGGAAGTTCGTGTTTCCCGCCGATTTTGTTATTCTTGATTGCAAGGTTGACGAAGAAATTCCCATAATCCTAGGAAGACCATTCCTAGCCACCGGGAGAGCCATAATTGATTGTGAGACTGGGGAACTCAAGATGAGGTTGAATGATGAGGAGATCATATTCAATGTACAAAAATCCATGAGGCACAATAGTGAGTTCGCAAATTGCTCTCTCATTGATGCGGTTGATGTGATAATAGAGACCGACGATGCAGAGTTGACCATTGAAGATCCATTTCAAGCATGCCTAATGATCATGGAAGAGGTAAATGGTGAAAGTTTAGCTGAATGGGTACTATCTATGGAAGGCAAGTGATTTTGGCAGAGAGAGCTTGAGTTTGAGCCTCTACACTTAGAGAAAAGAGAGACCCCGCCAGCAAAGCCATCCATAGAAGAGCCACCAAAGCTTGAGCTTAAACCACTACCATCACATCTAAGGTATGAATTTCTAGGTCCTAACTCCACGTTACCTGTTATTATCTCATCTAGTTTGTTAGATGTGCAGGCCCAAAAGCTTATACAGGTACTCAAGGATTGCAATACTGCCATTGGGTGGACAATGGCAGACATAAAGGGGATCAGCCCCACCTATTGCATGCATAAAATTCTCTTGGAAGTTGGACACAAACCTTCCAGGGAACATCAAAGAAGGCTGAACCCCAACATGAAGGAGGTGGTGAAGAAAGAAGTAATAAAGTGGCTAGATGTGGGAATCATCTTCCCAATCTCAGACAACAGCTGGATTAGCCCGGTCCAATGTGTGCCAAAGAAAGGAGGCATGACAGTAGTGAAAAACGAGAAGAATGAATTGATCTCAACTAGAACCGTAACCGGATGGAGAATATGCATGGACTACAGGAAGTTGAATCTAGCCATCACTTCCCGCTTCCCTTCATTGATCAAATGCTTGACAGGTTGGCAGGGAGGTCCCGCGTTTACTTTCTGGATGGATATTCGGAGTACAATCAAATCTCCATAGCCCCCAAAGATAGAGAGAAGACCTCCTTCGCATGCCCATATGGCTTTTTTGCCTTTATGAGGATGCCATTCCAACTTTGCAATGCACCTGCCACATTCCAAATGTGCATGATGGCTATTTTCACCGATATGGTGGAAGACATTATGGAGGTGTTCATGGATGATTTCTCAGTGTTAGGGAACTCATTAGATGAATGCCTTGCCAATCTGACAAGAGTGCTGAAACGGTGCATTTAGACAAACTTAGTGCTGAACTGGGAGAAGTGCCATTTTAGGGTACAAGAAGGCATAGTATTCGGGCACCAGGTTTCAAGAAAAGGCATTGAGGTAGACCGTGCTAAAGTTGATGTCATTTCAAAGCTTCCTCCACCAACATCAGTCAAGGCCATAAGAAGCTTTCTCGGACACGCCGGTTTTCACCGAAGGTTTATCAAAGGCTTCCCCAAAATGTCTAACCCTTTCTGTAAGTTACTTGAAAAAGCTCACCCTTTTTTTTCTGATGAATGCGGGATTGCTTTTGTGAAACTAAAGAAGAGGTTGGTCACAGCACCCATCATCATTGCCCCCGACTGGGAGCAACCTTTCGAGCTAATGTGTGATGCAAATAACTATGCGTTGGGGGCAGTGCTGGGCCAAAGGAAAGACAAGTTGATGCATCCAATATACTATGCAAGTAGAACTTTGAGTAGAGCACAAATAAACTACAGAGTGACAGAAAAGGAGATGCTCGCGGCCGTGTTCGCATTTGACAAATTTCGGTCCTACCTCATAGGATCCAAGTTAAACGTATACATAGACCATGCAGCTTTAAGATATCTAATTAATAAAAAGGACTCTAAGCCGCGCCTGATTCGTTGGGTATTTCTTCTCCAAGAGTTTGACCTCGAAATTAGGGATAGGAAAGGTACTGAAAATCAAGTTGCAGATCATTTGTCACGACTTGAAGGAGCTGAAATTATCAAAGAGAGTGGGGAAATTATGGAAACCTTTCCAGACGAGCAGCTGCTCACCACCACTCTCTTTTAAACACCATGGTATGCTGATTATGCTAATTACCTAGCCAGTGGTATTGTTCCTCACGACCTCTCATCGGTCCAGAGGAAAAGATTTTTTCGTGAACGTTAGCTTTATTATTGGGATGAACCATATTTGTTTAGGATATGTCTAGATAACATGATCCGGAGATACGTCCCCGAGATAGAACAATCTTCCATTTTGTAGGTATGTCACACCTAAACATATGGCGGTCACTTTGGAGGAATATGTACAGCTGCCAAAATACTTGAGGCCCATTTCTATTGGCCAACGGTGTTTAAAGATGCACACTTGTGGGTGAAAGGTTGCAACGAATGTCAATGCACCGGGAACATCTCCCGGCGTCATGAAATGCCAATGAACCCAATCCAGCAAGTTGAAGTGTTCAATGTCTGTGGAATAAACTTCATGGGGCCCTTTATTAGCTCATACGGCAATAAGTACATACTTGTTGCAGTTGGCTACGTGTCCAAATGGGTGGAAGCTACAGCATTACCCACCAATGATGCTAAGGTGGTGGTGGGGTTTTTGAAGAAGAATATTTTCACCCGGTTCGGGACTCCAAGGGCTACCATCAGTGACGGGGGCACACACTTTTGCAACCGAGCTTTTGAGAAATTATTGGCCATATATGATGTTAAACACCGTGTGGCCACTCCATATCACCAGCAGACTAGCGGGCAAGTTGAGGTCTCCAACAGGGATATAAAGAGTGTACTGACTAAAACAGTTAACGCCACAAGGACCGACTGGTCCAGGAAGCTTGACGACGCACTATGGGCTTATAGAACAACATTCAAGTCACCAATTGCCATGTCGCCATACAAATTGGTGTTTGGGAAAGCTTGTCACCTACCGGTTGAATTAGAGCACAATGCTTGGTGGGCACTGAAACAATTGAATCTCAACTTTGACGAAGCAGGTAAATCAAGCATGACTGGGTTGCATGAATTAGAAGACTTTCGATATCTGGCATTTGAAAGTACTAGATTATATAAAGAGAGAATGAAGCGGATTCATGATCAAAATATCATTGAGCAGAATTTCAAAAGCGGGGACAAAGTACTATTATACAATTCAAGATTACGTTTGTTCCCGGGTAAATTGAAATCAAGGTGGTGAGGACCCTTCAAGGTAATTGAGGCATTTGAGTCAGGAGCTATGGAAATTCAAACTATGGATTGGTCACGCACATTCAAGGTAAACGGACAGCGGTTGAAACCTCACATAGGCCTGGATGACACTGAGGACAAGGTAGTATTGCGGTTGGATGAACCTCAAAGGTCTAACGAGCCTTAAAATGCACTAAGTTGAGTCGTGCCGCAACGTTAAATCAGGCGCAATGATTTCACGTCCAAGCAACGGTCGTAGTCAATATAACTTGGTCTAATAAGTCCAAGATCGATCCTACAGAGAATTAACCTATCAATCACAACTTTCACAACCCAAGAGTACTTCTGAATCAAGTTCCCAAAATTTAGAATATTTTTGTGTAAGATTTTCCAACTACTACTTTGCAATAATAAAGAATGCTTTAAAAGAAAGAATTGAATGTAGAGTAAAAAAGAATATTATGAGAAGGACTAAGGTATTGATTTCCCCTATTGATGGAATCCCTTATCGTTATGCTCATACAAATTGTTAATATATTCTATCAATCATGAACGCTATATGTATCGTAACCCTCTCCCGAGATATTACAATAATTTACTAGTGCACTCTCTCGAGCTACCCTAGCTAGCTTTAATTTGAATAGTTCACTTAAGATTGCACCCAAGACTTCGTTATTCCTAACCCCGTCTTTACGCCTAAAGTTATGGATTCCTCCAATAACCTAGGTGTGGTGTTGTTCAACAATAAACCTAAATATGCTCTCTTTTCCAAGTTATGCACACTAAATAGGCACCGCTAATTGGGAGCTCTACCAATTAACTACAATAAGAATGAAGTTGAACAAATAGAAATCTAAGTCACAATTTGTAATCACATAAACGATAAGTTCATCACCCAATAGATTACATCAAAACCTTAGAAAATGAATTAGCTACTCATGCTTGAAGAAACAAGAATAATAATTGAAATCATAAAGAAATACTTGATACAAAATAAAAGAAAGAGTTTGAGAGGATTCTCTCTTACTAAAAACCTTGCAAAAGTAATGAAATAAAGAATACATGCCTCTATGGGGGCAAACTAGGAGTTTATATAGTGGTTTTAGGGCTTAAAAACTAAGTTTGAGTCCAATTGGGATTGCTGCTGCGGCGACTTCCACGGTTCGTTCGCGGCCGCGAGCGGACCGCGAACAGTCAAACTTCAGAGGCCTTCTTTTTTCGCGGTTCATCCGCGGCCGCGAGTGAACCGCGGATGAACAATGCTTCTGATTCTTCCCTGCTTCTTCAAGACATCTTCACTTTAGCTCTTCTTTTGGCCTTTTCATCAACCCAGGACTCTAAAATAGCTCTTTATGGCATCCAATGTATCACATGTACCTGTAAAACACAATCGAACAGTAATCAAAGCATTTTGTCCTCATAAACAACGATAATTCCATAACAAAGGGTGATTATTTAGGGTATAAGTATAGTCAAATTCACCTATTATCAATACCCCACACTTAAACCTTTGCTCGTCATCGAGCAATCCTTAATCACACTTTAGGCCAATTAACAAAAATTTGTCTCCCCCAAATTATGTCACAAAAGCTATTATACATGAACAACCTAAGATATGCATAATCTTTACTTAACCGTAAACTCTCATGCCAGCTCATTATTCTTACTCTACTTATTACCAAAAACTTGCAAATTTACCTTCTTCCTCTTGAGTTACACACCCTCACATAATTTATTGAGGGAAGTTCCCACATATAATCAATTCATAACATGGAACTTATAAATATTGAATATAAATTCACTCACTCTCAACAAAGAACATTCATATGCATACAGACGCACCATAGTCTTGCCCCTAGTGTAATACTCCACTAATCGAGTTATTCAATCATAGATCAAGAGGTCTTTAAGGGTTGTAATGTAGGCTATGGGACGGGTAGGATAACTTTGGTAATAGTGACTAGCCTCCCTAAGCACTTTTCTTTTCTTTTTCACAACTTCCCTTTTTTGTTTACTTCCTTATGTCTCCCATAAACATACCTTCACCTTCCTTCACTTTTACCCCCACTTTTCTTTTATTGATGTAGCTGGCCTTTCTAAAATTTTATTCCATATAGCTCTTTTATTCTCATTATATATATATATATATTTTTTTTTCTCATTGCTTTGCAATAAATTTACATTATTTTGGCCAGCTCACTATTTTCTACCATTCATTCTTGATTTTCCCTTTTTCAATTTCCCTTCACCCCACACTTAAACTTTTGCATATTCATTACAATACAAGTGCTTCTAGGAGGTAAACTAGAACAAATATAAAAATTCGAACAACATTCAAGGGTTATCAAAGAATAGGCTTTAAGCTCAAAGGGGTTAACTAAGATATAATGTACGGGTGTATTCATTTTTATTGGTATATGGGGTTACACAAAGAAATGCCTCTATCCTTTCTACAACCAAACAACTTCTATTTTGCTTTGCAAACAGACAAGGAATGTTCTAGGCATCATGTACAACATACAATGTAAGTAAAACCTCACACACACATGGCATGCAACTCATTTGGAATCCAGTTGATCTACAAAGTCCTATCGATGTTCAAGCAAACATTATTGTGCAATTTAAGGCATATTAAGATTCTACAGTCAAGCTTAGAAGATACATTCTCAAGTTCAATTTACGCTTTTGCTAATGTGCATATTCGGGGTTACATGTTGCCCTTTTACCTCTAATACTAAGAAAAAAAAGAAAGAAAGAAAAAAAAATCTACCTAACCCGGTTCAATAAAAACCCTTGGAAAAGAACCGTTGTCAAAAGAAAAACCAAGGGGGAGATGATACATTACCTAGAAAAAGTATAAAAAGAAAAATTCCTACGTGGACCACCTCCCTCAAGAGGACTTGTCCTAAATAGTCCGTCATCAGGAAGAGTCCTCTACTCATATTTTTGGTTTTTTATTATTTTATGATTTTTTTTGTATTTTTATTATTTTATATTACTTACTCCACTAATATATACATTATGTACAAGATAAGTTACCCACCCCACACTTAAAAATATGTCATGTCCCCATGGCATAAATAAAAATTAAAGCATAAAACGGGCAAGAAAACTTACCTGTGACTCACTCGGAGTCGGAGACGGTGGATGGGTCGACATGGCATGCTCTCCCAAGTGCTCTGAACCATGCCATAAACCTGTTTTCTGACCGGGCTTGCCTAGTGGACATGGTATCTAGCCGTGTGTGTAAGCCATCTACGGAGGTGCGCAGAGCAGCAACCTCCTCCTCCATTGACCTTAACATAGGTTGTGTGGACTCGGATCTAGACATGCTTGCTCCACGAGGAGCAGACCTAGAAGGTTCGGCTGAATCCGTGGAGTGCCTGGCCCGGGCATCTGGTACTTGATCGTCCTCCTCATCTATGTCAATAGGGGTTGTGTCTCGCCCAACCTGGATAGTAGCAGCTCTTAATGGAGCTTTCGGTAGTAGCTCACCGTCGGCATCAGTAACTGGGGTGTGATTGAGGAGACACAACGTAGTGACAAGAGATGGGTAATAAAAACCCTTGGCAGTGAGGGATCCCCTCAATACCATCTCGTCACTAATAATTCGGGCAATATCAACATCCCGATGTGTTACAAATCACCAAGTCAAAACAGCCCTATTAAAGTTAACATCTGTGGTGTTACTAGAGGGCAAAATACGGTTGCAAATTATGGAGAACCAACATTTGGCAGTGTGTGTAAAATAGTTAGAGTGCAGAGTTTGATTTCTAATCCATACTGGGATGCCATCTACACATAAGGCCTCTATCAGCATGTCCCATGTGACACCAGGCCTATCATGGTAGTAATCAACATCACTAGTGTGCAATGGCAGGCGAAGTACCCGCCGAATAGTAGGAATATGAGCATTGACCCGCTTACCTCTGACGAAAACTTCTCTGACCATAGCATAAGGAGCATTGGCGTAGAATTCCCGGACAAGCATCTTGTTCACCTTAAGAGGTGAGTCAAAGAGGAACTCCATCTCGCGCCTCCGAATCTCGTCATAAATTTCCGGCTTCTCCGAGCGGATAGCTATCCTGTCAACTTTTACCTCTTGGAGCCACTTCTTGTTTGCTTTAATGTGAAATGCATTTTCGGCTCCTTCATCAGCAAAACTTAGACTCGTCATAAGTCAGTAGCCTGGATAAACTAGCACCATATCGTGCTCTCTTTGGAGCCATGATCCTGCACAATTAAGATAGCCAAAAAGTTTGTAAACCGTTAGTCATTGGAAGGCTACTCAGACTTCGCCATCCTTGAAAACTCACAATTGACCATCCGTTTTGTGCAATTCCCTCATATTCCTATATTAAGATTATTTATCTAACTATTTTACATATGCCTATTTGAGCACCCCACACTTAGTTCTTTGAACACTTCTAATATTACCCAATTGACTTAGTCCATCCCCACTAAAATACACCATTATCAATTCATGAGTTGGGCATTATTTTTCCTAAACTACATTAATACCTTATGAACAAGTATAATGTGCCCAACTTAGCTTACTAATCAACATACATGGTGTTCATACTATTTTAGGTTTCCAAATCATAAAATTAGCATCAACACCACAATTGAAAACCCATAAACCAATTCTTTACCAAACTTCAACTATATGACAAGGTTCCTTAGTAAAAATTCATGGAAACATGTATAGTGCAAAGAAAACCACATCATATTCAAACGATATCCTAAACTAACAATATCTAATTACTTCTACAACTAAATAATCAAGAACTAAGAATAAATACAAAATAAAAGAGAAGTGAAGTAGAGAAACTTACAAGTAATACAATGGAGAAGTAATGGAGGAAGAATGGGGTGAATTGGAGAAGAGGGTTTTGGGAATTTTTAGAGAGAAGGGGGAGAGTTTTGACTTAGAGAGAGAGAGAGAGATTGGGAGACTGTTCGCGGTCTATCCGCTTTCTCTTTTCTCTAAGTGCAGGGTTTCGAATTCGATTTCTCGCTTCCAGAATCCCTTGACTTCCAGATATATTACCCATTCGGCCAAACTTTCACCGTTTACCTCTTCCATGTTCATCAGGCATGCTTGAAGTGGATCTTCAATAGTCAATTCTACATCGTCGGTCTCCACTATCACATCAACCGCATCAATTAGAGAGCAATTTGCGAACTCACTAGGACGTCTCATGGATTTTTGCACATTGAAGATGATCTCCTCATCATTCAATCTCATCTTGAGTTACCCAGTTTCACAATCAATTATGGCCCTCCTAGTGGCTAGGAATGGTCTTCCCAGGATTATGGGAATTTCTTCGTCGACCTTGCAATCAAGAATAACAAAATCGGCGGGAAACACAAACTTCCCAACATGGATTAGCACATCATCTATAATACCAAATGGACGCTTAACCATCTTGTCAACAAGCTGTAACAGCATAGAGGTGGGTCTGGCTCTCCCAATACCTAGCCTCTTATAGACAACTAAGGGCATGAGATTAATACTTGCCCCCAAATCACATAAGGCCTTAGTAAAGGCATAATTCCCTATAGTTCATGGGATGGTGAAACTACCTGGATCAGATATTTTCTCAGCAAAGGGTCTGTGTAAGTGTAACTGTGGCCAAGTCTTGGAAATCAAATTTCCGCGACATCAAATCCTTCATCATCTTAGCATAACCAAACATTTCTTTTAAAGCTTCAATTAATGGAATGTTTACCTGGATTTGCTTGAGCATGTCGAAGAAGTTTTTGTATTGCTCCTCTTTTTGGTGTTTGGCCAATTTTTGGGGGAATGTTGATGGAGGCCTCTTCTTCCCGGTGACTTCGGAGTTATCTTTGTCTATCGTTTTCTCATCAATATGCTGCTCTACCTTTTCAGCTACTTTCTCCGTTCCCTGTTTTGCTTATTTATTTTTAGCAACTGGCTGGACTGTGACTTCTGTCAACCCTGTGGACTCATCCAGTTCAATGGGCACTGGAGGGGATGTCTTGGCCTGTCTGTCAATTTTTTCACTTTCATTCTCAACATCAAGATCTCTACCGCTTCTCAGAGTCACTGCCATCATCTGCTTTGGGATTTGGTCCTTTGGATTTGTTTGTGTATCTGCAGGCAATGTCCCTTGAGGACGATTGTTAAGTGACATAGCAATCTGACCCATCTGCACTTCCGTATATTTGATGGCGGCATCATGTGCATCTATCCTCTCATTTGTTTTGGCGTTTGACCTAATTACCTGCTGCATCATAGCTTCCAACCTTGCAAACCCATCATCTTGTCTACCCCCATATGGTGGTGGAGGTGGATGGTATCCCTGCTGCTGATTTCTGAAATTCTGAGGTCTAGGATATGGAGCCATGTTGTGTGGTAGCCTCATACCTGCTGCATTAAATTGTGGTTGTGGAGGTCTGTACTTCATTGGAGCCTGTTGGCCCCAGTTTTGATTACCTTATCGCTGTCCTCCATAGTTAGCCACATAGTTCATATCCTCATGTTGATGATGATGTTCTTGGGTCTGCAGCCCATGGATTACCTATGGGTTGGCTAATGCAAGATGTGCATAAACCACCATTGGTAGTATCTACAATGTGAACTTGTTGCTTAACCCCTGATTCTTCCACCTTCTTTGTCAGGATGCTCATTTGTGTCAATAAAGTTGCCACGTTCTCCTCTAGAGTGTTGGATGGATCCAGAGGTACAGAGTGTACCATTGGTGTGATAGGAGCATTCCTGGACGTCCACCCAGAATTTTGAGCCATCTTGTCTAGCAAATTTTGGCCCTCTCTCCAAGTCTTGCTCAGAAAAGTCCCACCTACTGAAGCATCTACAATATTCTTCATGCTGTCTGAAAGCCCCATGTAGAATCTTTGTCTTAACATTTGCTCTGTAATCCCATGGTGAGGACACATAACAAGCATACCCTTGAATCTGCCCCATGTTTCTTGTAATGTTTCCATTGGTTTCTGCTTGAAGCTCACAATCTCATCAATTTGTTGAGCCGTCTTGTTAGGTGGATGAAACTTGTTGTGGAATTGTTTGACTAACTCATCCCAAGTTGCAATGGAGTTTATTGGGAGTGAGTTTAGCCATATATGTGCTGCTCCTGTAACTGAGAACGGAAAGAGTAATAATCTGATAGCTTCCTGAGTTACATTCGGTTGCCTTTGTGTTTTGCATATTGATAGAAATTCTTGAGGTGCTGCTGTGGATCTTCAACCTGAGACCCAGAGAATAATCCCTTGTTTTGCAACAAGTGAAGCATGTTGTTAGTGATCTGGAAAGACTCAGCTTGAATTGCTGGCACAACGATGGCAGTTGCCAAATTATCTGCTGTGGGTTGTGCCCAATCGAACAATGCACCTTCTTGTGCCTCCCTGTGCCTCTTGCATATTTAGCTCGGCTTGCTGGTTTTGAGCGTTTATGTCACCCATGTCGAAGTCTAGTTTGATTGGTTGTTGAGATTGTCGAATTTGTTTGATGGCTTTGTTGCACGCCCGGAAGGTTTGCTCGGGGTCTGAGAGTCCTTCAATTAGTTCTCCAATCCTTGCAGATTTTCTAGGCATGCACCCGAATACCCAAATCAACAAACGTCAAAATATTCAATGTAGAGTGTAGAAAGAACCTGAATACACAAGAATCTTGAAGTTCTGGCAATGGCAATTGATAATTCCGTTAATTCCCCGGCAACGGCGCCAAAATTGATTTCACGTCCAAGCAACGGTCATAGTCAATATAACTTGGTATAATAAGTCCAAGATTGATCCCACAGAGAATTAACCTATCAATCACAACTTTCACAACCCAAGAGTACTTCCGAATCAAGTTCCCAAATTTAGAATATTTTTGTGTAAGATTTTCGAACTACTACTTTGCAATAATAAATAATGCTTTAAAAGAAAGAATTGAATGTAGAGTAAAAAAGAATATTATGAGAATGACTAAGGTATTGATTTTCCCTATTGATGGAATCCCTTATCGTTATGCTCATACAAATTGTTAATATATTCTACCAATCATGAACGCTATGTGTATCGTAACCCTCTCCCGAGCAATTACAATAATTTACTAGTGCACTCTCCCGAGTGTCACGCCCCAAATCGGGGAACATGACCGGCGCCTGACCGGATTGTCCCAATCAAGCGGACCTGGGTGCCTTTCATTCCCACGCGTTACCCCCGTGTTGATTGTTTCTCATTAACCAAATATCTTACTAACCATGAATGATTTCACATTAAACAAATAAAACCATACGAGTGATTCATTAACAAGTTTGCAGTTTTTACAACGTCCGACATAACATAATATATACATAAGACTGGAGTCCCACAGTTTACATGTCTACAGAGCCTCTAGGATACAAAAAGGGAAATACAATACTTACCGGTAACAAGGCTCCGGCTATACCTTACAAAACCAATATGAAATCTAAATAGAAGTGGAATGAACCACACAAGGCCCCAAGGAAGAAAGGGGCTCACCAAAACGAGCAGTGGAAGAAGAAGGATACTACTACCGATGAGCTGAAGTGCCTGCTACTGATCCACCTACAATCATAACACGAATGTAGCGTCCCCGGCAAAAGGGACGTCAGTACACTTGAATTGTACTGGTATGTATGGACAAACTTTGTCCCAAGTAAACTCAAGCCATTGAATTACATCAACAATTAATTAAGCCAGCTAACCATGTTTCCACATTTTCCTCATTTCAAATAATTCTCAACACAAAGCACTTTCAATAATCAACCAATTTAACAATAACCAATCAATCACGTAAAGCACAAGTAGTCAAACAAAGGGGCAATCGGTGCCCCACAGGTTGCAAACTCTCCTGCTGTCTCCTTTCACAATTTCACATTATTGATTTTTGTATCAATTTTCAATAGCGATTTCGATCGCTTTCCATCCTTATTGCCCCCGACCACCCTTATTACCTCGGCCACCCTTATCACCCCAACCCACACCTTATTTCCTCACGTTGCGGCGCGCAACACGACCCCGCCTTACAGTTTAAAACACAACAATTTCAAACAGCAGATAAGGTACTACACACAATTTCAACAAGCTCAAATAAGCAACTTGCACATTGTTTCATGTTCTCAATTATTTTTCAAATCAATATCACAACAATGTTACAATATTTCCACAATTTAAGTGTTTTATCTCTTTCCACAATAAACAAATTCTCAAGCGTTTCGTTCGTTTTACACAGGGTGCCATATAGGCCATCATAATCATTATTCACAATTCTTTACCCAATTCAACTCTCATTTTACATCCCTTATAGCTCAACAACAAACATTGAATATCCAACAACAACATCAAGAATTTCACACAATTTGTCAATTTAACACGAACCAAACAAACTTCACACATATAGGCGATTTCACAAGAATCAAAATTAGCCATACATACCTGGTGATGAGTTTTCTTCCTACTTTATGCTTACCCAAGATATCCTACTCTTGCCAACCTTGTTCTTGAAGACTCTTACTTCTACTCACTTCTTTTACTAGAAATCAAGTTCAATAATCATGCATGAGTGTAAATATCCTATTTTCAAAAGCTATTATATGCAAACCTCTCTTTACCCAATTTAAAACTGAAAAATCAAAGAAAATAGTTAGGGTTTTTACCTTGAAAAGATTGGGGAGTTGAATCCTTGCCCTAGGATCCTTTGGAATTAAGATGGTTGGAACAATCTTTGAAGATGAAAGATCTCTCTGTCTAAAAACCCTCTCTTCTCTCTCTAATTTTGGTAAGATGATATGATAAAATGAAGAAGAAAGGTGTTATATTAAAGAAGAGATCGGGTCAAAATGTTACAAAAATCGGGGCCGGGGTCAATTATGCGGTGCACTATGCGACCGCAGAATCAACATGCGGTCCGCATAGTGACCGCAGAATTGCCCCAAATTTACGCAGGTTCTGTTAAGGAATGCGGCCAGAATGCGGTCCGCATGCGTGATATGCGGTCGCAAAATGCACCGCAGATTCATCATGCGATCGCATATCGACCGCACTTTTGACATGATTTTGGGAAGCCTTCTGGAATGTTTTGCGGCAAGAATGCGGTCCGCATGTCAGGTTTGCGGTCGCATTCTTGAACGCATATTTGACACTTTTCGGAAAAATTAATTCTTTACATTTTTGAAACTTAAATCACTACCAAGGGTCCGAACCGCAGCTAACACATTATTCGCATTCCTACATTCTGGAAGAATTCTACGCATTCCTAACACATTATTCGGACCATGACACCACAGCTACTAGGTTTTATGCACAAAAATTTTACGGGGCCTTACATCCTCCCCCCCTTAAGATCATTCGTCCTCGAATTAGGATTTGAAAATGAGTTGGCTTTGAAAGACATGCTATGCAAACTATCAAAATTTTAACTAACTCTTATATTTTAGAAAAATTTCGCAAGAGTTTCCTTTGTATTATGGACATATCCACCTGTCAGAGGGCCCCCAAAACACATTACCAAACAACAATACACAAATATAACATTTCCCACAACAGGTATACACTTTCTTACCTCAACGAATGCACATATTCTATCACATTGTTACAATTGCACATAAACTAGTCACTTCAAGGAATTCTTACATTATTTAACCATTTTAACACATAAATCTCTTATAAGGTTTTCATTTAACAAGAAAGGTTCAAGTGACCCAAGGCAACCACACATTTAACTCATTACAAAGTGAAGGAGACTTTACTAATACGAAGAGGGAAACAACTTAAATAAGATGACAGTTACTAGGAGTAGGAGGGTCACCTAATTTCTTCTAGGCTTGATCGAACAAATGGGGGTACTTTTCCTTCATCTCTTTTTCCGCTTCCCATGTGGCCTCCTCAACTTGTTTACTTCGCCACAATACTTTAACAGAGGCAACTTCCTTACTTCTCAACTTACGGACTTGCCTATCAAGAATGGCGACTGGAACTTCTTCATACGACAAATCTTCATTAACCTCTATAGCCTCGACCGGCATGATGGTGGATGGATCTCCAATCACTTTCTTCAACATGGACACATGGAATACCGGATGAACTGATGACATCTCAGGAGGCAACTCTAGCCTATAAGCAACTTGACCAATCCTGTAAACGATCCGATATGGCCCGACATACCTAGGACTCAATTTCCCTTTCTTTCCGAATCGCATAACTCCCTTCATAGGAGATACCCTCAAGAACACCCAATCATCGACTTGAAACTCCAGATCCCTTCGACGAACGTCTGCATAGGACTTTTGACGACTCTGTGCTGTTTTCATTCTCTCCTGAATAACCTTGACCTTTTCCATAGCTTCGTACACCATATCCGGCCCTAGCAATTCCGCTTCACCTACCTCAAACCACCCGATTGGCGATCTACATCTTCTCCCGTACAATGCCTCAAATGGGGCCATCTGAATGCTAGCATGATAGCTATTATTGTAAGCAAATTCTATCAGTGGAAAGTGTTCATCCCAATTACCTTTAAAATCTAAGACACAAGCCCGTAACATATCTTCAAGCGTCTGAATGGTCCGCTCGGCCTGGCCGTCGGTCTGCGGATGGAAAGCTGTGCTGAGATTCACCTGAGTTCCCAAACCTTGCTGAAACTTCTTCCAAAAGTTAGCTGTGAACTGAGCCCCGCGATCTGAGATAATAGAAAGTGGAGTGCCATGAAGTCTTACTATCTCCTTGATGTACAATAGAAAGTGGAGTGCCATGAAGTCTTACTATCTCCTTGATGTACAATCTTGCATATTGCTCCGCAGTATCAGTGGACTTGACAGGCAGGAAGTGAGCTGATTTGGTGAGTCGATCCACTATCACCCATATTGAGTCAAACTTACGCCGAGTGCGAGGTAACCCTACCACAAAATCCATATTGATCATCTCCCATTTCCACCTTGGTATTTCTATAAGCTGAGTTAATCCACCGGGCCGTTGATGCTCGGCCTTCACTTGTTGATAGTTCGGACATTTAGCTACAAAGCTTGCTACATCCCTTTTCATACCGTTCCACCAATAAATCTCCTTAAGGTCATGATACATTTTCGTGGAACCTGGGTGTACCGAATACTTGGAAATATGAGCCTCTGCCATTACCCTTTCCCGAAGCTCGTCCACATCCGGAACACATAGCCTATCTTGACACCGCAATACACCATCTTCGCCGCTGAGTACAAATGCTGAGGTCTTGTTATTCATGACTGCTTCCTTTACCCGAACCAATGTTGGATCCATGAACTGTTTTTCCTTGATTTCCGCGACCAATGATGGTTCTGCTCCATTATGCACCAAAATATCCCCCTCGTCTGACGCCAAGATACGAACCCCCAAACTGGCTAATTGGTAAACCTCTCGAGCCAGGGGTCTCTGATCCACACCCAAATGAGCGAAACTACCCATGGATATTTGACTAAGAGCGTCGGGTACCACATTTGCCTTTCCTGGATGGTACAATATGTTCATATCATAGTCCTTGAGCAATTCTAACCACCGCCGCTGTCTCAGATTTAGCTCCTTCTGCTTGAACAAATATTGGAGGCTCTTGTGGTCTGAAAACACATCTACATGAACTCCATAAAGATAGTGCCGCCATATTTTCAAAGCAAACACAACAGCTGCAAGCTCCAAATCATGCGTCGGATAATTCTTCTCGTGATTCTTGAGTTGCTTGGAAGCGTAAGATATGACTTTCCCGTGCTGCATCAATACACATCCCAAACCAACCCTGGAGGCATCACAATAAACCACAAATCCCTCTGTGCCTTCTGGCAAGGCCAATACTGGTGCCGAGGTCAATCTTGACTTCAATTCCTGGAAGCTTTTCTCACATGCTTCGGACCACTGGAACTTAACTGCCTTCTGCGTCAGTTTTGTCAATGGGGAAGCGAGGGTTGAGAATCCCTCTACAAACCTCCAATAGTACCCTGCCAAACCCAAGAAGCTACGTATCTCTGTCGGGGTCGTGGGTCTAGGCCAATCTTTCACTGCCGCAATCTTCTGAGGATCCACCTGAATTCCCTCACTGGAAATAACATGCCCTAGAAAGGCTATGGACTTCAACCAAAACTCACATTTTGAGAACTTGGCATACAATTGATGTCGAAGAAGGGTCTGCAACGCTGCTCTGAGGTGAACGGCATGATCTTCTCTGCTCCGAGAGTAGATGAGGATGTCGTCAATGAATACAATCACAAAGGAATCTAGGAATGGCTTGAAAACACGATTCATAAGGCCCATGAAAGCTGCTGGGGCATTGGTTAGCCCAAAAGACATGACCAAAAACTCGAAGTGACCATAACGAGTTCTGAAGGAGGTCTTAGGAATATCCTGCTCCCTGATTTTTAACTGGTGGTACCTAGACCGTAAATCAATCTTTGAGAAGAACTTCGCTCCCTGCAATTGGTCAAACAGATCATCCACTCGAGGCAAAGGATATTTATTCTTGATGGTGACTTGTTGAGCTGCCGATAATCAATACACATTCGAAGTGTCCTATCCTTCTTTCTGACAAAGAGAACCGGAGCACCCCACGGCGACACACTCGGTCGTATGAACCCTTTCTCTAATAAATCCCTCAGCTGCTCCTTTAACTCCCTTAACTCTGCTGGCGCCATTCCGTATGGTGGAATGGATATTGGCTGAGTATCTGGCATTACATCGATCCCGAAATCAATCTCCCTATCTGGCGGAATGCCTGGAAGCTCATCCGGAAACACTTCAGGAAATTCATTCACAATCGGCACGGACTCGAGGGTAGGCACATCTGAGGTGGTGTCCGTTACCCGAACCATGTGATAGATACACCCTTTCTTAATCATCTTCGAAGCCTTAAGGTAGGAAATAAACCTACCCCTTGGCACCACACCATTTCCTCTCCATTCAATAACAGGCTCATTAGGGAACTCGAGCCTCATAACTCTCGTTCGACAGTCAAGTTTGGCAAAGCACGAATAGAGCCAATCCATCCCCATAATTACATCAAAATCTACCATCCCAAGCTCAATAAGATCGGTTGTGGTATCACGACCACCCACCGTAACAACACAATTCCTATAGACTCGTGAGGCTGTAATAGAATCACCAATTGGAGTCGACACAGAGAACTGCTCACGAAGCTGTTCGGGTTCTATCCCAAAACTTGAAGCAATGAATGGAGTAACATAAGACAAGGAGGACCCCGGATCAATAAGGGCATAGCAATCAATAGTCCGAACAGACAGGATACCTGTAACAATATCTGGAGAAGCCTCGGCATTTTGGCGGCCACTCAATGCATAGAATCGGCTAGGTCCACCCCTACCCCGAGCTCCACCCCTAGCTGCACCACGCCCCGCTGATGCTGGAGTACGCGCTGATGATGTAGCAGCTGAAGAACCGGATGACTGAGCAGATCCCCTACCTATACCCTGACGGGGTGCACGACAGTCTCGCTGAATGTGACCTCTCACCCCGCACCCGAAGCACACCGGAAGGTCAAGGTAGCAAGTCTCTGTATGAAATCTCCCACACTTGGGGCATGTAGGTCTCCCCTGCTGCTGGGATCTCACCCCAGGATGACCAGACTGACGAGACCTCCTGCTGTCCGAACCAGGTCTCGAGTAACTGCCCTGCTGATGACTGTGCACGGATGGCGGTGCACTCGCGGAGGACTGAGCATATGACTGGGATGGCCCTGATGACCCTCTCCCTGGAAGTGATCTCCCCGAATGACCCATTGACCGGGCCCTGCTGCTACTTTCTCTATCTGCACGAATCTTCAATTTCCTGGCCTCTGTGGCCTGAGCAAACCCCACGATCCTCCCATAGTTCATATCTGAGTGCAAAGCTGCTGTGGCGGCCTCATTCACTACCAAAGGGCTAAGGCCCCGAACAAACCGTCGAACCCGGGCATCCATGGTCGACACTAAATGAGGAGCGTACTTGGACAACCTTACGAACTCCATGTGATACTCCCAAACACTCATACCGCCCTGTTTGAGGACCTCGAACTCAGTGGCATGGGCTGCCATTGCCTCAGCAGGTAAGAAGTGGTCCATAAATGCATCCACGAACTCATCCCATCCGGCCGGAGGGCTCCCTTCCTCACGGGAATCCTCCCACATTTCGAACCATGAACGTGCCGCTCCCTTCAGCTTGTAAGAGGCCAACTCTACCCCCTCTATATCTGTAGCCTTCATCACTCTGAGGGTCTTGTATATCTCATCAAGGAATTCCCGTGGGTCAGCCTCTGGATCGGTACCTGAAAATTCTGGAGGGGCCAATCGCAAGAACTGGTGGACTCTGGAGCCAAAGGAATCTCCCTGTCCGCTGGAGGATGCAGGGGCATCATGGGATCTCTGGGCCTGGGCGGCCACTAACTGTGTTAACATATGAATGGCTCCCCTAAGATCTTCATTAGAGATACCGGAGCCCGAAGCGGGAACTGTATCTGAGTCAGGAACACCGGCAAGAGGAATGGTGGCATCCTCTGCCGCCGCTGGAATAGGGGCACTTGGGTTTTGAACAGATGGGCCAGGCAAATTCGGGACTGGTGGGTCATTCTCTCCCACGGCATCGGGTACATGATTAACAGCTGCACTTGGGCCGGCGTTGGCCCTAAGGCCGAGTCTAGCCTTCTTCTTAGGTGCCATATTCTGAAAATTTGGGAACAAGGCGTGAATTAGACACAGATATTTCCACATTGCACTTTACCGCACGATATAGATTAACAAAGAAATAGGTAAATTCCTAAATGCTCGTGTAGCCCCCTACTTATATGATGTGGTCGACAACACACCTATAAGAAGGGCACTACTAGACACGGCTCCGAGACATCCTAGGACACTTTAAAAACTATAGGCTCTGATACCAAGTTTGTCACGCCCCAAATCGGGGAACATGACCGGCGCCTGACCGGGTTGCCCCAGTCAAGCGGACCTGGGTGCCTTTCATTCCCACGCGTTACCCCCGTGTTGATTGTTTCTCATTAACCAAATATCTTACTAACCATGAATGATTTCACATTAAACAAATAAAACCATACGAGTGATTCATTAACAAGTTTACAGTTTTTACAACGTCCGACATAACATAATATATACATAAGAAGTCCCACAGTTTACATGTCTACAGAGCCTCTAGGATACAAAAAGGGAAATACAATACTTGTCGGTAACAAGGCTCCGGCTATACCTTACAAAACCAATATGAAATCTAAACAGAAGTGGAATGAACCACACAAGGCCCCAAGGAAGAAAGGGGCTCACCAAAACGGGAAGTGGAAGAAGAAGGATACTACTGCCGATGAGCTGAAGTGCCTGCTACTGATCCACCTACAATCATAACACGAATGTAGCGTCCCCGGCAAAAGGGACGTCAGTACACTTGAATTGTACCGGTATGTATGGACAAACTTTGTCCCAAGTAAACTCAAGCCATTGAATTACATCAACAATTAATTAAGCCAGCTTAACCATGTTTCCACATTTTCCTCATTTCAAATAATTCTCAACACAAAGCAATTTCTACAATCAACCAATTTAACAATAACCAATCAATCACGTAAAGCACAAGTAGTCAAACAAAGGGGCAATCAGTGCCCCACAGGTTGCAAACTCTCCTGTCGTCTCCTTTCACAATTTCACATTATTGATTTTTGTATCAATTTTCAATAGCGATTTCGATCGCTTTCCATCCTTATTGCCCCTGACCACCCTTATTACCTCGGCCACCCTTATCACCCCAACCCACACCTTATTTCCTCACGTTGCGGCGCGCAACACAACCCCGCCTTACAGTTTAAAACACAACAATTTCAAACAAGCAGATAAGGTACTACACACAATTTCAACAAGCTCAAATAAGCAACTTGCACATTGTTTCATGTTCTCAATTATTTTTCAAATCAATATCACAACCATGTTACAATATTTCCACAATTCAAGTGTTTCATCTCTTTCCAAAATAAACAAATTCTCAAGCGTTTCGTTCGTTTTACACAAGGTGCCATATAGGCCATCATAATCATTATTCACAATTCTTTACCCAATTCAACTCTCATTTTACATCCCTTATAGCTCAACAACAAACTTTGAATATCCAACAACAACATCAAGAATTTCACACAATTTGTCAATTTTACACGAACCAAACAAACTTCACACATATAGGCGATTTCACAAGAATCAAAATTAGCCATACATACCTGGTGATGAGTTTTCTTCCTACTTTATGCTTACCCAAGATATCCTACTCTTGCCAACCTTGTTCTTGAAGACTCTTACTTCTACTCACTTCTTTTACTAGAAATCAAGTTCAATAATCATGCATGAGTGTAAATATCCTATTTTCAAAAGCTATTATATGCAAACCTCTCTTTACCCAATTTAAAACTGAAAAATCAAAGAAAATAGTTAGGGTTTTTACCTTGAAAAGATTGGGGAGTTGAATCCTTGCCCTAGGATCCTTTGGAATTAAGATGGTTGGAACAATCTTTGAAGATGAAAGATTTCTCTCTCTAAAAACCCTCTCTTCTCTCTCTAATTTTGGTAAGATGATATGATAAAATGAAGAAGAAAGGTGTTATATTAAAGAAGAGATCGGGTCAAAATGTTACAAAAATCTGGGCCGGGGTCAGTTATGCGGTGCACTATGCGACCGCAGAATCAACATGCGGTCCGCATAGTGACCGCAGAATTGCCCCAAATTTACGCAGGTTCTGTTAAGGAATGCGGCCAGAATGCGGTCCGCATGCGTGATATGCGGTCGCAAAATGCACTGCAGATTCATCATGCGATCGCATATCGACCGCATTTTTGACATGATTTTGGGAAGCCTTCTGGAATGTTTTGCGGCAAGAATGCGGTCCGCATGTCAGGTTTGCGGTCGCATTCTTGACCGCATATTTGACACTTTTCGGAAAAATTAATTCTCTAAATTTTCTACGCATTACTAACACATTATTCGGACCATGACACCACAGCTACTAGGTTTTATGCGCAAAAATTTTACGGGGCCTTACACCGAGCTACCCTAGCTAACTTTAATTTGAATAGTTCACTTAATATTGCACCCAAGACTTCGTTATTCCTAACCCCGTCTTTACGCCTAAAGTTAAAGATTCCTCCAATAACCTAGGTGTGGTGTTGTTCAACAATAAACCTAAATATGCACTCTTTTCCAAGATATGCACACTAAATAGGCACCGCTAATTTGGAGCTCTACCAATTAACTACAATAAGAATGAAGTTGAACAAATAGAAATATAAGTCACAATTTGTAATCACATAAACGATAAGTTCATCACCCAATAGGTTCCATCAAAACCTTAGAAATGGAATTAGCTACTCATGCTTGAAGAAGCAAGAATAATAATTGAAATCATAAAGAAATACTTGATATAAAATAAAAGAAAGAGTTTGAGAGGATTCTCTCTTACTAAAAACCTTGCAAAAGTAATGAAATAAAGATTACATGCCTCTATGGGGCAAACTAGGAGTTTATATAGAGGTTTTAGGGCTTAAAAACTAAGTTTGAGTCCAATTGGGATTGCTGCTGCGGTGACTTCCGCGGTTTGTTCGCGGCCGCGAGCGAACCGCCAACAGTCAAACTTCAGAGGCCTTCTTTTTTCGCGGTTCATCCGCGGCCGCGAGTGAACCGCGGATGAACAATACTTCTGATTCTTCCCTACTTCTTCAAGACCTCTTCACTTTAGCTCTTCTTTTGGCCTTTTCATCAACCTAGGACTCCAAAATAGCTCTTTATGGCATCCAATGTATCACATGTACTTGTAAAACACAATCGAACACTAATCAAATCATTTTATCCTCATAAACAACAATAATTCCATAACAAAGTGTGATTATTTAGGGTATAAGTATAATCAAATTCAACTATTATCACGCAACGTGGGAGGCAACCCACGAACATGTTGTAAGTATTTTTATTATAGTTAGTATTTAGTAAAATAAAAGAAATAAGAAAAAAAAATTATTTGCTGAACCATGGAAATTTTTTTATAGAGAAGTTCACTGTCCACTCGCGGCCGCGAACCAACCGCGAAAAAATGACCCTTCCGAATCGCGACTATTCACGGTCCATCTGCGGCCGCGAACGAACTGCGAACAATCACGTCCAGTTCCGCGGTCAATGAAAATTAATGTATTCTTAATTCTCTCCCCCCCCCCCCCCTTCTTTAAACCCTAAAAACACAACCCCTCACTCCCATAACTAAAAATAAGCTGCCCCCTCTCCAAATTTCTCTCTCTCTCTCTAACTCAAAATCCTCTCCCTTCTCTCTACAAATTCCCAACCCCTTCTTCTCCAAATCATCCCCTTCTTCCACCCTACTCCTCCATTGCTCTAACTAGTAAGTTCCTCCATTTCTCTAACTAGTAAGTCTCTCTACTTTTTTTTCTCTTTTATTTTAGTTCTTGAATGTTTATTTTGTAGAATTAATTAGATAATGTTAGTTTAGGGTAGTTCATGAATGTTACTTTGTTTCTTGTTGCACATTGAATGTTTCCATGAATTTCTCTTAAGGAACCATGTTATATGATTGAAGTTTGGTAAATAATGGGTTGTTGGGTCTTCAATTGAGTTTATGATGCTATTTTTATGATTTGGAGACCCAAAAGTATTTTGACCATATATGTTGGTTGGTTAGCCAAGTTGGGCAAATTATCCTTGATCATAATTGATTAATGTAGCCCAACTCATGAATTGGTTATTGTTGTATTTTATTGGGATGGATTAAGTTGATTGGGTAATGTTAGAGTGGTCAAATAATTAAGTGTGGCGTGCTTGAATTGGCATGTGTAAAACAGTTAGATAAGAAACTAAGTATAGGAGTATGAGGTGATTGCACCAAAAGTGGTCAATTATGATATTCCACATATGGCGAAGTCTGAGTAGCCTACCGATGACTAAAAGTTTGCAAATTTTTTTGGCTATCTTATTTGTGCAGGATTATAGCCCCTAAGAGATCTCGACATGGTGCTAGCTCTTCAAGGCAACCTACTTATGACGAGTCAAGGTTTGCTTGCGAAGAGGCGGAGAATGGATTTCACACTAAGGCAGCAAAGAAATGGCTCTAGGAGGTTGAAGTTGACCAGATAGCTATCCGTTCGGAGATGCCTGAAATATATGACGAAATTCGTAGACGCGAAATGGAGTTCTTCTTTGACTCACCTCCTAATGTAAACGAGATGCTTGTCCAAGAATTCTATGCCAATGCTCCTTACGCGATGGCCAGAGGAGTATTCGTCAAAGGTAAGCAGGTCAATGCCCATATTCCTACTATTAGGCAGGTACTTAGACTGCCAATGCACACTAGTGATGTCGACCATTACCATGATAATCCAGGTGTCACATGGGACTTGGTAATTGAGGCCTTATATGTAGCTGGCATCCCTATGTGGATTAGAAATAAAACTCTGCACTCTAACTGCTTTACACACACAGCTAAATGCTGGTTTTCTATTATATGCAATCGGATCTTGCCCTCTAGCAACACCACGGATGTCAATTTTAATAGGGCACTTTTAACTTGGTGTTTCGTAACACAGCGGGATGTTGATATCGCCCGCTTAATTAGTGATGAGATGGTATTTAGGGGATCCCTCACTGCCAAGGGTTTTTACTACCCATCTCTTATTACTACACTGTGTCTCCTCCATCAGACCCCTAGTAACTGCCACTGATGGTGAGCTACTACCAAAAGCTCCGTTTAGAGCTGCTTAAATTCGGGTTGGATGAGACACGACCCCAATTGACTTTGATGAGGAGGACGACCCTGTACCGGTTGCTCGGGCGAGGCACTCCACTGATTCAACCGGACCTTCCAGGCATGCTCCTCATGGAGCAAGTATGTCTTGGTCCGAGTCATCACGACCTATGCTTAGGTCCATGGAGGAGGAGGTTGCTGATATGCGCAACTCCGTTGATGGCTTGCACACACGGCTAGATGCTATGTCTACAAGGCAAGACCGGTCAGAAAGCAGGATTATGGCATGGCTCAGAGCACTTGGACGAGCATGTCACGTCGACCCATCCACCGTCTCAGACTCCGAGTGAGTCTTAGGTAAGTATTCTTGCACCTCTTGTGCTTTAATTTTTATTTATGTCATTGGAACATGACATATTTTTAAGTGTGGGGTGGGTGACTTATATTGTACATGATGTATATATTAGTTATAGTAGTTAATATAAAATAATAAAAACACAAAAAAAATCATAAAATTTTTAAAAAAATACAAAAATATGAGTAGAAGACTCTTCCTGATGACGGACTATTTAGGACAAGTACTCTTGAGGGATGTAGTCCACGTAGGAATTTTTCTTTCTTTTATTTTCTTTTTATAGGTAGTGTATCATCTCCCTCTTGGTTTTTCTTTTGACCACGGTTCTTTTCAAAGGGTTTTTATTTGAACCGGGTTAGGTAGATTTTTCTTTTCTTAGGATTAGAGGAAAAAGGGCAACATGTAACCCCAAATATGCACATTAGCAAAAGCGTAAATTGAACTTGAGAATGTATCTTCTAGGCTTGACTGTAGAATCTCAATATGCCTTAAACTGCACAATAATGCTTGCTTGAACATCGATAGGACTTTGTAGATAAACTGGATTCCAAATGAGTTTCATGCCATGTGTGTGTGAGGTTTTACTTATATTGTATGCTTTACATGATGCCTAGAACTTGCCCTGTGTGTTTGCAAAGCAAAATAGAAGTTGTTTAGTTGTAGAAAGGATAGAGGCATTTCTTTGTGCAACCCCATATATGAATAGACATGAATTTACCCGTACATTATATCGTAGTTAACCCCTTTGAGCCTAAAGACTATTATTTGATAACCCTTGAATGTTCATCACATATGTATAATGTTATACTTTACCTCCTAGAAGCACTTGTATTGTAATGAATATGCAAAAGTTTAAGTGTGGGGTGAAGGGAAATTGAAAAAGGGAAAATCAAGAATTAATGGTAGAAAATAGTGAACTGGCCCAAAATAATGTTGCAAAGCATTGAGAAAAAGAGCTATATCAATGTATATATGAAAATTAGAAAGGCCAGTTACACATACAAAAGACAAGTGGGGATTCAAAGTAAATAAAGGTGAAGGAATGTTTAGGGGAGACATATGGAAGAAAACGAAAAGGGGAGTTGTAAAAAGGAAAAGAAAAGTGCTTGGGGAGGTTAGTCACTATGACCAAAAGTATCCTAACCGTCCCGTAGCCAACATTACAACCCTTAAAGACCTCTTGATCTATGATTGAATAACTCGATTAGTGTAGTATTACACTAGGGGCAAGCCTATGGTGTGTCTGTATGCATATGAATGTTCTTTGTTGAGAGTGAGTGATGTTTTCCGATATTTATAAGTTCCATGTTCTGAATTGTTTATGGGTGGGAACTTCTCTCAACAAATTTTGTGAGGGCATGTAATTCAAGAGGAAGAAGGTAAATTTGTAAGTTTTTGGTAATAAGTAGAGTAAGTAATAATGTGCTGGCATGAGAGTTTATGGTTAGGTAAAGATTGTGCATATCTTAGGTTGATCATGAATAATAGCTTTTGCGACATATTTTGGGGGAGACAATTTTTTTAAATTTGGCCTAAAGTGTGATTAAGGTTGCTCAAGGACGAGCAAAGGTTTAAGTGTGGGGTATTGATAATAGGTGAATTTGACTATAATTATGCCCTAAATAATCACACTTTGTTATGGTATTTATGTTGTTTATGAGGACAAAATGCTTTGATAAGTGTTTGTTTATGTGTTATAGGTACATGTGATACATATGACGCTAAGAATAGCCATTTTGGAGTCATATGTTGATGAAAAGGCCAAGAGAAGAGCTAAAGTGAAAAGAGCCAGAAGAAGTAGAGAAAGAGCTGAAGGATTGTTCATCCGCGGTTCACTCGCGGCTGTGGATGAACCGCGAATATTGAAGCCCTCTGAAGTTTGCTGTTCGCGGTCCGCTAGCGGTCACGAACGAACAGCGGAAAGCCCCGCCGCAGCAATCCCAATTGTGTACAAATTCAGTTTTTAAGCCCTAAACCCTCTTTATAAACCCCTTGTTCGCCAAATAGAGGCATGTTCTCTTTATTTCACTACTTTTGCAAGATAATTAGTAAGAGAGAATCCTCTCAACTCTTCTTTTTATTTTATATCAAGTATTTCTTTATGATTTCAATTATTATTCTTGTTTCTTTAAGCATGAGTAGCTAAATCCTTTTCTAAGGTTTTGATGGAACCTATTGGGTGATGAACTTATCGTTTATGTGATTACAAATTGTGAACTAGATTTCTATTTGTTCAACTTCGTTCTTGTTGTAGTTAATTGGTAGACGTCCCAATTAGCGGTGCCTATTTAGTGTTCACAACTTGGAAAAGAGTGCATATTTAGGTATATTGTTGAACAACACCAAACCTAGGTTATTGGAGGAATCTATAACTTTAGGCGTAAAGACGGGGTTAGGAATAACGAAGTCTTGGGTGCAATCTTAAGTGAACTATTCAAATTAAAGCTAGCTAGGGTAGCTCGGGAGAGTGCACTAGTAAATTATTGTAATTGCTCTGGAGAGTGTTATGATACACATAGCGTTCATGATTGATAAAATATGTTAATAATTTGTATGAGCATTACGATAAGGGATTCCATCAATAGGGGAAATCAATACCTCAGTCCTTTTCCATATTATTTTTACTCAACATTCAATTCTTTCTTTTAAGCATTCTTAATTCTTGCAAAGTAGTTAGTCGAAATCCATACACAAATATACTCTAAATTTTGGGAACTTCATTCAGAAGTACTCTTGGGTTGTGAAAGTTGTGATTGATAGGTTAATTCTCTGTGGGATCGATCTTGGACTTATTAGACAAGGTTATATTGACTACGACCGTTGCTTGGACGTGAAACACTAACGTCAACAGTCTCTTTCTTCATATACGAGACTGTCTGCTTTTCTATCCTAAACAATATATATGAAAGAAAAAAGAAAGATAGATATTCCCATGGTAGGAATAGGGCAGTTGCACTATAGAAGATAGCTAGGGATTTGATAAAGGTGATAGGACAGGGTTCCAAACCTGCCTTAGTCTCAAATAGGGCGTAAGCTAGGGACATGACAGGGTTCCAAACCTGCCTTAGTCTAAGATAGGGCGCAAGCTAGGGACATTACTATATGAATGAGACTTCATCCTTATTACATTACAAGCGATACCTCAAATTCCAAAAATGCTCCTCTAGTCCCGAGCTTGGTAAATAAGGCCGTGGGAAATTTTTTTCTTCCGGCCTTTAATTGATAGGGGGGAGTCACTCTTGCATTCTCTCTCTTGGGTAGGTTAGTCTCGCTCTCTATTGTCGGTAAGTATATCTATTATGGTATTGTTGTCGTGCCATTCCAGTAGTAATTGATAATTTGTAGTTTTGAGGGAGGGGGGGGGGGATGAAAAAAGGTAAATTAAGACCTTAGCCAAAAGTAAGGGATTCCAGGAGCCCGAACGAGAGTGGAGGCAGTAGGGCAAGTATTCTCAAAAAAGAAAGAAACAAAAACATGCAGGGAGGTAACAACGAGTAAGACTAGGTTATAGCAAGACAATAGAGGTTAGATAGCTCTTACCAGAGGAAGAGGGTTCAGGTCACCCATCCCCTTGACCCAAACACGAACTAATCCTTCTCCCTATCGAATGTACGCCCGGTTTTCGTCGAATATTTTTGATCACCTTAAAAAACAAACCGAAATTCTATCCTGACAGGATAAATAGTGAGGCCCACCTGCAGAGCATAGTCCTCTCTGTAGCTTTGAAGTAGTCTATTTCTCGAGTCTGATCTTATCCCCAAAAGCCATTTTGCAAAAGGAGTAGGTAGCGAGATAAATGACTAAAAGCTGATGATCTTTACCTCTTACTAGTAAAGGGAAAAGCCCTATATTTCTTATTAGTGAAGCCTAAAGGCTCTTTACTAATATAATAAAAGGTAAGACCGACTTTCGCGCAGCAGCTGCACCCTTGCTTCTTGCCCATAGAGAGTTAGGATATTTTTTGAGCTCCTTCGCCTAGTGGACACCTTCACTTTTCGGCCATAATCATGTGATTTACCAACGCATTCAATGGATTCTACCATGAACCGGGAGCGGGCGGAGACATGCAGCTTCCATTTTCGGGTACACAGTCACGTGATGAGAAAAGAGGTATATATCACACTCATTCACAAGCGCAAGGTGTGGCATCCACCTTAACGGGGGGGGGGAGTATTTCCTTTAAACAAAGATAGGCGTTCCAGGAAACAATGTGAAGTCACCCCTATTTTGCTTTCCAGGGAGCTGTTGACTAATGACCTAAAAATGCGTGCATTTAGGAAGCATGAGCAACCCTTCGCACACGAGATAGCAATAACAGGATATTGACCGGTCGGGGTCGAGTGATCTCAGGGGTTTAGGGGTGCTTCTCCTGCTGCGACTACCTCTCTATTTTCAAAAGTATATAGAAATGGTAGGCACTAGGAGTGAGAGAACTACCCGGGGAGAAAGGGGCAACCTCTCTATAGAAGGGAAGAAAAAGGGTTATCCGCTTAAAATGATTGTGAGAGTCTCTCGAGGTAGAAGGTCTAATAGTAATCACATCAAGTCCTCCCCCTCTTACTCAGAATAGCTAGCGAGAGGATTACTACTGATTATATATGAAAGAAGGCTTTTAAGAATGAAAAAAATATTATGTTAAGGATAGAGAGCCCCCCGCCTGCCGTTTCAGATATGAGTGAGTGAGCGCTTTTTCTGCTATGAAAGAATGACCTCTCCATTAATTTTCAAGCTTGCTCTTCTAACCGGCCTATCGCTCTCCTCTATGGAAAGGTTCTTCCTTAATCACTCTAAACAAGACATCCATTCCCCTTTCAAATGAAAAGAGAACTATACTTTTCTCTTCATCATTGAAATCTGCCATTCAATAGCAATGCGGTGCTCTCAAAAAGCTCAATCCTCTAAGGTTGTAACGAATAGATCACGAATTCGACCTGGGATCCGCCCGTTTTGATCCTTGCCTACTAAAAAGTTATACCCCCAAATATGTATGTTGAGAGAACCCCATGATCCTTCCATGTGGAAGGGAAGGAAGAAATAAGGCGAACACGAATACTAAAAAGCAGTTCATAGGGACCCCCAAAAAAGGAGATAGAGAGCGCAGAACGGGCTTTACAAGCATAAAACAATCCCTACCTATACATTCTATGGCAACAGACAAAGGTAGTTTCGTCGTTGTTCATAACCCCAGGAACATTTCTGTTCCCAATAATCTCCCTAAAAAGACTACCATGATTTCCGAACGAACCGAGGGAGAGTCGAGGCATGAAAAAGCTTATCTATGATCTGCTTATTTCCAAGTACGTATCATCCGCTGCCTTATCCGCCGTCTCTGCGGCCGCTAAACGCCTACCCTCTCTCGGATATTTAGTGGGTTTATCCGGGAAGAGATCCAGATGAACCTTCCAACAAGCAGAATAAAAGTTGACCATAAGGCCATCTCGGTCATGGGAAATAAAGGCGGCGGACAACCGACTTAACGGGAGAGCCTAAACGGCATGGAGGATGAGTCCAGCGGTCGACAAACGCCTTCTATCTACACGTGCATTCATTATGGATCGGTCGACTTGTCACTATTGATTGCCCACACACTATTAGTTTAGGCAGCCTTAGGGAGGTGATCTGAATCGCTATCGATACGATACGGGGCTGATTTGCTGACCGTAACAAACTTGACTCTGCCCCTGAAAAAAAGGGCGGGAAGACCTTTGACCTGGGCTGGGGAGGGATTGGGGTCTCTTTTGTTTAGGACTTTAGTCCGTAACAAGCCTCGAAGACCTCCGGCTGGATTTGAAATGGATCAGGTAGGGTATCTGTTTACGAGTGGGTGGGATTAGTAGTTTTCTCTATTTTATTCAATGGTAGGAAATACGCATCAGCGGGGGTATATGGGAGTAAACCAGTCTGTAGTAATTCTAATTTCTCCTTCGGATCACTATGTAAAATCTTGACTCACACATACTGCGGTGTATTGTTGTCAACTCACATAGTCGCACCTACCTACAACAAGATCACTACTCCCTGCACGCCACTAAATGGCGCTATTTAATGCTTGGGTTCGTCCAATACAAGAACTACAACCTAACCTAGCTTAAGGCTAAAGACGTGGACCACAACCCTGTGAGAGCCCTCTATTTGACTAACATACTCCCTTTTGATCTCCCCCACAACTTCATATAAAAGCCGGGAATGATTGACTTTTGGGATTAAAATAATAGCTCATAATGGCAGTACTCCTTCCCATTTCTTCTTTTATGATCTTATCTACTTGAAATGCTTACCTATAAGTGCGGAGAAGGTACCCATGGGACCAAATGAAAGGGAACTGAAAGGTCTTCAATTAAAGATTCGCCAATACTTGAAAGACTCGAAAGACCTACTTAACGAGTTTCCTTATGAGTGAGTTCGTAGGTGCCTTTAAGTCGAGTGTAGCGAAAGGATTCTCCTAAGAGAAGCTTTAGCCCTTGAACCTGAAACGACTTTTGTGAGCTGTAGTGATCGACTTTAGTTTATTAGCTGTATGATTAGTGGCTTAGCTGTTAGCTATCTAAAATCTATGGTAAAATAAATCCCTTTTGAAAATAAACCACTAATCTTCCTTAGGTACTCTTTTAAGTCCGTGTAAGGCGGACGGAATGAAGGGACGTGCAGGAGGCTGAAAGGTTGTAGTGCGCTAGTGCTAGCGAGTTAGCGCAACAACTTAGTGTATTGTTTTCTTTGTTGCTTTTTTTTACATAAGGTCCACAAGAAAGCGATTGCTAAGGCTTGTAGCTTTCTTCTGTCCTTAGTCAATTTTGGACTGAAGTTGTTGTGACTGCCGTATCTTTTTTGGACCGAATACCTTCCTTTGTCATCTCTTGTTTGTCTCTTTTTGAGAGAAGCTTTTCTACCCTGCCTGCCTATGAAAAACATCAAGTCTATCGGGAAAGGATGTGGTGGTAACCCCTGCAGCATTGTCTAGAACCGGGCGTCCAGCCGTGTAGAAAGACTCATCCTAGCCACTCTAGCGACCACACCTCCAACTCTAGCTTAGAAGCACCCTCCGCCCACTTCCATTTTTCTGTGTACAAAAAAGCCCGCCCGCCCACTTTTTGAGACCCTTTCTGATTCCCTCACCCAATCTCATGAGAAGAAAGCTCTGCAAGACCTGCCTTAACCTGTCCTCAGATACCCAACCCTGACCAGGCTGCTGGCATTGCTAAATGCTCCACCACGAAGCAAGTTTTCCCGAATACGACAGATGCGGAAGTGGCTAAAGAAGTCAGAGGAAGAAAGTTGTTGGACAACTGTATACACGAGGGTACATTAGTTATCGAAATTGGCAACATTGAAAGAAAGGGTAAAGGGTAGGAATAAACTTTTTTAGGTGTTGCTATACTAAAGTAGTCGGCCTAACCTTCGGTTCCCGTAACCAAGTTTTTCTTTCTCACTCCTTATGCACTTTTTCTAATTCATCCGTACTTCTTTACTTTTTCTTAAGTGTGGGGCAAACGGCACCCTCTACTTCTACTTCTAACTAAAGGCGAACAGGCGGCATTGCAAGCAAATAGAAAGCCCCCGCCCCTTTAAGCCGTAAAGCGTACCGGCTATTTGAGTCGCGAAAGGGCTGCTTGCTTAATATTATTTAGATATATAATAATAATAGATAGATAATATTATATTATATATCTATCTATAAACAACAAAAAGAGAAAATAAATAAAATCATTTTTTTTAAAATTCTTCATTCCTGGTAAGAGGAAGAAGCAAATAGGACAAATGCCTTCTCTTTCCGTCCGCTCTTCCTGATGTGAGCGAATTGCATGTAGGGATCCATAGGGGATTATAGTTTAATTGGTTGAAACATACCACTCATAATGGCGATATTGTAGGTTCGAACCCTACTAAGCCTACCACCCCTTTCTCTTCACCTTATACAAGGCAATCGAAGTACCCGCCACCCTGCAGATCTCAATATAGTGACGGCAATTGGAACCACACTGCTGTCGCTACCCTCCGGGCACACCTCCTATGCTTATCACTCACCTACGCTCTTGTAGCGGGCCCCCTTCGGGCAATACAGTGTAATACGCGAAGTAGTTGAGCCATAGCTCTTCGATCACTATATTTTTGCGATAGTGAAGGCGTGGTTCATCCTCTAAGAGAGTTTAGATGCGAAGGTTCGAATCGAAGATCTTTACGAGACAGCCCCGGGGCACCATAGTATGTCGGGAATAAGGGGGACATAGTGAACATAACCACTCCATTGGTTGGGTGCTGTGACTCCCCTATCCTTTCAATTTTTTGTTTCCTAGGCCTTTTTTATTACCACTCTTCAAATATTTTTTTTGACGACTTGGTCAGGGCGGTTCACAATTTCTTTGCTCACTGCGCTGTTAAGCCTTAAGTTTGAATTCTAATTTAATTGACCTTATTCCGAAAGTCTAAAGTCCTTCCAATTTTCACTAATTCTGACCTACCTTTATTTATGGGATATTTGAAGGAGGGATTTGTAACTTTTTCTATAAAATGCTCTCTAGCTCGAAGAATTAGTTTGATTCTCCCTATAAAAATAGTTAAGGAAAAAGGGGCGCATTTGTTAAAGGACTCACTATTGTAGAGAAGATCTCCTTGGCTCACACGGTGGCTATAAGTGATAGGGGATTTTATCCTAAAGACAACATAGGAGGGAGAAGGGTCAAAAGAAAGTCAAGATATGGCAAAAGAATCTTTTTGGATCGAATGGGCTTTTGTTATAAATGGCAGAATTTGATACATGGATGATTATGTAATGAAGAATTTGGAGTGCTTGTGGATGGTGTGCCACATGGGTACTTTGCAGCTTCTCGTGGGCTGCAACTAGGGTTCCAAACCTAGCCTATTGATTTCAGCTGAAGAAGTGCTAATTCGGGACTTGGAAATGTTGAAAATGATAACATCTTACCATGCTTCAAGATCGTGCCCATCACTCTCCTACTTTCTCTTTGATAACGATGTTCTAGTATTATAATATAGCCATAAATGAAATCTTAAGAAGCAGAAAATCTTTCTGCAAAAAAGTAAGAAGCTGATTGTAATGTTGTAATGGCCAAAAAGTCAATTTTGATAAGAGCCAGTGCTTCCTCTCAAACAGAGCTCCTCGTAGAAATTCTAGATCATTGAAGTGGAAAAAAAATATAGTAGTTTTCCTATCATGTACCTGGGTGTTTTCTTGTCCCTCAAGAGAATAAAGAGAGAACCTTCCTCTACTAGAGAAAATGAAAAAGAGAATCTCAGATTGGAAAAGAAAATTGTTGTCCATTGGAGGTCGACTAAGGCGTATTAAACATGTTCTAGTGTTCCTATGCACAAGTGAAAGTTTTTTCCTGAATTAGCTGGCCCACACTTTGGCTACTAATAATGGGATAAGACCTTACTACTATATAGAATATGTTACCCTCTCTCCAGTGAGTGTAGTAAAGGACTCTCGCCTCACCCGCCCGTTTGACTTATGGCATCATCAACTTGCTTTTCAATCAAAGCAATTTCCTAACCATAAATAAATACCTCTCTTTCGGGATCAGTCCCATCCCTAGATGTAGTAGTCAATCAGTGGGACATTCAAAGAAGCTATGCACCTTCACTGAATGTTAATAAAAGAAATCCCTTTCATCCTAATCTCATTTACAGAAAAGGTGGTCGGGCGTAGCACGTTCTTTTTTGGGACGCATAGTCTATTACAGACAAATCAAAAAAGACTTTTCGAAGCGCGAAATCCCAAAATGGAATCATTGCAAAAGAAAAGTATAACGCTTGGGAACCGGAAAATGATTAAGTATATAGATGAGTGTTTGCTGTCATCCCCAATCCTTCGGTTTTCGGATTGGAATAAGGAGTTCCTTGTTCATACTGACGCATCACTCTATTCTATTAGATGTATGTTGGCGCAAGAAGGGCCGCTTGATCACTCCATCTACTTTTAAAGTATACGACTTTCCACTTTGGAATTATACAACCACCGAACCTTATTTATCATGATTCGACCCATACCTAAAACCCAAGATCGAGCACTAGAGCTGCTCATAAGAACGTACCAAAAGGAAGAATGTGAGAAGTTCATCTTCTCCTGATTCTACTATAAATGAGGTAGTGAGGATGAAAAAAAGCATAAGCTACCTCGTTCGTGATCCCTTCTTTCCTGCTGCCATCTTTGGTGGATGCGCCACTTCACTTAAAGGCGGATAGGGCACTGAGCCAACCTTTTAGATTGAATAAAGTTACTAAGCTAGTCACCTCACCTCTCTTTCTTACCTTCCATTATTAGTAGTAGGCGACCTTTCTTTCTCTCCTTTCTTCCAGCTTTTTCCAGATAAAGGTCTAATAGAGTTGGCTTTCTTAGTATATTGCCTTTCATCACGAATCTGTCATTTTACAGCACGAAGTTACCCGATGTTCGCTACTACTAATAAGGGCGGAGAGATGTTAACCTTTCGCTATTAGTAAGCACTCCCCTATATAGTTTTGACCTGATGAGCTTTCTTTATGTTGAGTTAATTAACCCAGCGGGTTCGCCCACACAAGGAGGCAGGCGACCGGGAAGCTTTGCTTCTAGATAGCCGACTACATGGGAACAGATGTTATATAGGTTGATTCTAATTCTTGTTGCCCGCTTGATTCCGAAGAATAAAGGGAGGGATTGACCACAATTTCCCAATTAAGAGATAGAATCCCACTAATTGGAAGGAAAAGGAGGGCTTCGATCCATTGTGATTCAGTTTCTTAGTATGGAGAGATCTTTTCCATAAAAGATAGAGCTCCTAAGCCTTATTCTGCAGATCAAAGGGCGGCACAATGCCCAATTCATCGGATATAGTATTTTAGTAAAGAAGAGAGGCATTCTGGGCCGACTACTACGACTGCATGCCCATCTATTGCAGTGGCTTGGAAGCAAGCTACCTTGACCATCTTCCGTAGTTTTAAATAATTTACCGATCAAAGGCTGTAAGGGCGGACTGCTCTACATTTAGCCACACCATAGTGACCCTAAAGTGATCTTTTTCTAGTTGCGGGACAAAATCCGATAGCCAATTGCTAGCTCTGAATAACCAGCCCAGCAATAACCTCAATTTGTCCATAACATAAGGAGGCGGGCTTGCGCACGAGCCGAGTAACGTAGGTGCACAAGAGTACTTTGCGCCACAACCATCACCTTTTTATAAGTTCTACGGACCGATGCCTGCTGCTTCATCTGGGAGAAAAGAATCATAGATATGCCGGTCATTAGAAGGAAGAACCGCCATAAAATGGTTCCTCGTGTATCATTTGTAGCAATACTATGAATGGGAGCTAGCAATCCCGAGTGCATTGAAAAGGTTCCTGAGACACAGCATGGAAAAGTAACAATATTAAGAAACGAGGTCCAAGAATGAAGAAGGGGTAGAATTACTGAATGAATACAAGTTGTGGCTAATACCCGAGGCATAAAAGAAGAATATTCTATGTTATACCGAAAACACCAGCCTCCCCGACCTAATTCATAATAAGCCCACCAACTTCCTAGAAAAATGCCTACGGTTAAAAACCACCGACATGTCAAGATCCAAATTCGAATTGGTTCCTAGTCCTGGTCAGAGACCACTGTGTTCGCGCTGGCGGTCCAACAAATAGGGGAAGTATTGTTATCTTTATTTCCATTACGAATGACGCACTTCGCCTTCTCCCTCCCCATGTCCACTAGAGCTCCTATCCAGAGTGAACAGAAGGCGAAAAAGCGCCGCCGAAGCAATATACGCAAGCTTGTATTGCTACGTAACAATAAAGCAGGATAGCATTTTTTGCCCACATGTTTGAATTTGAGGGTAAAGAGCTCTCTTGTTATACGGGATCCAACGCATCCAACAGAATGAAACAGTGTTCCATTCTTTTCAACGACATCCTTCCGCATTGGCTGCGAGTTGGAGTGCCATAATCCCATTCATCATTTTATATCTACATAAGCCAAAGACCATAGCACTGGCGACTTCTCCGGCATAAATGCAAGGAGGTTGTATAGCTTATATAGGATCTTGTGGAACAGGATTTGATTCTGCAAGCGGTTCAGTACAAACGAAGAAATTTTTAACAAAAGGGTCGGAACTCGCTGATAGGAAAAGAAAGAAAAACAAACAATGCCAAGAGCTTTATCAATCCGCTGTTCTTCGATAGATGAAGTTCTCTCTTTATCATCTCGTGCTAGATGCAACATCCTCTTTCCTTCTCCTGAACCATGGGAGCGCCTAGCTCCTAGAGGAGCAAAGCTCATATTCCTTTCAGGGTAAAGCGGCACATAAAAAAGGGCTGGCCCGTCAAAAGTCTGGTTCCTTCGCAAACGAAGTTCAAAATAAACATGGGATCGGAGAACGAAGGGAGTGTATAGAATGGAGTTCTTCACGAAGTTTCAAAATAAGGAATAAAAATAAGTTTCTCTATGCCCTCCTCGTTTTGAGACATTATGGCTTAGGGGTCGTCCCCGGTAATATAGAAGGAATCCATAAAAACTTAGGATCCGGCCCCATGATAAAATACTACCCGCATGATTAGACCATGTCCCTGAGATTTGATAAAGAAAGGTGCATTAGTGGTTAATACATTGTAATTTGATAAGTTATTAAGAATATGATGGAACGAAAGTCCAAGGAAAGAAAGAAGAATACACCAAAATGCAAGTGCTGTACCAAATACTGGTGGTTGTTTGTTGTTGTAAATGAATGGAACTAAAAGACCTGTAAATAACGAAAAATGAAACAATTCATATATTGACATTTCGTGCTCATTTCCAGATTTCTGCTTTGTTATTCCCATAATCCGGTAACCACAGTATGATCCACAAGAAAGGTGGCAGGATTCGAACCTATGGCCGGCATGCCCCTGACCTGTTGGGTTGGGTAGCCGGGTTAGAACCCCTCATCACCTATGTACCCGAAACAGTTGCGCTGCGCTACCCAGCACCTAACATTGTCTCCCCTACTCCTTTTCTGGTTGTGCCATTACCAATCGCGGGTAACCCCCGGTCCGGCTGCCCTTGACCTAAGAAGATCTATTATCCTTATGACCAAACATGGATCAACTTGTTACTTCACAAGCGATAGTTCCACGATCCCGACAAGAAACGTCTTAGGAGTAGGGGCATCTTAGCTTTTGCAACCTAGTATAGGGGCTTGAGATAGAGGGTTTTCTGGGGAAGAGAAAGTTTCCAAGTTGGATTTGTTAGATCAAACAGTACTAGTTGGGTACATAGAGGTGGTGAAATCTAACCTTTGCATCGATCTTCTTTAGCAGGGCGGGTCACTTGAGTGTCAAAACCATGTGGTGGTTGTTTTCGCTTGGCTTATCAAACCAACGTATGCCCATTCCTCCTTTGATGACTCCAAGTAGAGAAAGCCTAGATTTTCCGATGTGGATTTAAAGGAAGTTGGGGATGGACATAGATCCTTCCGCCTATCCGGATTGTTGGAAATATAGCAATATTTTTTGTATTTTTTATTTCCCGATCATTGGAAGCAATCTTCATTGGCACAAGGATCTCCTCACAGCAACCTCCACCACGATAGAAACCGACAATGAGTTTACGAAGTCTTCAAGTAGTGCGGGATAGGCTAATCACCAGACTGCTCTGGAATAGGTTAATCGCTGGAGATAAGAACGAGTGAATCTAGTTTCGAGAGCATGCCTTACTCTAATAGGGGGCGTAGAGTTTCTAAGTGAAGGCAAGCGCAACTATATATGTTATATCCTAGCTGTCAGCAAGGCAGGTCCACTAGAAATCCTACCGGCCTAAAAGTCATTAAGAATGAGAAAGCCGACTAAAAGGCTATTCCATAACAGACTCTTGTTGCCGAGTCGAGGGGGCTTGGCTGGTACCAGGCTCTAAAAGAGTTTTCTTCGAGAAAGTGGTCTTTTTATCTTTTTGGGTTGCATGCCCAAGGCAATGCTTTTTGTAGATTGAGATGGATTGATCTTCACTATCGTGCATCCTCTGTGTACCAGTTGATGCTGGGGCAGTGCTTAATATGAGTTTTCTCCTACCCCAAACAGCTTTGAGGTTCCCATCGATCGATTACAGAGGTTTCCACCATTGAACTTGCTTATGCTCCCTTTTGATCGAGTGTTATTTCTATGAAGAAGATTGAGTAGCAAAATGTTAAATTGACTTCAATAAAGATTGCCTCGGCTTCTTAGGCACATGAGGAAGCAGCCTAACATCTTTTCAATCAAAATCCCAATCAAAGACAAGTTTTACCAAGACCTAGATCTGAAATAGAGGATTCACTTTCAGAAATTCCTAGTGACATGATTCCTCCTTCAGAAGCTAAAGTTGAATGATCGAAGTCTCCTTTAGGTTCAGTCGAAGAGATCAAAGCGAAGTCATCAATTCAACCATTTGAATGGTCTCCCCTAAGATTGACCTCTTTTCCAAATATATCGAACCTCAATAAAACATTCATCAAAAAGATATGGCCATCTCTCTTTTGCACAACCTGTTTAGATCGTCCTATTCGTGCTTGAAAAACAACACCATCACTCCTTTTAATGGACATTCTTAGCTGTCATCCGAGGTTTAACACCCCATAGATGAGATCATGAACTCTTTCAGACCCTTAGTTTCACTTGGTTGGGGCAGAGTTTCAGCCTGCCTTCCACCGAATATAAAAAACCTTAGAGCTACCTAACCTGCTGACATCCCGGTGAAGAGAGTCATTATTTGTGTTACATCTTCGAATTTGAAAGAGGGCTTTCCTCTTATCTCTCAAATTATAGGCATTGAAGGGATCAATAGAAAGTAAGAAAACTATTGCACACGCCACCCATTCGCCCTTTACTAACATAATAGAAGGTAAGGTAAAAGCAAGAGTGAAACTATGAGCTAAAACCAGGCATGCCTCTATTATAAGAGAATATGATACAATCCCCCACTTTTGGCGCACTTGTTTGATAAGGTAAGCTTAAGCGCCATATAAATTAAAAGCTAGACTGAGATCTAATAAAGCAAGGTCGAAATTCATCCTCTTCTTCCTGTATTTGACTAGTAGTGCTAATGAATGACCCTTTGATCTATGTCGTGGAAATTTCATCCAGGTCTGATTAGAAGTTCAAAAATGAGTGGAACGATGGGCTTTAGAGGGAAAAAGGGGGGGCGAGCCTTAATTGAAGTAGGGGCGGAGCTCCTCTCCTTAGAGTCAAGTGGATTTCACAACTGATAGAGAGTTAGAAAGTGTTAGTTATCATAGCGAGGCTTAGGCCGACGGGTAGGGATCGGGCCCCCAATTCTCAACCCCGACCTACACAAGTGGCTTTTTAACCCTCATTTTGAAAAGTTTTGTTAGGTTCTTAGTAGCAATCGGCGACCTTTTCTTCTTTTACTTCACATAGCTTTTCGTCTCCTTCATAGTTGGAAGTTCTCCAAAAGTATGAAAAGTTGGAGGACTTTGTACCGTCCATTCCGGTGTGGTTGGATTCTATTCAACATCCCAAGGACTTGGAGCACATATTTTGTTCTTTCCACAGCTTGAAATGATTATTACGACCACGAAGAAACGACAAATCCTAACTGCGGATATATAAGAGCCAAAACTGCTAAGGGCATTCCATCTAACGTAAGCATCTGGATAATCTGGAATGCGAAGTGGCATACCCGAAAGCCCTAAGAATTGCATAGGAAAAACGGTCGTATTAACACCGAAAAAAGTTATCCAAAAATGGATTTGACCTAAAGTTTCAGGGTTTGTCCGACCAAAGATTTTACCTACCAAATAGTGAAATCCTACAAATAAAGCAAAAATGGCTCCCATAGAAAGTACATTATGGAAATGTGCAACCACTTAATAAGTATCATGTAGGGTAATGTCCAGGCCGTAATTAGCCAGAACTATTCCACTTAGTCCTCCTATGGTGAACAAAAAGATGAACCCTACAGCAAATAACATGGGTGTTTTGTATTGTATCGAACCCCCCCCCCACATGGTAGCGATCCAACTAAAGATTTTGATTCCAGTGGGGACAACTATAATCATGGTAGCTGGGGTGAAGTAGGCATGGGTATCAATGTCTAAGCCCATAGTAAACATATGATGAGCCTAAACAAGAAATCCTAGAACACCTATACTGATCATGGCATAAACCATGCCTAAATTCCCGAAAACGGGTTTTCCCAAAAAAGTAGAAACGATATGACTTATGATACTTGATCCAGGCAGAATGGGAATATACACCTTCGGATGATCAATGAACCAAAAGAAATGCTGGTATATTATGGGGTCTCCCCCTCCAGCGAAACCAAAAAAGGTTGTATTAAAGTTTCGATCTGTTAATAACATGGTAATTGCCCATGCCAGTACCGGAAGTGATAATAAAAGTGGGAATGTTGTCACAAGAACGGACCACACAAATAGAGGTGATCTATGCTTAGTCATTCCAGGTCTACGCATGTTGAAGATAGTTGTTATAAAATTAATAGAACCTAAAATGGATGAAACACCGGATAGATGAAGAGTAGAAATTGCTAAATAAACTGCTCCTCCAGAATGGCTGGTAATACCACTTAAGGGCGGATACACCATCCACACAATGCCGCTACCCACTTCTACTAATGCTGAGCTTAATAGTAGCAAGAGACTTTGAGGCAACAACAAAAATGAAATATTATTTAATCGTGGAAATTCCATGTCAGGCGCACAAGTATACTGTAAGAAAGTTATCTTATTGTAGTACGAAAGTTTTCTGAGTTATAAACAGCTAACATTGGTTATAGTGCAAATGTTTTCCGAATTGTGTAGCTTGGAAAACCGTCCCTTATGGGTTGTTGAAGCCAGGGCCATTTGTAGGAAACATTTTGAGACTATAAACAAATTAACTGTTTGTGTAGCCTGGCAAGCCGTCCCTTATGGGTTGTTGAAGCCAGCCTCTTTTGTAGGGAAACTTTCGTATCTGTGGTGTAGTTTGCTTCCTTGTGGTATGTTGCCCTGTTCTTTACTACTGTGGTATCAGAGCCAGGTTTCTATCCTGGGACCCTTTTGAGACTATAAACAAATTAACTGTTTGTGTAGCTTGGCAAGCCGTCCCTTATGTGTTGTTGAAGCCAGCCCCTTTTGTAGGGAAACTTTCGTATCTATGGTGTAGTTTGCTTTCTTATGGTATCTTTCCCTTTTGGTATCAGAGCCAGCCCATCTCTTCGGAGGGAGGAACAGTTTACTAAATATGTCTGAGTCATTTCCATCATCCTCTTCTTCTTCTCTTGCAAAAATGAATATGTCTCCTACTATACATAAAACCTTGTCCAAAAAATATGATTACCTTTATGAAGTAGATATCCTATCCAATGAACAAAAAGTATCTTCCACTGAACTACCCCTCATAAACCCTTACTCAGAGTTTGCCAAATAATCCTTTGCACACTGGACCCAAATTCGTTCCTTAGTCCAACATAGACCAAAAGGAGTCAAAGAATATGTTACTGCCTCAAAACTTGACCAGCATCCTATTCTTGGCAGTCGAGAGGAACAATTTATCACCCTTCAAATACCAGACGATTTTCCCAGGCAATGGAGAGCTCATGGTTTTACCCATATCCATTTTGGTGCTGTCCGAATCGCTTTAACATATCACGGAAGAAAAGGTCAACCTGTTGTAGATCGACTTACTCTTCTAGATACACGATATTTGGAGTACCAACACGCAAACTTGGGTACTGCCGAACTTACCCTGAATGCTGGAACTGTCTTCATAACTATCTTTCCAAATTTCAACATGTCCCTGCATGACCCGTACCTAACCGAAGCCCTAAAAATCCAAGTCCAAATCCAAGGAGACCCACAAGCTAAAGATTCTATCCAAGCAACCCTTCACTACCAAATGGCATGGCGAGTCCAAAATAATGCCATGGATATTTGTCTACCCGGAGGAGAAAATGCTTTGCTTTTAAATATTGATGCTACCAAAGGAAACACTATGTGCACCCAAATACACAGACAAATTTCCAGAGATGAACTTGTCAAAATCCTTCCTGATTCATGGATCACAAATTATGAAAAACTAAGAGAATCAGAGGAATCTCTGCAATCTGGTGAACCAACTTTACCAAAAGAAGTGACAAAATTGTTTGCATAAGCTTTGACCATTCCCATCTCAAAAAACCAAATAAAATCATCTTTTCTTGCCAAATGATCCAACCCAAAGATACAACAGACACTTACCCAAAACCCGATGGAGAATTTTTCTGGAATATACAAAGCATCATGGAAGAACATGACTGTTGCCAATATTTTGACAAAGAAGGGAAAAGAATGTGGTGGTTCAAATGCCCTTTCACTGGACACTGCCCATGGGATCTCGGTTGCACCTGCCAGGATAGTATAGAAGATTTTGTTGAAGAATATGATGAACATCACCAGCGCAAATCTAAATCCAAGAAAAAAGGGAAAACTACTGAAAGAAAATTTCGGGCAAGATATGAGAATAAAGATCCTTCGATTGGCTCATTAAGCCGTCCAGGTAAATATGAATTTCTTGTCAGTTACAAACCTCAAGAATGGCCGAAACTACCTGAAAAATTCACCCCTAGCTGGGAGGATAGTGAAACCATGCCCAAATCCGAACCAACATCATCTCACATCCTAAAACCCAAAAAACCACCTGAACCTCGAACTCCATCAACCCAAAGGTCCACACACCCACAAATATTCATGATGAGCCCTTCAAGTTCCAGTGACTCCCAGGATTTTCCTCCACTTTAACCTTTTGAAAATGAGGGTATCAGCCATGCTCCAAAAATCCCTAAAAAGAACATAGTACTACCGTCTGGAGAAAAAACCCCAACAAGTGATATTGAAGCAACAATGAATTGACAATCAGAAAAATCCATCTGCCAGAACAAATTGCTCAATAATATTGGCAACACCATAAAAAATGTGGCCCATGCACAAAACAAGTTGATGAGCAAAGTGGAAAAAATTGAGAAAAAGGTGGAGCAGTCATCGTCTCAGCCTGCAGGACTGATCAAAGCCTTGGAATTAAGATTGGCAAATTTACAATATGAAATTTGCCCGCCAGGAACTTCACTTTTCCAATTTTTCCAACAACAACAACAGGAGACGATTTCTCTCAAAGAACAAATTCAGCTTCTGAGAAATGATCACTATGAACCACAAAGAAACCCAGCATTCTCTTCAAAACCTACGTTTTCCCACATGTCATCACAAGCATATTCACCACCCAAATTAGATTATACCTTTTCTACCTCTCCATCAACCTCACAAAATCCATTCTCTTTCACCCGACCAACAAAAGAAGAAAATGATTTTGATATTGTAAAAATGGTTTGGGAAAGGAAAGACGCCCTTGCAGCAAAGAAACAAACCAAGAAAAGGCGAGACCAAGGAGAAAGTTCGAAAGGATCAAATCCTGAAAATCTGATGATTTCCGACCAGAAGGCTCAAAACCTCTATGTCTCCCAGCCAAGATACATATCAGAAGAAGATACCCCATGGTCAGAATCGCTAAACTCATCAGAATACGAATCCATGGAAGATAGCTCTCAAGCAAGCAATGAATCCACAACGAACTCATCCGAAGAAGATGATCCCCTAATATTTGTAAACCAGCAAAGAGATCCAGAAATATCTGATGAACAAGAAGGCATGACGGATGAACCAATCCCTGAAAGAAGATATGAGCCTATGACGTCAAAGCCAGTTGGAACTGGTTTCCACACTTTCACCTTAGATGATGTCAAGGTTTCAAAATGGCCTCAACGGATCCAAGACTTCTATACTTGGATGGTGACCAGAAATTTGGTAGAGCGAGAAAAGTATATCATCCTTTCAGAACTCACTTCACGATTCTCAGGAATCCTCAGAGACTGGTGGAATGCACTTGGAATTCAAGACAAAAATGCTTTTCTTACTTCCCAGGATTTTGCTTTCAACATCAGAATCCTACATAAAGTTTTTTGCGGACATGCTGGCCAAAGACAGGAGAAAATGTGAAGGCAACTCTTCGAGATGAAGTGTGTGTCATTTGACAGAAATGACATTGATAGACATTTTCAAAAAATGGCAAAGATATACTTCGAGATTGGAGGTGACATCAATCTAAAGCAAGCCTTTGTATCTTCTCTTCCAAAGTTGCTGGCAAGTCGAACCATGTCCATCATTGAAGAAACGTTCCAGTCCATAACCATCCCACAAATTGGTTACATCAGGCAAGCTATTTTCGTTGCATTGGATGATATCTGTACAAAGCGCTCTGCCCTAAAACAAATTATCCAACACAATCCAGCGCTTGACAAAGCATGCCGCAAATCTGATCTAATCACCCGATCAGGATGTTCTTGCCGCACATCCAGGCGAAGCAGAGAATTCAAAAGTTCAAATGGCCAAGAATTACAGATGGAAAATCAAGGTCCAAGAGACGGACAAAATATTTCAGACGGAGAAAGCGAAGAAATTTTCACAAGAAGAATAGGTGTTTTATTTGCCATAAGATTGGACATTTTGCTAAAAATTGTCCACAATCAAGAAGGTCTATCAAACTCAATCAAGAGATTGAAGATTACACTGGTATACATCTCGGAAAGGAGGAGGACCTTGAATCAATATTCTATGTGGATGATGAACATAATGAAGAAACTTTATTCTCCATTGATATCTATGAAGATCAAGGCAATTACCAAATCTCAGAACCAATGATCGAGGCTAGTGAGGAGATCAATGCTCTTACTGTTGTTCCTCAAGTAGAAGTCAAAATCTATTCATCCAAGTGGGACAAACCAACTCGAGTTATTCCTTTCATCGATACCGAAGCTGCTTTCTCACTTATAAATCCAGCTGTTTTTGCTGAAGATCAATGGGTACTGCATTTTAAGGATTTCAACATTGCATCAAATGCAATCTTGACCACAACTGTCATTACAAAGCACCCGATCACCATTGAGTTCTCCCCAGGATTAAAGTTCAGGACGAAGCTGCTAGTATCTGATGTACCACGAAAGGATCTTATTATTGGATTCGACATTTACAGATAACTTAGAGATCAGCTCCAGATCAAGGCTAATGGGATAGCTTTTAAGAAGCAGTTCATGCCTTATTCTGAGATCCCTAGGTTATTACAAATCACTAAGGACGAACAAATCTAGGAGATCAAGCAAAATCTCATTGAACAATCATGTGCCGATTCCCACAAGGACTTCAAGATGAAAGGGAAACACCCTCGATGAAAAAATGAAGAATTCTTTATCAAGCTCCCTTTCATAAGAATGAAAACATCAATCCAACAAAAGCTAGTCATTCAGGGATGAATCCAGATCATCTTCAACTCGCAAAGAAAGAATGTGAAGAGCTTTTGGAATATGATCTGATAGATCCATCAGATTCACAATGGGCATGCGAAGTATTTTATGTCAACAAAAGAGCTGAACAAACAAGAGGGAAACTCAGGTTAGTCATCAATTACCAGCCACTTAACCATTTCTTCCAAGATGATAAATTCCCTATCCCAAATAAACTCACCCTTTTCTCCCACCTAGCCAAGGCCAAATATTTTTCTAAGTTTGATTTAAAGTCAGGATTTTGGCAACTAGGAATCCACCATAAAGAAAGACCCAAAACAAGATTTTGCATCCCCGATCATCACTTCCAATGGAAAGTTATGCCCTTCGGGTCGAAAACTGCACCTTCTTTATTCCAAAAAGCCGTGATAAAAATATTCCAACCCATCCTCCATACCTCCCTAGTTTACATTGATGACATCCTGTTATTTAGTGTGACATTTAAAGAACATATCAACTTGCTTCATCAGTTTGAGGCATTGGTAACACAATACGAGATCATGCTCTCAGCAAAAAAGATGGTTCTTGGTCAAAAGAAAATTGATTTTCTTGGAATGCATTTTGTGCAAGGTTAATATAGTCCAGGACCCCATATATGTCAGGAACTACTCAGATTTCTGGATACCAACTTCACAACAAAGCAGATCCAACAATTTCTGGGCATAATAAATTAGGTAAGAGATTTTATCCCAAATATCTCTACATACATTTCTCCACTTACAGAGATGCTCAAGAAAAATGCTGCTCTATGGGGAAAGAAACAAGATGAAGCAGTCAAGGAAATAAAGGAGATTTCTAAAAAAGTCAAGTCCCTCTATATCCCTTCGGATGGTAAGAAGATATTGTAGACGGATGCCAGCAATGAATATTGGAGTGCTGTTCTATTTGAAGAAAAAGATGGCCAGAGGAAAATATGCGGATACGCCAGTGGAAAGTTCAAAGATGCCAAGAAACATTATCACTCCAGTTTCAAGGAAATTCTTGCAGTAAAGAACGGAATCAAGAAATTCAATTTCTTCCTTATTCATACAGAATTCCTGATTGAAATGGATATGAAGGCTTTCCCAAAGATGATTCATCTAAATGCAAAAATTATTCCCAATCCTCAGATTCTCAGGTGGGCTCAATGGTTCTCTCCATACAAGTTTCAAGTCAGGCATCTGAAAGGAAAGGATAATGTTCTCGCAGATTTTCTATCCCGACCGGAAGAATTCTCAAAGAGATTTTCCCCAGCAAAACTGAAGTCAAAGGAAAAGCTAATCAGTCACAACTTTATGTTTTCCAGTTTACCAGGAACAAGTTCATTAAAGCCAACAGATCATCTGCCAAAATTGTTCAACCTTATGGAGCCCTTTGATCCGTCAATTCTTATCGAAAGAAGAACTTATTATGAGTTCGAGATTTTATGACAACATGGAGGATCTATTCTCAAGCCATACGTATTGAATCAGGAATATCCATTCTGCCATATATTCATAGCTCAAGCCAAGGATTTTCCACAAGAACTATTATGGTTTTTCTGGTACCTATGCCATCAGTATTATATTTTCATGGAATTCAAATGCAACGTCTTCAAAGATTTTGATAACATTGCTCCAGCACTTAAAATATTTTTGCAATGGTTCAAACATAGAAGATACTGGATTAAATGTTTCAGTGATTCCTACACAGCAAAGGTGTTCATATTTCATAGGCCAGTCACTATCAGAAAATGGGCCTATGGGAACAGAGTTATTTGGAACGGTTCAACAACCGTTGCTATAGAGCCCATATGGCAACGGTTGTAACTGTTCCAATAAGTCATAGGTACATTTGGCACACTTCAGTCATAAAACCGTTGCCCTTGTGTAAAAATCGTTCCCATAGTGATTTTTTTTGCAACGTTTCTTGTAACCGTTCCTATATACGTATCTGTTGCAACGGATCTGGGAGAAAAATCATTGGGAACGGTTATTAATCCCTCCTAATTATTTCCCCCCAAAATTTTCGTGTAACCCGCCAAATCCCCAAATTATTTATATTTTACTTTTTTTATCTATATTTCTTTATGTAATACTTTAGTTATAATTAATTAAAAGTAAAAGAGAAGCTCTCAGACGAACACCATATCAGTCGACGCTCGCCCAGAACCGAGAACCTCTCTCACCCAAACCTCGCCTCTGCCAAACCTCGCCTACGCCGATGGTGCCTGCGCCGGTGACGCCTACGTCGGTGAAAATCCCTCTTCCGACCTCCATTAACGCATCAAATCTCAGCAAATAAATTTCAAAAGTTGAGCCATAATTCACACCATAAACAACCAGCTCCTTCAAACAATTCGAACCATCCAATTAGTTTAGGTTTTTGGTTGATTAAGCTCGGCTAACAGCTCAAGTTCCACGGACCTAATTCAATGTTTTTGCTCGATTCTCATAAATTTTCTGATTTATTTCGCATGCTCTTCTTTACTGATTTTGCAATTTCTCAACAGTTGAGCCCTAATTCGTCTATTTCATCCGTCACTGAAGAAAAATTTGCCGCTGGCTAGCTGTGGAATAGATATCATCGTAAGTTCCTTATTAGTGGATTAATTGTTTTTAATTTTACTCGTTACAACTTCAAAACATCTCTAAACAGTGGAGTTAACAATGGAGGTCGAGGATTCCGCTCACTACTAAAAATTTGTCCTATGGCAACAGTTCACAAAACGTTGCAGTAGGTACAGAAACCGTTGCAATAGACCTATTGCAACGGTTCATGAGCCGTTACATCAGCTCGCGTGGCAATAGGTCTATTGCAACGCTTTCTTGGAACGGTTCTGCAACCGTTACTGTAGCCATTTTTTGCAACGGTTCAGAGGCCGCTGCTATTGGTGATACTATTGCAACGGATAGCTTGTTTATTGGGACGGTTCAAAAATGTTCCTATATCATCTTTGGCAACAACCATGGAGCTTATAGCAACGGTTTTTTGAGCTATCACAACGGTTATTTTGAGGCTATCGCAACGGTTATTTGAGGCTATCGCAATAACTAATTACCTATACTATAGAATATCATAATGATCTACAATTTATATGAATCATAACAGATACACACATAAAAAATTCCACAAGCATCCATTTATAAGAATAAAATGTACAATAGTAATAGACAATTGAAGCCTACTTTAGCATAGATAATGTTGCAAAGAGTTCTAAAAAAGTATTCCTAAACATTTGAAAGTCTAGCAACTATCAACCAATACTCTTAAGGTCTTCATGGCATTCATCAACCCATTGTTTATTTGCTTCACCTACAAAATACGATAAAAAAATTAGACTTTATCAGATTTGTCAACGTAACATAAATCATAAACAAACTCACATGGTTAGTCTCCCCAACATTGTATGTTCATATTCGACAATTAGCTTCAACATGTAATTGCATGTCATTAAACACATTCATAACCAAATTTAGAACAAAGTATAGTTTTGACAAATAATGCAGTAGTCTTGCAAAGAGTTTGTTCAAGTTTTTTATTAAATGCTTTGATTCAACTAGCTAGACAGTGTAAAGTCTATACATAGGTACTTTTCATAGCACATATTTGAAGTACTATATTCCTTCATTATTGTCATATACATAGGTACTTTTCATAATTTTTGGAGAGTCAACACAAGTTAATACAATAATGCATCACAATCATCTGAAATTTCCACCATATTGAGACTTTGAATGTAGTATCTATAACTTCTCTTCTGATGTATATATTTAGTGTGTATGTCCTTTCTATAAGAAGCTCATTCCATGACAAATTGTTTAGTTTTTTCAGTAATTATTGACATTCTTCTCATATAAAGACCTTAAGTTCTCTCACATCAGGTTTCATGCGAATTTTTTAGGTAGTAAGAGAGTATTATTCCTTATGTAGGAAAGATGTTATAGAATTGATCTATATTCAGGGCAAAAAGTTTGCACACGCCACTAAAGAATAATAGTCTTTAAGACATGTACTTTGTTGGCAAAACCAACCTGACCAGTAAATACTTATGTAATACTTACATACTTCTAAATCTTTTGCCTCTTGACGTAAGCTTCAAGCAGCCTTTTGCAGACAAGCCATGACGTGCAAATTAATCAGAAACTCACAACAATCTGATCCAATGATAATTGACGTAGAGCTAGGACAGAGTCTAAGACCAAGGATTACAAAGAATTAACTTTTTTTCCTTCAGAAAGTTAGTATCACTTTATCTCCTTGACAAATAAGATTTTTTACTAACTTAATCACCAAGAGAGTGCATCAAACAAGAATCTGAATGGTGTTTCACTTACCTAATGATAAGAATATGTTGTTGTTTATAAAATATTGTGTATTATACGTGAAAATATTCAAAGTAAAGCTAGTTATCAAAGAACCTGTAAAACATTAGTTCTAATAGTCATGTATCACATCCTACACTAGATTAGATGACTCAGTAGAAATTGATTCACAGGCGAGTCGTGATGACAACCATAAACATCCTGATAAACCAAGCCAATAGATCCACTTAATTATTTCACATTGTAATACTTCCCAGGAATTTACAGGAAACAAAGACGAGATTAAAATTTCTCCTCTATAAGATACTTCGACTCATAATTTTGCAAAAGTTAACATAATTTAGAGCAACAAAGCAAACAAACTTAAATTCCTTAAAAGCACAAGCAAAAAGAAAGGTATAGAAGCAATAGTTCTTGGCTGCTAGTTAAGAGAAACCTTGCATGAAGCAATAGTTCTTGGCTGCTAGTAAATAGACATAATTTGACAAATTTGATTGCAAAAAAACATTATCATGAAGCAGCAATTCTTCTTTCTATAGTTGACAATTGCTAAGGCCGCATGATCGAGCGAATGAATAACTATTTTCTCATATGATTTTGGGCAATTCTCATCTCATAAAATAAAGCTTAGATTTGAGTGAGGTAGTACAACTAAGTTAATTTTTAAGCACTAACCTTAATACTGAATTTAAGACTTTTAGCACCATATCATAAGTCACAATGCTCTTAGCATTCGAAAACTCAGGAGTTGACACTCTAAAGTTAGAGCACATTTACCAACTCGACAAACCGGTAATGAACCATAAGAAATTTTCATAGATTATACCCTGTAAGAATGGCGTCTAAATTCAACGCAAAGACCTTATGAAACATAGTTTATGCCAATTAATAACATAAAATTCATATACTAATGTTTAGAGTCAACTTCTGGAAAAATGCAAATATAGAGTGAATGCAATACAGAAAAATAGACTACAATCAAAGTTTTAATAAATTCAAGATCTCAAAAGCAAACATAATTAAACTGACCTTTTGTAAAATCATCTTTGGCAGATTATTTATACAAACATTAGTTCTAAAAATTTAGACTCACACTAGCCACACCCTAATCATAATAAAACCCTAGCAATAGGGGTTCAAAAAATTAACAGAAAGCAAGATATTAAATACACCACCACACCCTAAATATTATAGAACAAAGGAACGATTAAAGAAGAAAATGCCTAAATTGATAAAGAAAAACTTACAGCTAAAATCAATTTCTGACGGAGCGCCTTTTGCGTCGAAGATTTTTGCTATAGAAATCACCGACTGCCAAGTTCGTTGGTTGAATAAGATGATACTAAGCAGATAGCCTGAATGTTAGCAAAACGGACATAGATCTTTTGAAGATCTCTCACCGGACGACTGGATTTGAAGGATTTCAGTGTGTGAAATTAAAAGGAGAAAATGGGTCTAAGGAATTAGTGTGATTTGGGGAAAATCGAAAACGTAATTAGAGATAAGGAAAAAGTGAAAAGGGTTCCGATTTAGGAAAAATGTGATCGGAGCTAGAGTGAAATGCAAAAGGGAAAATAGGAATGATGGGTTAGGGTAATTGATGGAAAACTTGATCGGAGCTAAAGGAAAAGTGAAAATGGTACTGGAGCTAGACCACATATACTTTTATATAGAAAATAAATAAAATTATGGGTTTTGACTATGTATTACATATTAAAAATAAAATTAAAAAGGTAAAAAGGTTTAAACAGAGAGTACAAGATTTGGCGGGCTAAGCAAAAAAATTTAGGAGGGAATAATAACCGTTCCTATATATATATTTTGGTAAAAACCGTTGCCACTGATATATATATTGTAACAGTTAAAAAAATCGTAGCTGTAGGAAACGTACGGTAACGGTTATTATACAATGGCAACGGTTTGGTTGCTAAAGTGTACTAATAGCATCCAAAACCTTTGGTAACGGTTAAAACCGTTGCAATAGAGGATCTATGGCAACGGTTATACAACCGTTGCGGAAACTTCCGTTGCCATAGGCTCATTTTCCACTAGTGGCTAGAGCTCCAAGAAAGTGCCCTGTTGGTTGAGTTTGTTTTTGTTCATCTTATTCGTTGCCCTGTTTGATTTGTTGAGTTGCTAGTTTAACTTCGGATTCATATTTAAGGTCCATTCCTTTCTCTATGTGTTGTATTTCTTTTGGACTGTTTCTTCCACGAGCTTGAATATAAATATGATGCCATTGATTTTCTTGCGTAGCATTGAATGATTTGTTCTTCATTTCTATTTCAAATATGGAATCATGCTTTAAATGTTCATATGTGAATTCTTCCTGGTTATCATTCTTTTATATAATATCTAGTATGTTTATTTTGGTATTGCTGCATCAATAATAGAAATGGGGAAACCCAACAGTTCATTGGAATTGTGATTTTCAGTTAACTCTGATTTAGATAACTAATGGGCCGTGGAATTTGTTTAGTGATAATGGGTCAGTTGAAGTTTAACATTCGTACATTAATTTAAAGAGAATTTTTCGTAAAACACATTCTTTAAGACCTAATTAGCAATAAATAGAAATCCTTTCCTATATTACATGGTATAGATATGTTATACGGTAATTGACAATGTATATAATGTATTACTTGCTCTTGGGGACACTCGAACTTACAACCTCTTGATTGAAAGTAAATGTTGCTTACCATCAGAGCAACCTCTAAATTAGACAAGTGACAAGAAGAATTGTGCAAAATAAGTGAATATATCATCGTAAGTTCCTTATTAGTGGAATTATTACTGCTAATTCCTCTGTTTTATCGTATAGGATATCTATGGATAATGATGATAAAAGTTGGATGAATCTCCTAATATGGACAGATGAGTATATCCGTGGTGTGAATGATTTTCTTGATAAGGCATTTGAGCGAGCCGCCCAAGGAAATGAAATATTATGCCCTTGCAAAAAGTGCATGAATCGCTATTGGTATTATAGAAATGTGGTGGAGGATCATTTGGTTGTTCATGGATTTGTTGATGGTTATACCAAATGGGTTTTCCACGGGGAAGGATTTTCCTCGAGAAGTACACCTCATGCAAGCAATGATGATGAAGGTTCTACCATGCGTGACGATATTGATGGACTACTTCATGATTCATTTAGAAATATAGAGGGTCGGGTAGGGGATGAAGAAGGAGTTGGGGAAAGACTATCTGAATATGCAAAGAAGTTTTTCAAATTGTTGGAGGAAGGAAAACAAGAGTTATATCCGGGGTGTGAAAATTTTAGTAAACTGAGATTCACTATTCGATTGTACTTGCTTAAATCCTTGCATGGGTTGAGCAATGTGGCTTTCTCCGATTTGTTAGAGTTGATAAAAGAGGCATTTCCCTTTGCTCAAGTACCAGAATCTTTCAACAAGGCTAGAAACATGATAACAGATTTGGGTCTTTATTACGAAAAAATACATGCATGCCCTAATGATTGCATGTTATTTTGGAAAGAAAATGCGAATGCTGAGAATTGCTCTATTTGTGGGTCTTCAAGATGGAAGAGTGGTGGTCCTTTGACTAAAGCAAGCTCTAAAATCCCCACAAAGGTTTTAAGATACTTTCCTTTAAAGCCTAGGCTTCAGAGGATATTCATGTGTCCTGAAACGGCTGCTGCAATGAGATGGCACAGGAGCTGAAATGGCCAATGTCACGCCCCAAATCGAGGGACATGACCGGCGCCTGACCGAGTTGCCCCAGTCAAGCGGACCTGGGTGCCTTTCATTCCCACGCGTTAACCCTGTGTTGATTGTTTCTCATTAACCAAAATATCTTACCAACAATGACTGATTTCACAATGCATAAACATAACCATGTGATTTATTTACTAACAAGTTCATAATTTATATTTACAACGCCCCATACATATACATAGGCCACAATCCCACAGTTTACATGTCTACGGAGCCTCTAGGATACAAAAAGGGAAATACAATACTTGCCGGTAACAAGGCTCCGGCTATACCTTACAAAACCGAAATGAAATCTAAACCGAGTGGCATGAACCACACAAGGCCCCGAGGAAGAAAGGGGCTCACCAAAACGGGCAGTGGAAGGACAAGGATACTACTGCCGATGAGCTGAAGTGCCTGCTACTGATCCACCTACAATCATGACACGAATGTAGCGCCCCCGGCAAAAGGGACGTCAGTACACTTGAATTGTACTGTTATGTATGGACAAACTTTGTCCCAAGTAAACTCAAGCCATTAAATTACATTAAAATTAATCAAGCCAACCAACCATGTTTTCCACCTTTTACTCATTTCAGATAAGCCTCAACACAAGCACATTCAATGTCAACAAATGGAACAACGACCAATCAACAACATAAATTGCAAGTAGTCAAACATAGGAGCAATCAGTGCTCCCCAGGTTGCAAACTCTCCTGCTGTCTCCTTTCGCAATTTCACATTATTGATTTATGTATCAATTTTCAATAGCGATTTCGATCGCTTTCCATCCTTATTGCCCCTGACCACCCTTATTACCTCGGCCACCCTTATCACCCCAACCCAAACCTTATTTCACCACGTCGCGGCGCGCGACACGACCCCGCCTTACAGTTGAAAACACAACAATTTCAAACAGCAGATAAGGTACTACACACAATTTCAACAAGTTCAAATAAGCAACTTGCACATTGTTTCATGTTCTCAATTACTTCTCAAGCCAATATCACAACCAAGTTACAATGTTTCCACATTCAAGAATATTCACACATGTATATTCAGCAATTTTCCATAATTCAAGTGTTTCATCTCTTTCCACAATAAACCAATTCTCAAGTGTTTCATTTTCTTTTCCACAAGGTGCCATAAAGGCCATCATAATCATTATTCACAAATTCTTTACCCAATTCAACTCTCATTTACCTTTCGGTTCATATTTCTTACCACAACACTCATAGTTCAACAATAACTTTGAATATCCAACAACAACATCAATTAATCACATACAATTTCTCAAATCAACACATGCCAAACAATTTTACACATAAGGGCGATTTCACAAGAATCAAAATTAGCCATACATACCTGGTGATGATTTTTCTTCCGTTGACTTTCTACTTTATGCTTACCCAAGATATCCTATTCTTGCCAACCTTGTTCTTGAAGACTCTTACTTCTACCCACTTCTTTTACTAGAAATCAAGTTCAATAATCATGCATGAGTGTAAAAATTCTATTTTCAAAAGCTATTATATGCAAACCTCTCTTTACCCAATTAAAACTGAAAATCAAAGAAAATAGTTAGGGTTTTTACCTTGAAAATATTGGGGAAGTTGAATCCTTGCCCTAGAATCCCTTGGAATTAAGTAGTTGGAACAATCTTTGAAGATGAAGAACTTCTCTCTCTAAAAACCCTCTCTTCTCTCTCTAATTTTTTGGTGAGATGATATGATAAAAATGAAGAAGAGGTGTGTTATATTAAAGAAGAGATCGGGTCAAAATGTTACAAAAACTGGGCCGGGGTCAAATATGCGGTCACTATGCGACCGCAGAATCAACATGCGGTCCGCATAGTGGCCGCAGAATGGCTCAAAAATTACGCAGGCTCGGAACGATTTGCGGTCACTATGCGGACCGCATGTCGATTCTGCGGTCGCAAAAGTGCACCGCAGATTGACATGTGGCGCAAATATTTTTTCATTAGGACTCAGAACTTGGTCTCCAATCCTGCCTGATTCTTAGAGAGGTGGAATTCAAAATGTAAGTATCGCGGTCGCAAAAGTGCACCGCAGATTGACATTTTTCTGGAAAAAATTTTATTCTACATTTTGAAACTTAAATCACTACCAAGGGTCCGAACCGCGGCTCGCAAGCTCGCCGCGAAGAATTCTACGCATTTCTAACACATCATTCGGACCATGACACCACATCTACTAGGTTTTATGCACAAAAATTTCACGGGGCCTTACATCCTCCCCCCCTTAAGATCATTCGTCCTCGAATGAGGATTTTGAAATAAATGAGTTTTGAAAGACATGATATGCAAGCTATCAAAATTTTGACTAACTCTTATATTTTAGAAAAATTTCGCCAGAGTTTCCTTTGTATTATGGACATATCCACCTGACAGAGGGCCCCCGAAACACATCACCAAACAACAATATACAACAATAACACTATTCACAACTGGTATACACCTTCTTACCTCAACGAATGCACATAAACTAGTCACTTCAATGAATTCTTACCTTATTTAACCATTTTAACACACCATGTACGCTTAACAAATCATTACCAATCTACACTTACTATTAGTTGTTTATTAAACACGTAAATCTTTATAAGGCTTTCATTTATCAAGAACGGTTCAAGTGACCCAAGGTAACAACACATCTAACTCATTACAAATAAAGGAGACTTACTAATACTAAGAGGGAAACAACTTAGGCAAGATGACAGCTACTAGGAGTAGGAGGGTCACCTAATTTCTTCTAGGCTTGATCAAACAAATGGGGGTACTTTTCTTTCATCTCTTTTTCTGCTTCCCATGTGGCCTCCTCAACTTGTTGACTTCGCCACAATACTTTAACAGAGGCAACTTCCTTATTTCTCAACTTACGGACTTGCCTATCAAGAATGGCAACCGGAACTTCTTCATATGACAAATCTTCATTAACCTCTATAGCTTCGACTGGCATGATGGTGGATGGATCTCCAATCACTTTCTTCAACATGGACACATGGAATACCGGGTGCACCGATGACATCTCAGGAGGCAACTCTAGCCTATAAGCAACTTGACCAATCCTTTGAACGATCCGATATGGCCCGACATACCTAGGACTCAATTTCCCTTTCTTTCCGAATCGCATGACTCCCTTCATAGGAGATACCCTCAAGAACACCCAATCATCGACTTGAAACTCCAAATCCCTTCGACGAACATCTGCATAAGACTTTTGACGACTTTGTGCTGTTTTCATTCTCTCCTGAATAACCTTGACCTTTTCCATAGCTTCGTACACCATATCCGGCCCTAGCAATTCCGCTTCACCTACCTCAAACCACCCGATTGGCGATCTACATCTTCTCCCGTACAATGCCTCAAACGGGGCCATTTGAATGCTAGCATGATAGCTGTTATTGTAAGCAAATTCTATCAGTGGCAAGTGTTCATCCCAATTACCTTTAAAATCTAAGACACAAGCCCGCAACATATCTTCAAGCGTCCGAATGGTCCGCTCAGCCTGTCCATCGGTCTGTGGATGGAAAGCTGTGCTGAGATTCACCTGAGTTCCCAAACCTTGCTGAAACTTCTTCCAAAAGTTAGCGGTGAACTGAGCCCCGCGATCTGAGATGATAGAAAGTGGAGTTCCATGAAGCCTTACTATCTCTTTGATGTACAATCTTGCATATTGCTCCGCAATATCAGTAGACTTGACTGGCAGGAAGTGAGCTGATTTGGTGAGTCGATCCACTATCACCCATATTGAGTCAAACTTACGCTGAGTGCGAGGTAACCCCACCACGAAATCCATATTGATCATCTCCCATTTCCACCTTGGTATTTCTATAAGCTGAGTTAATCCTCCAGGCCGTTGATGCTCGGCCTTCACTTGTTGACAGTTCGGGCATTTAGCTACAAAGCTTGCTACATCTCTTTTCATACCGTTCCACCAATAAATCTCCTTGAGATCGTGATACATTTTCGTTGAACCAGGGTGCACAGAATACCTGGAAGTATGAGCCTCTGCCATCACTCTTTCCCGAAGCTCGTCCATGTGCGGAACACATAGTCTACCTTGACACCGTAATACACCATCCTCGCTGCTGAGTACAAATGCTGAGGTCTTGTCATTCATAAATGCTTCCTTCACTCGAACCAATGCTGGATCCATGAACTGCTTTTCCTTGATTTCCGGAACCAATGATGATTCTGCTCCATTATGCACCAATACATTCCCCTCGTCTGACGCCAAAATACGAACCCCTAAACTGGCCAATTGGTAAACCTCCCGAGCCAGGAGCCTCTGATCCACACCCAAATGAGCCACACTACCCATGGATTTTCGACTAAGAGCGTCGGCTACCACATTTGCCTTCCCTGGATGGTACAATATGTTCATCTCATAGTCCTTGAGCAATTCTAACCACCGCCGCTGTCTCAGATTTAGCTCCTTCTGCTTTGAACAAATACTGGAGGCTCTTGTGGCCTGAAAACACATCTACATGAACTCCATAAAGATAATACCGCCATATTTCAAAGCAGACACAACTGTCGCAAGCTCCAAATCATGTGTCGGGTAATTCTTCTCGTGATTTTTGAGTTATCTCAAAGCATACTCTATAACCTTTCCGTGTCTGCATCAACACACACCCTAACCAACCATGGAGGCATAACTTTCACCTTAATACTTTACATCGATAGCGGAACATCCTTACTATATTCCTCATACATAAGACCTTCCACGAATTGAGTTCCACTATAATTTCCTTGATGTGGTTACGACCCCATGTGAACAATTGCTACTAACTCTTCATAATTCTTAACCCAAGGCATTGCTGAATGAGTTTTCTCATATGACCTCCTATCTCAAATGAATAGCACTGGCTAACTTTGCACATATACCCCGAATAACACTAACTTGCACGGCATTGTATCGAATGTAAAGTAGCATTGTGCTCTAACTTTTCTTAACCAACCTCTTTCTCCCCATATGTGCATTATAGACTTTAAGAAACCGCACTACTTCCCCTGTGAAATTTCCTACCATCCCTCATTACGGTTAAACACCTCTCAAAACGTATATCAACAACCTTTATATGCATATGACTTACGAAGGGTCACTATCCCGAGAAGGGTATTCTCTTGAAACTTTAAATCCTCCTCAATACTTCAACAACAACTTTTGGTTTCACTCTTAAGTGTAAGGCTTAGTCCACTTGATTCTATCTCGGATGAGTAACTCGCCTTATTCCCCATGTTATAGTTACCAATAAAGTTCCCTGATATTGCCGCTTAAGAGTTATCATGCCAAACACGTCTAGTCTGTCACGAGTTTTCATCCTCTTTCAATCCATTCCGAACCTTTCATTCCCATCTTGTTTTGCGGATAGTGCATAATTAATAGCTTTATTTTTCCACATATTTGTCTGCCTCCTGTGAACTAGAAAAATCATTATGTCTTGTTTAATCATTTTACAGTACCACAACCTCACCAACGATAACCTCGCTTCCCATTGTGTGTAGACATGAACTATCTCTAGACCCCTTTAGTCGATATTCGGTGTCACCCATGTCCGTTGCATTGCGGTTAATCCCTCATAACCTTTATTAACACTTGTGCCCTAAGTGAGTCCACCATTCTGATGCAAAAATTGTTTTAAATAACCATGACCATCTCAATTTAAAGGTTTTCTCACCATTTCTTCTCACCTCATTCTTCCTAGTTAGTGAATAGCCACGCACTCTTCCATATATTACGTGGTCTCTTACCTTAGGCATTCCATCCGGCTCACCTCTTAACTCTTATTGGGACATATGTAGCAAGGAGTGTTCGTCTGAACATCATTTAACACTTATCTATTTGTAAGGCTCTTTAGAGGCTCTCTATCAGGCCCCCAATTACCATCTTGGGTTGTTGTGGCAACACATTCATTTCTCCCACTCGTTTTGGCTTTCTTAGTATCCCGAAACTTTGTTTAAATCACAAATCTATGATTAGCCCATTCTAGGAACTCACAATCTTTCACATTTGACATATGGTACCTCCTTGGGTCCCATTTCTCCCGACCTTATGACAAGTAAAAGTCTCTTTACAAACATACTCTTATTTTCTAGAATCGTTGACCTTATCAGTCACATTGCCATGCGTGAAGAATTTACATTCCTTAATCTCTTTTCTAGACCATTCATGTCTTCACCAAAATATTCAAATATCATAACTACATGGTCTCGCTCTTGTTTCATTGTATTTAAGTGGCCTCACGGTGGTCCTCCCTCTCCCACATGGGGAAAATGTCCTGGATCTTGACACAAGTCTTGAGTTTAGAAACTTTAGGAACATATGCCTCATATATCTATACCTCTTATATGCATACTCGACTATTAGGAAAGTTTAAGTCACCATAGTATTGATCTCATAAGTTCCCTTCTCCTATTCAGCCACGTAGGTATGGGATTCCAAGTCCCCACGCATATCCTTTATGAGTGTAACGCAACTTCGTACATTTCTGGGTCCTTATAACGTTCGTAAGTCAAGGGTCTTCTCACCTAGGGTCCAATTGAGTCTTATTTCATAACTTTTTACCTCATATGAGAGACTTACACCCTCCCCATTAATCTCTTAGTCATTATCTCATATATCACGTGCTTATATAACCAATATTCTTTCACACCTTACGATCAATTACATACTCCTCGCACTAACCACGTGTGCTACTCAAGCTTACATATCAATTATCAAATCAATGCCTCTTCGTGCGGGTAATCACTTTTAATCCTTTCCTCAAATAAAGTATACTTGTAGTACTATGTACTTATGCTATATATATTCATACAGTTTATTCAACAAGATACATGTGCAATCTCCATAACACCCATGTCTTTTCCCATTGGTCATGACATATGACAACACTACATGAAATAGACGAAAGAGCATTTAAACTTACATTGAATCTCAACGCACGGGTTACAAAACAATCTTATCGTCAAGCTTTATCGCACGATTTGGAGTGATGAAGAAGGGTAATATTCCTAAATGTCCGTGTAGCCCCCTACTTATATGATGTGGTCGACAACACACCTATAAGAAGGGCACTACTAGACACGGCTCCGAGACATCCTAGGACACTTTAAAACCTTAAGCTCGGATACCAAGTTTGTCACGCCCCAAATCGAGGGACATGACCGGCGCCTGACCGGGTTGCCCCAGTCAAGCGGACCTGGGTGCCTTCCATTCCCACGCGTTACCCCTGTTTTGACTGTTACTCATTAACCAAAATATCTTACCAACAATGACTGATTTCACAATGCATAAACATAACCATGTGATTTATTTACTAACAAGTTCATAATTTATATTTACAACGCCCCATACATATACATAGGCCACAATCCCACAGTTTACATGTCTACGGAGCCTCTAGGATACAAAAAGGGAAATACAATACTTGCCGGTAACAAGGCTCCGGCTATACCTTACAAAACCGAAATGAAATCTAAACCGAGTGGCATGAACCACACAAGGCCCCGAGGAAGAAAGGGGCTCACCAAAACGGGCAGTGGAAGGACAAGGATACTACTGCCGATGAGCTGAAGTGCCTGCTACTGATCCACCTACAATCATGACACGAATGTAGCGCCCCCGGCAAAAGGGACGTCAGTACACTTGAATTGTACTGGTATGTATGGACAAACTTTGTCCCAAGTAAACTCAAGCCATTAAATTACATTAAAATTAATCAAGCCAACCAACCATGTTTTCCACCTTTTACTCATTTCAGATAAGCCTCAACACAAGCACATTCAATGTCAACAAATGGAACAACGACCAATCAACAACATAAATTGCAAGTAGTCAAACATAGGAGCAATCAGTGCTCCCCAGGTTGCAAACTCTCCTGCTGTCTCCTTTCGCAATTTCACATTATTGATTTATGTATCAATTTTCAATAGCGATTTCGATCGCTTTCCATCCTTATTGCCCCTGACCACCCTTATTACCTCGGCCACCCTTATCACCCCAACCCACACCTTATTTCACCACGTTGCGGCGCGCGACACGACCCCGCCTTACACTTGAAAACACAACAATTTCAAACAGCAGATAAGGTACTACACACAATTTCAACAAGTTCAAATAAGCAACTTGCACATTGTTTCATGTTCTCAATTACTTCTCAAGCCAATATCACAACCAAGTTACAATATTTCCACATTCAAGAATATTCACACATGTATATTCAGCAATTTTCCATAATTCAAGTGTTTCATCTCTTTCCACAATAAACCAATTCTCAAGTGTTTCATTTTCTTTTCCACAAGGTGCCATAAAGGCCATCATAATCATTATTCACAAATTCTTTACCCAATTCAACTCTCATTTACCTTTCGGTTCATATTTCTTACCACAACACTCATAGTTCAACAATAACTTTGAATATCCAACAACAACATCAATTAATCACATACAATTTCTCAAATCAACACATGCCAAACAATTTTACACATAAGGGCGATTTCACAAGAATCAAAATTAGCCATACATACCTGGTGATGATTTTTCTTCCGTTGACTTTCTACTTTATGCTTACCCAAGATATCCTATTCTTGCCAACCTTGTTCTTGAAGACTCTTACTTCTACCCACTTCTTTTTACTAGAAATCAAGTTCAATAATCATGCATGAGTGTAAAAATTCTATTTTCAAAAGCTATTATATGCAAACCTCTCTTTACCCAATTAAAACTGAAAATCAAAGAAAATAGTTAGGGTTTTTACCTTGAAAATATTGGGGAAGTTGAATCCTTGCCCTAGAATCCCTTGGAATTAAGTAGTTGGAACAATCTTTGAAGATGAAGAACTTCTCTCTCTAAAAACCCTCTCTTCTCTCTAATTTTGGTGAGATGATATGATAAAATGAAGAAGAAAGGTGTTATATTAAAGAAGAGATCGGGTCAAAATGTTACAAAAACTGGGCCGGGGTCAAATATGCGGTCACTATGCGACCGCAGAATCAACATGCGGTCCGCATAGTGGCCGCAGAATGGCTCAAAAATTACGCAGGCTCGGGAACGATTTGCGGTCACTATGCGGACCGCATGTCGATTCTGCGGTCGCAAAAGTGCACCGCAGATTGACATGCGATCGCATATCGACCGCACATTGGACACAATTTTGGGCAACTCTCTGGAACGATCTGCGGTCACTATGCGGACCGCATATTGATTCTGCGGTCGCAAAAGTGCACCGCAGATTGACATTTTTCTGGAAAAAATTTTATTCTACATTTTGAAACTTAAATCACTACCAAGGGTCCGAACCGCGGCTCGCAAGCTCGCCGCGAAGAATTCTACGCATTTCTAACACATCATTCGGACCATGACACCACATCTACTAGGTTTTATGCACAAAAATTTCACGGGGCCTTACAGACCCAATGATGGGAACATAAGACATCCTACTGATGGGGAAGCTTGGAAGGCTTTTGATTCTTTGCACCCAGACTTCTCTAGAGATGCTAGGAATGTTAGATTGGGTCTTTCAAGTGATGGTTTCAACCCGTTCCGGACGATGAGCATTTCTCATAGCACGTGGCCTGTAATGTTAATAAACTATAATCTATCACCATAGATTTGCATGAAGCCGGAGTATATAATGTTGTCTATGATTATTCCAGGTCCATCATCAGGAAATGATATAGATGTGTACTTACGACCATTAATTGAAGAATTGAAGGAACTATGGGAAAATGGGATAGACACATTTGATGCTGAAACCAACCAAACTTTCCGAATGCGTGCTGCCTTAATGTGGACAGTTAGTGACTTTCCAGCATTAGAAATGCTTTTAGGATGGAGCACTAAGGGGATATTGGCATGCCCCACTTGCAATTATGACACATGTTCTCAATATCTCAAAAATAGTCATAAGATGTGTTACTTGGGCCATCGAAGATTTTTGCCTCGTGATCATCCATTCCGACGAGATAAAAAGTCTTTTGATGGTAAGGAGGAGCATAGACCTGCACCTGCTCCATTGTCGGGTGCAGAAGTGTTTGAAGAGCTGCTTGAATTCAACAATATCTTTTGAAAGAGAGCTAAAAAAAGGCCTCGGAGTGATAAGGGTCCGTGGAGAAAGAGATCCATTTTTTTTGAATTGCCATATTGGGTGCATAACAAATTAAGGCACAATCTTGATGTGATGCACATCGAGAAAAACATATGTGATAGATTGCTTGGGACATTATTAGAAATAGATGGAAAATCAAAGGATCATGAAAAATCTCGCTATGACTTACAAGAAATGGGGATACGAAAGGAGCTGCAACCAAGAATAAATAATAATGGAACTATAAGTTTGGCTAAATCTTGTTTCCACATGGAACCAAAACAGAAATGTTTGTTTTGTACTGTCATGAAAAATGCTAAATTACCAAAAGGGTGTGCTTCGAATATTTCAGAACACGTGCAAGTGAAGGAGATGAAAATATCAGGGTACAAAAGTCATGATGCCCATTTTATAATGCATTACTTGCTCCAGATTGCTGTTAGGAAAATGTTGCCCAAGAATGTTTCATTGGCCTTGATTAGGTTGGGAAATTTCTTTAGAGCTATATGTAGTAAGGTCATAAGGCGAAAAGATCTTGAAACAATGCAGTCTGAAATTGTTGAAATAACATGTGAGCTTGAAAAGATTTTCCATCCAACATTTTTTGACATAATGCCACATTTGCCTATTTATTTGGTGAATGAAATTAAGCTTGGGGGTCCGGCTCATCTTCGTTGGATGTATCCAATTGAGAGGAACCTATGTAAGTATAAGGCCTTTGTACGCAATCGATCTAGTCCAAAAGCGTCAATAGCAGAGGGGTTTTCGGCCGATGAGTGCTTGACTTTTTGTTCGAGGTATTTTCATGATGGCGTGAAGACAAAATTCAGTAGGTACCAAACTGTGCATGATGAGTGCTCTCAAAATTTGTTACCTATATTCCCTAATATAGGCCATCCAATTAGAAGTAAGAAAAAAAATACTTTTCTCATGGATTCACAGTTATGCTTTGAAGCACATCGGTATGCTCTGTTCAATACTGGAGATGAACAAATGGAAAAGTTTATAGAGTAAGATAAATTATATTAATATTTATATTTTTATATATATATTTTTCTTTAATATATGATTAAACTTGAAATGTTCTTGATTGCAGGGAACATAAGAATTTAATTGTTAATCATAGTAGATCAAATGCATGGGTAAGAGCAAGGGATCATAGTCGGGAATTCAGCAATTGGTTTAAAGAAAAAGTTAAAAATATTGTGTTGCCAGATTATTTAAGATGGCTAGTCAAAGGACCTAATACAATAGCCAAAAGATATACGGGATATTTTATTAATGGATACCGATTTCATACTAAAGAACAGGATTCCCGAGGCAAGACTCAAAATAGTGGAGTGACTTTATCGGCAACAACCGATAGTTTTGCTAGTGCTAGGGACCAAAATCCCGTCGATGGCGAGGTTACCTATTATGGAGCGATTAAGGATATCATTGAGATTGATTATTGGGGTTCTTTTAGTGTTGTACTATTTAGATGTGATTGGTTTCGTAATGAAATAGATGATTATGGGTTAACTAGGGTGTACTTCAATAGATTATGCAGTATAGATGACCCTTTTGTGTTGGCATCACAAGTTTATCAAGTATTTTATATGGAGGATCCAATTGAGAAACATGTTTATTATGCAAGGAATAAAGTACCTGTTGATTTATATGATCTGGAGGAAGAGAATTGTCCCAATATTGAAGATACATTTTGGCGGGAACCTAATAATGATATTGGTTCCTCATCTATATTCCTTGATGATGACATTAGATGGTCAAGAGAAGATGTACCCGTTGATATCATTGATATTCCATCTCATGCACAAAATTCACATGATACAATTGGGGAAACATCGGAGGAGGAGGATGAGTTTGATGAAACGGATTGGGACTGGATGGAAGCAGATGATTAAATAACAAAGGAGTAAGTGTTCTCCTTTAACCGCAAGAATTCTATATCTTGTTTTCGGTTGATTTACACCATTGTAACCGATGGTTCTCTTTTAACACCTTGTCGTTACGAGAATGTGCAGTAGAGAAAAACTGATTCTAGCTAGAACTTATGTTACTAACTTAAAGTATTTGTATAATTGAGTACTTTGATTTGAGAGATACGAAAGACGTAAAATGTGAACTGCTGATATCTAATGTGTTGTATTTATGTAATTTTGATACAGTACAGATAGTTTTGTTTAACATGGCTATTTCAAATGATATAGAGGCCATGATAGATTTTTTGAGTTCATTACATATTCAACAGCGCCCCTTTGTAATATCTAACATTGTTGTACATAATATTACAGCAGCTTCTGGTTGTTGGTTAATTAATATAATTACCTTCTATCGATTAGAGAAGTAAGCTAAAATACTGTGACATGTCACATGTTAAAGGGCACCATGTTGTCTGTTACATCTTTCATGTATATATAAGGATTCCGGATATCCTACAAAACCACATGTGCAGTCATTGTATGTTCCTAGTTAGATCATAAAATTAATTTTCCTGTTGTGTTCTCATAGAGCAGTTCACTTCTTTGTTACATTTGTCTCTGTTCTTGTTAATCCTAGTGTTCCCACAAAACCAAAAACCGTTGCAATAGGGTAACGGAACCGTTGTTATATCCATATATAACCGTAACAATAGATTATAAAAATGTTTAAGTGGATAGTATGGTAACGGTTAGGAACCGTTACAGTTGGAAAATATAACCGTTCCAATAGAGAAAACGAAAAACCGTTACAATAGATTCATCTATGACCACGGAGATGCAAACCGTCGCACGAACCGTTCCCGTAGACCTATTGCCACGACGGCTGATGGAACGGTCTGTAAACCGTTACCATAGCGATATGGCAACGGTTAGGCAGTCTATGAGAACGGTTTTACAACCGTTACCGTAGGATGATTTTCCAGTAGTGAGTAAAGATTATTAATGGAAAAGTCCAGGCACAAGCAGAAGCATCATTTTGGTGGAAATTTCCCGTGTCCATTTTATAATTGGAAGAAGAATATAGCGGGGCACAAAGAATCCTTTTCAACAAAATAGATGCATCCCGAAAGAAATATGGCCAAAAGATTGGGCAAGCTGGAATTATACAAACAGTCATCCTCACTGGGAAAGAGTCCGGGCAGCAGCAAAAGAATACCAAACTCCATACGAAGTCATCCGAGAAAAGATCACTCAAGACATTTCCAAACTAAGGCTGAGGATTACATCTTTCAATCCAAAAGAGAAAGAGCACAGTGAAGAAAGGCCGTCAAGTTCCAGGCGTTACTACAGAAGGTCATTGAAAAGATGTCGAGAAGACAATCATGGAATCATCAAAGAATAATTACCTGATTTCCTACTAATCCCACCATAATCCTAAATTAGCCACCAAAAACTCTCAAAAATATCCTACCCATGTCAAGACAAATTTTCCACATCTTTCCATGCTATCCGGGCCTCGCTTCAACTTGTTTTCACATGTTTAGACATGCCTCCACATGCTTCGTCACATGCATCATCATGCTTTCACATGGCGTCACATGCTCCCACATACTTTCACATGTTACACCATGTGTACTTCACCCGTTTCACATGCTTTCGGTTGTATTTTAGTTGTTTGCCTAAAGTCCTTCACATGTTTAGAAGGACCCACTTGTAAGATAAGTTTGTTATGTAAGATAGGTTTATTTTATCTTTTAAGTTTGTCTTGTAATAACCTCCTAGTCCTATATAAAGGATGCCTTGTAGTACTGGTAGGATGATCTAGCAATCATCTTGTAAACCTTGAAAAATCCTTTATGAAATACTACTTATGAGTGCTTTCTAAATTTCACTCTTCTTGTTTCTTTCGAATGGATGGAAAGGCCGGTCCATGTATGAAAAATAGGGTACGTATACTGTAAGAGAGTTATATTATTGTAGTACGAAAGTTTTCTGAGTTATAAATAGCTAACGTTGGTTATAGTACAAAAGTTTTTCGAGTTTTGTAGCTTGGAAAGCCGTCCTTTATTTGTTGCTGAAGTCAGTCCCATTTGTAGGAAAACTTTTGAGACTATAAACAAATTAATGGTTTGTGTAGCTTGGCAAGCCGTCCCTTATGGGTTGTTGAAGCCAGCCCCTTTTGTAGGGAAACTTTTGTATCTATGGTGTAGTTTGCTTCCTTGTGGTATCTTGCCCTGTTCTTTACCACAGTAGTAAAGAACAGGGCAAGATACCACAAGAAAGAAAACTACACCATAGATACGAAATTTTCCCTACAAAAGGGGCTGGCTTTAACAACCCATAAGGGACGGCTTGCCAAGCTACACAAATAGTTAATTTATTTATAGTCTCAAACGTTTTCCTACAAACGGGGCTGGCTTCAACAACCCATAAGGGGCGGCTTGCCAAGCTACACAACTCGGAAAACTTTTGTACTATAACCAACGTTAGCTGTTTATAACTCATAAAACTTTCCTACTACAATAAGATAATTTTCTTACAGTATACTTACCTTATTTTTCATACATGGACCAGCCTTTCCATCCATTCGAAAGAAAGAACAAGAGAGAAATTTAGAAAGCACTCATAAGTAGTATTTCACAAAGGATTTTTCAAGGTTTACAAGATGATTGCTAGATCATCCTACCAGTACTACAAGGCCTCCTTTATATAGGACTAGGAGTTTATTACAAGACAAACTTAAAAGATAAAATAAACCTATCTTACATGGAAAACTTATCTTACAAGTGGGTCCTTCTAAAGATGTGAAGGACTTTAGGCAAACAACTAAAAAACAACCGAAAGCATGTGAAACGGGTGAAATACACATGGTGTAACATGTAAAAGTATGTGGGAGCATGTGATGCCATGGGAAATCATGATGATGCATGTGACGAAGCATGTGGAGGCATGTTTAAACATGTGAAAACAAGTTGAAGCGGGGCCCGGATAGTATGGAAAGATGTGGAAAATTTGTCTTAACATGGGTAGGATATTTTTGAGTTTTTTTGGTGGCTAATATAGGATTATGGTGGGATTAGTAGGAAATCAGGTAATTATTCTTTGATGATTCCATGATTGTCTTCTAGGCATCTTTTCAATGACCATGTGTAGTAACGCCTGGAACTTGACGGCCCTTCTTCATTGTGATCTTTCTCTTATTAATTGAAAGATGTAATCCTCAGCCTTAGTCTGGAAATGTCTTGAGTGATCTTTTCTCGGATAACTTCGTATGAAGTTTGGTATTCTTTTGCTGCTGCCCGGACTCTTTCCCAGTGAGCATGATTTTTCGTATAATTCTAGCTTGCCCAATCTTTTGGCCATATTTATTTTAGGATGGATCTATTTTGCTGAAAAGGGATTCTTTGTGCATCGCTATATTCTTCCTCCATTGATAAAATGGACATGGGAAATTTCAACCAAAATGATGCTTCTGCTTGTGCCTGGAGCTTTCCATTAATAATCTTTATTGGCCTATGAAACATGAACACCTTTGTTGTGTAGGAATCACTGAAACATTTAATCGAGTATCTTCTAGGTTTGAACCATTGCAAAAATATTTTAAGAGCTGGAGCAATGTTATCAAAATCTTTGAAGACGTTGCATTTGAATTTCATGAAAATATAATACTGATGGCATAGGTACCAGAAAAACCATAATAATTCTTGTGGAAAATCCTTGGCTTGAGCTATGAATATATGGCAGAATGGATATTCCGGATTCATTCCGTATGGCTTAAGAATAGATCCTCCATGTTTTCGAAAAACCTCAAGCTCATAATAAGTTCTTCTTTCGATAAGAATTGTCGTATCAAAGGGATCCATGAGGTTGAATAATTCCGGTGGATGATCTGTTGGCTTTAATGAACTTGTTCCATGTAAAATGGAAAACATAAAGATGTGACTGATTAGCTTTTCCTTTGACTTCAGTTTTGCTGGGGAAAATCGCTTTGAGAATTTTTCCGGTCGCGATAAAAAATCTGCGAGAATATTATCCTTTCCTTTCAGATGCCTGACTTGAAACTTGTATGGAGAGAACCATTGAGCCCACCTGAGAATCTGAGGATCGGGAATAATTTTTGCATTTAGATGAATCATCTTCGGGAAAGCCTTCATATCCATTTCAATTAGGAATTTTGTATGAATAAGGAAGAAATTAAATTTCTTGATTCCATTCTTTACTGCAAGAATTTCCTTGAAAGTGGAGTGATAATGCTGCTCGGCATCTTTGATCTTTCCACTGGCGTATCCGCATATTTTCCTCCTGGCCATCTTTTTCTTCAAATAGAACAGCACTCCAATATTCATTGCTGGCATCCGTCTACAATATCTTCTTCCCATCTGAAGGGATATAAAGGGACTTGACATTTTTAGAAATCTCCTTTATTTCCTTGACTGCTTCATCTTGTTTCTTTCCCCATGGAGGAGCATTTTTCTTGAGCATCTCCGTAAGTGGAGAAATGTATGTAGAGATATTTGGGATAAAATCTCTTACATAATTTATTTTGCCCAGAAATTGTTGGATCTACTTTGTTGTGAAGTTGGTATCCGGAAATCTGAGTAGTTCCTGACATATATGGGGTCCTGGACTATATTCACCTTGCACAAAATGCATTCCAAGAAAATCAATTTCCTTTTGACCAAGAACAATATTTTTTGCTGAGAGCATGATCCCGTATTATGTTACCAATGCCTCAAACTGACGAAGCAAGTTGATATGTTCTTCAAATGTCACACTAAATAACAGGATGTCATCAATGTAAACTAGGGAGGTATGGAGGATGGGTTGGAATATTTTTATCATGGCTTTTGGGAATAAAGAAGGTGCAGTTTTCAACCCGAATGGCATAACTTTCCATTGGAAGTGATGATCGGGGATGCAAAATCCTTTTTTGGGTCTTTTTTCATGGTGGATTCCTAGTTGCCAAAATCCTGACTTTAAATCAAACTTAGAAAAATATTTTGCCTTGGCTAGGTGGGAGAAAATGGTGAGTTTATTTGGGATAGGGAATTTATCATCTAGGAGGAAATGGTTAAGTGGTTGGTAGTTGATGACTAACCTGAGTTTTCCTCTTGTTTGTTCAGCTCTTTTGTTGACATAAAATACTTCGCATGCCCATTGTGTATCTGATGGCTCTATCAGATCAAATTCCAAAAGCTCTTCACATTCCTTCTTTGTGAGTTGAAGATGATCTGGATTCATCCCTAAATGACTAGCTTTTGTTGGATTGATGTTTTCATTCATATTGAAAGGGAGCTTGATAAAGAATTCTTCATTTTTCCATAGAGGGCATTTCCCTTTCATCATGAAGTCCTTGTGGGAATCGGCATATGATTGTTCAATGAGATTTTGCTCGATCTCCTTGATATGTTCTTCCTTAGTGATTTGGAATAACCTCAGGATCTTAGAATAAGGCCTGAACTGCTTCTTAAAAGCTATCCCATTAGCCTTGATCTGGAGCTGATCTCTAAGCTGTCTGTAAATATCGAATCCAATAATAAGATCTTTTCTTGGTACATCAGATCCTAGCAGCTTCGTCCTGAACTGTAATCCTGGGAAGAACTCAATGGTGATCGGGTGCTTTGTAATGACAGTTGTGGTCAAAATTGCATTTTATGCCGTGTTGAAATCCTTAAAATGCGGTACCCATTGATCTTCAGGAAAAACAGCTGGATTTATAAGTGAGGAAGCAACTCCGGTATCGATGAAAGCAATAACTCGAGTTGGTTTGTCCCACTTGGATGAATAGATTTTGACTTCTACACGAGGAACAACAGTAAGAGCATTGATCTCCTCTCTAGCCTCGATCATTGGTTCTGAGATTTGGTAATTTCCTTGATCTTCATGGATATCTATGGAGAATAAAGTTTCTTCATTAGGTTCATCATCCATACAGAATATTGATTCAAGGTCCTCCTCCTTTCCGAGATGTATACCAGTGTAATCTTCAATCTTTTAAATGAGTTTGATAGACCTTCTTTATTGTGGATAATTTTTAGCAAAATATCCAATCTTATGGCAAATAAAACACTTGTTCTTCTTGTTGAAATTTCTTGGCCTTCTCCGTCTGAAATATTTTGTGCGTCTCTTGGACCTTGATTTTCCATCTGGAATTCTTGGCCATTTAAACCTAGTAAATTCTCTCCTTCGCCTAGATGTGCTACAAGAATATCCTAATCTGGTGATTAGATCAGATTTGTGGCATGCTTTGTCAAGCGCTGGATTGTGTTGGATAATTTGTCTTAGGGCAGAGCGCTTTGTACATATATCATCCAATGCAACGAAAATAGCTTGCCTGATGTAACAAATTTGTGGGATGGTTATGGACTGGAACTTTTCTTCAATGATGGTCATGGTTCGACTTGCCAACAACTTTGGAAGAGAAGATACAAAGGCTTTCTTTAGATTGATGTCACCTCCAATCTCGAAGTATATCTTTTACATTGTTTGAAAATGTCTATCAATGTCATTTCTGTCAAATGACACACACTTCATCTCGAAGAGTTTCCTTCGCATTTTCTCCTGTCTTTGGCCAGCATCTCCGCAAAAAACTTCATGTAGGATTCTGATGTTGAAAGCAAAATCCCGGGAAGTAAGAAAAGCATTTTTGTCTTGAATTCCAAGTGCATTCCACCAGTCTCTGAGGATTCCTGAGAATCGTGAAGTGAGTTCTGAAAGGATGATATACTTTTGTTGCTCCACCAAATTTCTGGTCACCATCCAAGTATAGAAGTCTTGGATACGTTGAAACCATTTTGAAACCCTGACATCATCTAAGGTGAAAGTGTGGAAACCAGTTCCAACTGGCTTTGACGTCATAGGCTCGTATCTTTTTTCAGGGATTGGTTCATCCGTCATGCCTTCTTGTTCATCATCTACTTCAGATATTTCTGGATCTCTTGGCTGGTTTGCAAATATTGGGGGATCATCTTCTTCGGAACAGTTCGTTGTGGATTCATTGCTTGCTTGAGAGCTATCTTTCATGGATTCGTCTTCTGATGAGTTTAGCGATTCTGACCATGGGGTATCTTCTTATGATATGTATCTTAGCTGGGAGACATAGCGGTTTAGAGCCTTCTGGTCGGAAATCATCAGATTTTCAGGATTCGATCCTTTTGAACTTTCTCCTTGGTCTTGCCTTTTCTTGGTTTGTTTCTTTTGCTGCAAGAGCGTCTTTCCTTTCCCAAACTATTTTTGCGATATCAATATCATTTTCTTATTTTGTTGGTCGGGTGAAAGAGATTGGATTTTTTGAGGTTGATGGAAAGGTAGAAAAGGTATAATTTAATTTGGGTGGTGAATATACTTGTGATGACATGGGGAAGAAGATAGGTTTTGAAGAGAATGCTGGGTTTCTTTGTGGTTCATAGTGATCATTTCTCAGAAGCTGAATTTGTTCTTTGAGGGAAATCGTCTCCTGTTATTTTTGTTGGAAAAATTGGAAAAGTGAAGTTCGCGGCGTACAAATTTCATATTGTAAATTTGCCAATCTTAATTCCAAGGCTTTGATCAGTCCTGCATGCTGAGACGATGACTGCTCCACCTTTTTCTCAATTGTTTCCACTTTGCTCATCAACTTGTTTTGTGCATGGGCCACATTTTTTATGGTTTTGCCAATATTATGGAGCACTTTGTTCTGGCAGATGGAATTTTCTGATGGCCAGTTCATTGTTGCTTCAATATCACTTGTTGTGGTTTTTTCTCCAGACGGTACTACTATTGTCTTTTTAGGGATTTTTGGAGCATGGATGATACCCTCATTTTCAAAAGGTTGAAGTGGAGGAAAATCCTGGGAGTGACTGGAACTTGAAGGGCTCATCATGAATATTTGTGGGTGTGTGGAACTTTGGGTTGATAGAGTTTGTGGTTCAAGTGGCTTTTTAGGTTTTAGGGTGTGAGATGATATTGGTTCGGATTTGGGCATGGTTTCACTATCTTCCCAGCTAGGGGTGAACTTTTCAGGTAGTTTCGGCCATTCATGAGGTTTGTAACTGACAAGAAATTCATATTTACCTGGATGGCTTAATGAGCCAATAGAAGGATCTTTATTCTCATATCTGGCCAGAAATTTTCTTTCAGTAGTTTTCCCTTTTTTCTTGGATTTAGATTTGCGCTGGTGATGTTCATCATATTCTTCAACTGGATCTTCTATACAATCTTGGCAGGTGCAACCGAGATCCCATGGGCAGTGTCCAGTCGTGTTCTTCTATGATGCTTTGTATATTCCAGAAGAATTCTCCATCGGGTTCTGGATAAGTGTCTGTTGTATCTTTGGGTTGGATCATTTGGCAAGAAAAGATGATTTTATTGGGTTTTTTGAGATGGGAATGGTCAAAGCTTATGCAAACGGTTTTGTCACTTCTTTTGGTAAAAGTTGGTTCACCAGATTATTGAGATTCCTCTGATTCTCTTAGCTTTTCATAATTTGTGATCCATGAATTAGGAAGGATTTTGACAAGTTCATCTCTGGAAATTTGTCTGGGTATTTGGGTGCACATAATGTTTCCTTTGGTAGCATCAATATTTAAAAGCAAAGCATTTTCTCCTCCGGGTAAACAAAGATCCATGGCATGATTTTGGACTCGCCATGCCATTTGGTGGTGAAGGGTTGCTTGGATAGAATCTTTGGCTTGTGGAGGTCCTTGGATTTGGACTTGGATATTTAGGGCTTCGGTTAGGTACGGGTCATAAAGGGACATGTTGAAATTTGGAAAGATAGTTATGAAGACAGTTCCAACATTCAGGGTAACTTCAGTAGTACCCAAGTTTGCGTGTTCGTACTCCAAATATCGTGTATCTAGAAGAGAATATCGAGCTACAACAGGTTGACCTTTTCTTCCGTGATATGCTAAAGCGATTCGGACAACACCAAAATGGATATGGGTAAAACCATGAGCTCTCCATTACTTGGGAAAATCGTCTGGTATTTGAAGGGTGATAAATTGTTCCTCTCGAGTGGCAAGAATAGGATGCTGGTTAAGTTTTGAGGCAGCAACATATTCTTTGACTCCTTTTGGTCTATGTTGGACTAAGGAATGAATTTGGGTCCACGGTGCATAGGATTTTTTGGCAAAGGCTGAGTAAGGGTTTATGAGGGGTAGTTCAGTGGAAGATACTTTTTGTTCATCGGGTAGGATATCTACTTCATAGAGGTAATCATATTTTTTGGACAAGGTTTTATTTAAAGTAGGAGACATATTCGTTTTTGCAAGAGAAGAAGAAGAGGATGATGGAAATGACTCAGACATATTTAGTAAATTGTTCCTCCCTCCGAAGAGATGGGTTGTCTCTGATACCACAGTAGTAAGGAACAGGGCAAGATACCACAACAAAGCAAACTACACCATAGATACGAAAGTTTCCCTACAAAAGGGGCTCGATTCAACAACCCATAAGGGACGGCTTGCGAAGCTACACAAACAGTTAATTTGTTTATAGTCTCAAAAGTTTTCCTACAAACGGGGCTGGCTTCAACAACCCATAAGGGACGGCTTGCCAAGTTACATAACTCAGAAAACTTTTGTACTATAACCAGCCTTAGCTGTTTATAACTCAGAAAACTTTCGTACTACAATAAGATAATTTTCTTACAGAATACTTACCCTATTTTTCATACATGGACCGGCCTTTCCATCCATTCGAAGGAAAGAACAAGAGAGAAATTTTGAAAGCACTCATAAGTAGTATTTCACAAAGGAGTTTTCAAGGTTTACAAGAATGATTGCTAGATCATCCTACCATTACTACAAGGCATCCTTTATATTGGACTAGGAGGTTATTACAAGACAAACTTAAAAGATAAAATAAACCTATCTTACATGGCAAACTTATCTTACAAGTGGGTCCTTCTAAACATGTGAAGGACTTTAGGCAAACAACTAAAAAACAACCGAAAGAATGTGAAACGGGTGAAATACACATGGTGTAACATGTGAAAGTATGTGGGAGCATGTGACGCCATGTGAAAGAATGATGATGCATGCGACGAAGCATGTAGAGGCATGTCTAAACATGTGAAAACAAGTTGAAGCGGGGCCCGGATAATATGGAAAGATGTGGAAAATTTGTCTTAACATGGGTAGGATATTTTTGAGGTTTTTTGGTGGCTAATTTAGGATTATGGGGGGATTAGTAGGAAATCAGGTAATTATTCTTTGATGATTCCATGATTGTCTTCTAGGCATCTTTTCAATGACCTTGTGTAGTAACCCCTGGAACTTGACTGCCCTTATTCACTGTGCTCTTCCTCTTTTGGATTGAAAGATGTAATTCTCAGCCTTAGTCTGGAAATGTCTTGAGTGATATTTTCTCGGATGACTTCGTATGGAGTTTGGTATTCTTTTGCTGCTGCCTGGACTCTTTCCCAGCGAGGATGACTGTTTGTATAATTCCAGCTTGCCCAATCTTTTGGCCAAGTTTCTTTTGGGATGCATCTATTTTGCTGAAAAAGGATTCTTTGTGCACCGCTATATTCTTCTTCCATTGATAAAATGGACACGGGAAATTTCCACCAAAATGATGCTTCTGCTTGTGCCTGGACTTTTCCATTAATAATCTTTACTGGCCTATGAAACATGAACACATTTGCTGTGTAGGAATCAATGAAACATTTAATCCAGTATCTTCTTGGTTTGAACCATTGAAAAAATATTTTAAGAGCTTGAGCAATGTTATCAAAATCTTTGATGATGTTGCATTTGAATTCCATGAAAATATAATACTGATGGCATACGTACCAGAAAAACCATAACAGTTCTTGTCGAAAATCCTTGGCTTGAGCTATGAATATATGGCAGAATGGATATTCCGGATTCACTCCGTATGGCTTGAGAATAGATCCTCCATGTTGTCGGAAAACCTCGAACTCATAATAAGTTCCTCTTTCGATAAGAATTGACGGATCAATTCCGGCGGATGATCTGTTGGCTTTAATGAACTTGTTCCTGGTAAACTGGAAAACATAAAGATGTGACTGATTAGCTTTTCCTTTGACTTCAGTTTTGCTGGGGAAAATCTCTTTGAGAATTCTTCCGGTCGGGACAGAAAATCTGCGAGAATATTATCCTTTCCTTTCAGATGCCTGACTTGAAACTTGTATGGAGAGAACCATTGAGCCCACCTGAGAATCTGAGGATTGGGAATAATTTTTGCATTTAGATGAATCATCTTCGGGAAGGCCTTCATATCCATTTCAATCAGGAATTCCGTATGAATAAGGAAGAAATTGAATTTCTTGATTCCATTCTTTACTCTGCAGGAATTTGCTTGAAAGTGGAGTGATAATGTTGCTCGGCATCTTAGAGCTTTCCACTGGCGTATTCGAATATTTTCCACTGGCCATCTTTTTCTTCAAATAGAACAGCACTCCAATAATCATTGCTGGCATCTGTCTGCAATATCTTCTTACCATCCGAAGGGATATAGAGGGACTTGACATTTTTAGAAATCTCCTTTATTTCCTTGACTGCTTCATCTTGTTTCTTTTCCCATGGAGGAGCATTTTTCTTGAGCATCTCTGTAAGTGGAAAAATGTATGTAGAGATATTTGGGATAAAAGCTCTTACATAATTTATTATGCCCAGAAATTGTTGGATCTGCTTTGTTGTGAAGTCGGTATCCTTAAATCTGAGTAGTTCTTGACATATATGGGGTCCTGGACTATATTCACCTTGCACAAAATGCATTCCAAGAGAATCTATTTCCTTTTGACCAAGAACCATCTTTTTTGCTGAGAGCATGATCCCGTATTGTGTTACCAGTGCCTCAAACTGACGAAGCAAGTTGATATGTTCTTCAAATGTCACACTAAATAACAGGATTCCATCAATGTAAACTAGGGAGGTATGGAGGATGGGTTGGAATATTTTTATCATGGCTTTTTGGAATAAAGAACGTGCAGTTTTCAACCCGAAGGGCATAACTTTCCATTGGAAGTGATGATCGGGGATGCAATCCTATTTTGGGTCTTTCTTCAGGGTGGATTCCTAGTTGCCAAAATCCTGAATTTAATTCAAACTTAGAAAAATATTTGGCCTTAGCTAGGTGGGAGAAAAGGTTGAGTTGATTTGGGATAGGGAATTTATCATCTTGGAGGAAATGGTTAAGTGGCTGGTAGTTGATGACTAACCTGAGTTTTCCTCTTGTTTGTTCAGCTTTTTTGTTGACATAAAATGCTTCACATGCCCATTATGAATCTGATGGCTCTATCAGATCAAATTCCAAATGATCTTCACATTCTTTCTTTGCGAGTTGAAGATGATCTGGATTCATCCCAGAATGACTAGATTTTGTTGGATTAATGTTTTCATTCTTCTTGAAAGGGAGCTTGATAAAGAATTCTTCATTTTTCCATAGAGGGCGTTTCCCTTTCATCATGAAGTTCTTTTGGGAATCGGCACATGATTGTTCAATGAGATTTTGCTTGATCTCCTCGATCTGTTCGTCCTTAGTGATTTGGAATAACCTCGGGATCTCAGAATAAGGCCTGAACTGCTTTTTAAAAGCTATCCCATTAGCCTTGATCTAGAGCTGATCTCTAAGATGTCTGTAAATGTCGAATCCAATAATAAGATCTTTTCCTGGTACATCAGATCCTAGCAGCTTAGTCCTGAACTTTAATCCTGGGAAGAACTCAATGGTGATCAGGTGCTTTGTAATGACAGTTGTGGTCAAGATTGCATTTGATGAAGTGTTGAAATCCTTAAAATACGGTACCTATTGATCTTCAGGAAAAACAGCTGGATTTATAAGTGAGGAAGCAGCTCCGGTATCGATGAAAGCAATAACTCGAGTTGGTTTGTCCCACTTGGATGAATAGAGTTTGACTCCTACTTGAGGAACAACAGTAAAAGCATTGATCTCCTCTCTAGCCTCGATCATTGGTTCTGAGATTTGGTAATTGCCTTGCTCTTCATAGATATCAAGGGAGAATAAAGTTTCTTCATTAGGTTCATCATCCACAGAGAATATTGATTCAAGGTCCTCCTCCTTTCCGAGATGTATACCAGTTAAATCTTCATTCTCTTGAATGAGTTTGACAGACCTTTTTGATTGTGGACAATTTTTAGCAAAATGTCCAATCTTATGGCAAATAAAACACCTGTTCTTCTTGTGAAAATTTCTTGGCCTTCTCCATCTGCTATATTTTGTGCGTCTCTTGGACCTTGATTTTCCATCTGGAATTCTTGGCCATTTGAACCTTCTGAATTCTCTCCTTCGCCTAGATGTGCGGCAAGAACATCCTGATCCGGTGATTAGATCAGATTTGCGGCGTGCTTTGTCAAGCGCTGGATTGTGTTGGATAATTTGTTTTAGGGCATAGCGCTTTGTATAGATATCATCCAATGCAACAAAAATAGCTTGCCTGATGTAACCAATTTGTGGGATGGTTATGGACTGGAACTTTTCTTCAATGATGGTCATGGTTCGACTTGCCAACGACTTTGGAGGAGAAGATACAAAGGCTTGCTTTAGATTGATGTCACCTCCAATCTCGAAGTATATCTTTGCCATATTTTGAAAATGTCTATCAATGTCATTTCTATCAAATGACACACACTTCATCTCGAAGAGTTGCCTTCTCATTTTCTCCTGTCATTGGCCAGCATCTCCGCAAAAAACTTCATGTAGGATTCTGATGTTGAAAGCAAAATCCTGGGAAGTAAGAAAAGCATTTTTGTCTTGAATTCCAAGTGCATTCCACCAGTCTCTGAGGATTCCTGAGAATCGTGAAGTGAGTTCTAAAAGGATGATATACTTTTCTCGCTCCACCAAATTTCTGGTCACCATCCAAGTATAGAAGTCTTGGATCCGTTGAGGCCATTTTGAAACCGTGACATCATCTAAAGTGAAAGTGTGGAAACCAATTCCAACTGGCTTTGACGCCATAGGCTCAAATCTTCTTTCTGGGATTGGTTCATCTGTCATGCCTTCTTGTTCATTATCTACTTCAGATATTTCTGGATCTCTTGGCTGGTTTACAAATATTGGGGGATCACACCTTCGGAAGAGTTCGTTGTGGATTCATTGCTTGCTTGAGAGCTATCTTCCATGGATTCATCTTCTGATGAGTTTAGCAATTCTTACCATGGGGTATCTTCTTTTGATATGTATCTTGGCTGGGAGACATAGAGGTCCAGAGCCTTCTGGTCGGAAATCATCAGATTTTCAGGATTTGATCCTTTTGAACTTTCTCCTTGGTCTCACCTTTTCTTGGTCTGTTTCTTTGCTGCAAGGGCGTCTTTCCTTTCCCAAACCATTTTTGCAATATCAAAATCATTTTCTTCTTTTGTTGGTCAGGTGAAAGAGAATGGATTTTGTGAGGTTGATGGAGAGGTAGAAAAGGTATAATCTAATTTGGGTGGTGAATATGCTTATGATGACATGGAGAAAAAGGTAGGTTTTGAAGAGAATGCTGGGTTTCTTTGTGGTTCATAGTGATAATTTCTCAGAAGCTGAATTTGTTCTTTGAGGGAAATCGTCTCCTGTTGTTGTTGTTGGAAAAATTGGAAAAGTGAAGTTCTTGGCGGACAAATTTCATATTGTAAATTTGCCAATCTTAATTCCAAGGCTTTGATCAGTCCTGCATGCTGAGACGATGACTGCTCCACCTTTTTCTCAATTGTTTCCACTTTGCTCATCAACTTGTTTTGTGCATGGGCCACATTTTTTATGGTGTTTCCAATATTATCGAGCACTTTGTTCTGGCAGATGGAATTTTCTGATTGCCAGTTCATTGTTGCTTCAATATCACTTGGTGGGGTTTTTTCTCCAGACGGTAGTACTATGTTCTTTTTAGGGATTTTTGGAGCATGGCTGATACCTTCCTTTTCAAAAGGTTGAAGTGGAGGAAAATCCTGGGAGTGACTAGAACTTGAAGGTCTCATCATGAATATTTGTGGGTGTGTGGAACTTTGGGTTGATGGAGATTGAGGTTCAGGTGGCTTTTTGGGTTTTAGGGTGTGAGATGATGTTGGTTCGGGTTTGGGCATGGTTTCACTATCTTCCCAGCAAGGGGTGAATTTTTCAGGTAGTTTCGGCCATTCTTAAGGTTCGTAACTGACAAGAAATTCATATTTACCTGGACGGCTTAATAAGCCAATCGAAGGATCTTTATTCTCATATCTGGCACAAAATTTTCTTTCAGTAGTTTTCCCGTTTTTCTTGGATTTAGATTTGCGCTGGTGATGTTCATCATATTCTTCAACTGGATCTTCTATACAATCTTGGCACGTGCAACCAAGATCCCATGGGCAGTGTCCAGTGATAGGGCATTTGAACCACCACATACGTTTCCCTTCTTTGTCAAAATATTGGCACCAGTCATGTTCTTCCATGATGCTTTGTATATTCCAGAAGAATTCTCCATTGGGTTCTGGGTAAGTGTCGGTTGTATCTTTGGGTTGGATTATTTGGCAAGAAAAGATGGTTTCATTGGGTTTTTTTAGATGGGAATGGTCAAAGCTTATGCAACCGGTTTTGTCACTTCTTTTGGTAAAAGTTGGTTCACCAGATTGCAGAGATTCCTCTGATTCTCATAGCTTTTCCTAATTTGTGATCCATGAATCAGGAAGGATTTTGACAAGTTCATCTTTGGAAATTTGTCTGGGTATTTGGGTGCACATAGTGTTTCCTTTGGTAGCATCAATATTTAAAAGCAAAGCATTTTCTCCTCCGGGTAGACAAAGATCCATGGCATGATTTAGGACTCGCCATGCCATTTGGTGGTAAAGGGTTGCTTGGATAGAATCTTTGGCTTGTGGGTCTCCTTGGATTTGGACTTGGATTTTTAGGGCTTCGGTTAGGTACGGGTCATACAGGGACATGTTTAAATTTGGAAAGATAGTTATGAAGACAATTCCAGCATTCAGGGTAAGTTCGGAAGTACCCAAGTTTGCGTGTTGGTACTCCAAATATCGTGTATCTAGAAGAGAAAGTCGAGCTACAACAGGTTGACGTTTTCTTCCGTGATATGTTAAAGCGACTCGGACAGCACCAAAATGGATATGGGTAAAACCATGAGCTCTCCATTGCCTGGGAAAATCGTCTGGTATTTGAAGGGTGATAAATTGTTCCTCTCGAGTGGCAAGAATAGGATGCTGGTCAAGTTTTGAGGCAACAACATATTCTTTGACTCCTTTTGGTCTATGTTGGACTAAGGAACGAATTTGGGTCCAGGGTGCAAAGGATTTTTTGGCAAACGCTGAGTAAGGGTTTATGAGGGGTATTTCAGTGGAAGATACTTTTTTTTCATCGGGTAGGATATCTACTTCATAGAGGTAATCATATTTTTTGAACGAGGTTTTATGTAAAGTAGGAGACATATTCATTTTTGCAAGAGAAGAAAAAGAGGATGATGGAAATGACTCAGACATATTTAGTAAACTGTTCCTCCCTCCAAAAGGATGGGCTGGCTCTGATACCATAGTAGTAAAGAACCGGGCAAGATACCACAAGAAAGCAAACTACACCATAGATATGAATGGGAACACACCAATTACCAGATCCACATATCATCGCTGGCATAACCATAAAAAAGATCATTAAAAAAGCGTGAGCCTCCCTTATTAAAACATTATATTGTTGATGATTCCCACCAAGAATTTGATTGCCGGGTCGTGCTAATTCAGTATGAATCAATACTGAGAAGCATGTGCCTATCACTCCGTAAATGGCACCGAAGATGAAATAAAGAGCCCTTATATCTTTGTGGTTAGTGGAGAAAAGCCATTGCATAGGATTTGTCGTAAAATTGAGATTATTTTGTTTCCTTCCTTATCAAAGAGGTCCCACGGGGCTTATTTATAGAAAAAGAGGGAGTTAGGGGGGGGGGGGGAATAATAGAAAGCCCTCACTTTATTGATGGGACATTTTGATCCCCTTTTCCTCTGATCCTCCCCCGGTTCTGGTTCAGGAAAGGGTCAACGCAAGGATCTTATTTCAAAGCAATCTCTGGACTATTCCCTTATCCGAACGGGTCTTGCAAGAACATAGGATTTCATATTGAGCTCCAAATATATGCTACTGGGATGGGATGGCTCCTTATAGCTCCCCCCCCCAAGAACCGCACGTGCGAGTTCCCCTGCATACGGTTCAAGTGGCGAAGGCCCTTTCCTTCGTGCTTGGTAAGTGGTTCGCTATAGCCAAGCTTACTGCTAGCCTATCGGCTAGAGCCAAGATTTGGCCACAACTGCTCGTCGCTTTTGGCCGCTTTATTCCATCACCCGAGAACCAAGTCAGCACCAGTAAAGATATCTTTATTCCTCGCGGTCGGGTCGGCTTGGAAGCAAGCTACCTCTTGCCTATCTCACCTCCGTCCTTAAGATGAGTGAGCCTTCGCTTTTTGGATCGTCCTCTACCCAATGCCATACCCCCCATTTTTTGGTTCCCATTGGGTTTACCTTGTTCACAGGTTTACCCAATGGCAACAAGAAAAGGCTATCTTGTGCTATACTCCGATGATCTCTTTCCTACTGAGACACGCGAACTCCCATCGTGTCCCAGATCACATTCCGTAAATTGAAAGGGGAAGCCTACTCATCTATCCCCTGGTGGGACTGAGCTACCTTGTGAGTTAACCCCATCTCTTACAGCCGCGGAAACCATACCATCCTATTACCTTACTATAAGAAATTATATCGGCAGGCTTGTCCCGATTTCATTCGCTAAAGACCGCTTTCAAGTAGGTTGAACTCTGACTCTTGTTCCCCAGGACCAGGGTCTGTAATGCTTACTGTCCATACCAACACATACTCTCTAATCAGTTGAGCTTCAATACCTTCTCTTAACCGGTAATTCCATGTCGTTAATCTTCATCTGGAGCTATAGCTCTCCCAGCAATTCCAACTCAGCCAGAGAATCAAAAGACAAATGGTATGTCATTCTATCCATCCTGATTGTTGGATTGAAATAGAAATAAGACTTTCTGCGAGCAAGGTTCAAAACAAATTATCCATCCTTCTAATAATAGAGAAAAGAAGTAAGCTAATGCTTCACTATGGAAAGGGGCTGAATTCCATCTGCAAAAATGCTTCAGTAAAAAAAGGAATGGAAGTAGGGAGATGAAATCTAAATCCTATGTCTGGTCTAGCATGCATAATGGCCCATGAACATTGGGAGAAGAAAGCCTTTTTGTTGCAGATCTCAAAAATGATGATGGTTGATGGGCTTTAGATAAAATATCTTATCCTATTCCTCCTGGCCAATAGGAAGCATTTTAGGCTGTTCCAACTCTTCGAATCAAAGGTTTTGGAAGTTCGTAAGTAGCCCGCTTTATAACTATGACACAATGGGAACAAAAGGGTTGTGCATCCATAGCACGTGAATTTTAAACATCTTTTTAAAGGGCATACGTGATGAGTATGGCAGAGGGACTAGTTTACCCTATTGTTTACTTCACCAACCAAGGCTTCTATTCAGTACAGCTAACCATTTCATCTCTTCAATAACTTTAGTAATTAGTATAACGGCCCTATTGTTCGGATGGAGAGAAGAGCCTATGATTAGCTTTTTGGGAAATTTCCAAACGAACAATTTCAACGAAATATTTTAATTTCTTATTTTACTATGTTAAACTGTACACATAGTGTAACAGAAATGGAGTTTCTGTTATTCGTATTCGCAGCTACTCTAGGAGGAATTGGTGCTAACGATTTCATAACCATCTTTGTAGCTCCAGAATGTTTTAGTTTATGCTCCTACCTAATATCTGGATATACCAAGAAAGATGTACGGTCTAATGATGGGACTATTAAATATTTACTCATAGGTGGGGCAAGCTCTTCTATTATGGTTCATGGTTTCTCTTGGCTATATGGTTTATCATGGTTTATCTGGGGGAGAGATTGAGCCTCAAGAAATAGTGAATGGTCTTATCACTACACAAATGTATAACTCCCTAGAATTTCAATTGCGCTCATATTCATCACCATAGGAATTGGGTTCAAGCTTTCCCCAGCCCCTTCGCATCAATGGACTCCTAACGTATACGAATGAGTGCGATTCGTTCGAGAAATTACTATCTATCTCTGAGATATTTGGATTATTAAAAACTCCATAGACATGTTGAAGAGAAATGCTATCCCCACTTGGACCAAGACAGAACTTTTACTTGCTTAAATAAAAATTAAGGTGAAGCAGGGTCAGGAATGACGAATCTCTTTATGATAAATAGATCCATTTTGCAGGTTTGTTATTATGGGTAGTTCCTACAAAGGATCGGACTAATGACATATACAATACTTGAATTCGCGATGTAGATACTACATAGTTGGTTCTCATCCTTCAGAGACTACGATTTTAATAAGAGCATCCGTCCACAATAAGATCACCCTAAGATGATAATCTCGTGGCTATTGAGAACCACTTAAATCAGATGGTTCTATTTCTAAATCTTTCTGTTACTACGAAAGTAGCTACTTCAGCTTCAGCCACTCTAATTTTTAATATTCCTTTTTATTTCTCATCAAATGAATGGCATCTTATTCTGGAAATCCTAGCTATTCTTAGCATGATGTTGGTAAATCTCATTGCTATTACTCAAACAAGCATGAAACGTATGCTTGCATATTCGTCCATAGGTCAAATCTGATATGTCATTATTGGAATAATTGTTCGAGACTCAAATGATGGATATGCAAGCATGATAACTTATGTGTTGTTCTATATCTCCATGAATCTAGGAGCTATCGCTTGCATTGTATTATTTGCTCTACGTACAGGAACTAATAACGTTCGAGATTATGCAGGATTATACACAAAAGATCCTTTTTTGGCTCTCTCTCTAGCCTTATGTCTCTTATCCCTAGGTGGTCTTCCTCCACTAGCAGGTGTTTTTGGAAAACTCTATTTATTCTAGTGTAGATGGCTGGCAGGCCTATATTTCTTGGTTATTATAGGACTCCTTACAAGCGTTGTTTATATCTACTATTATATAAAAAAAATATAGTTCTTAATGACTGGATGAAACCAAGCAATAACTCCTCACGTGCAAAATTATAGAAGATCCCAATCAAACAATTCCATTGAATTGAGTATGATGACAGCATCTATTATACCAGGAATATCAATGAACCCGATTATTGCAACTGCGTAGGATACCATATTAGCTATTCGAGTTAGAATGATATCAAACCGCGGAAAGAAAAAATTTTCCCGAATGGAAGAACATATAACATTATTTCAGGAATGCGACTGACTACGACATTGATTGATAAGGCTGGCCTGTCAACTATCAGATCAGGAGATGAGCCTCAGGGCCACCTCAGCAAGATCAGATCTTTGACGAGCCTGTGAAGTGGAAGGCATTGGGCCAAGCTACAGAAAATAAAAATCACCAAGGAAGGAGTTTTACTCAAGTGATGATGAACAGTGAACCTAACAGCCGAGGAGATGATCATCGGTACACCTGAAGAGTATATTACCAATCCTGTAACCGCCATTAGTTCGTAAGGGGTTCATTCCTATTCAATTTGTATCTCGAATTCAATGTATTCATATCAGATAGAAAGATACAATCTTCTTCTTTGTCTGGGAGTCGCTCTTGAATCGAGTTAGTGAAGATACCACCCTAAGTGGAAAGCTAGTCTTCTTTTTGATAGTAAGAGATTGAAATGCGGCAAATCAAGAAAGAGGTTATTAGCTTATTTCAAATTCGAGTAGAAGTTATCGAAATCTTTATCTTCTTATCCCTAATTGGCATATCTATCCTTTGCTTCTCGCTATATGTCTTTTTCCTTTATTTATAAATTGTGTATAATATAGAAATAAAGATGATTCGCTTTTTTAAGTTTCTTTATCCTTTCGTGGAGATCGAATCCTCTTGCCCTCTCAACTCATATTTCCCATGCAGTTCGTCGGTTAAACCAACGAATTACTTATAAAAGTCAAAGCAATGAAAGAACCACCCCTTCCTGTTTTTTGTACTGTCAGATAAAAAGAAAATTAGACCCCAAAGAGTCCTTCTTTACCACTTTTTAGATAGAGGGGGTGAGGGGGTGGTTTACATAGAACATAGGCAAAGTGGATTATAAATAACAGATCTTTCAGACTATATGGAGATCCAATGCCCAGCGATCTTCACTTTATGCAAAGTTCCACTTCTTCATTCACTTCTGCTATTACCACTTCCTCAACTAGGTCGGACGCGCAAAGCGCTCCACCAGAGTTAACACAGTTATTTTATGGCGTCTGCCAAAAGAGTGCGGAGTTGCTTCGACTCAGAGATATGGAATTACCTCCGGAGTGGAACATAGCAGATCATATTCAGGTTGTTATGGGAGACGAGACTTTTCTAATTCTAGGACACCTCCAAGATACCTATTACGATGTTCTTTTAAGGGGGTGTTCGAGTTGGCTTTTAGAAGATCTCTTCAATTTTCTCGATTTAATCAACAATGTCTTCTAGTATAAGGGTCCTTATTAGCCCTTTTTCATTTGTGCATCTTTCTCCCGTGCTTTCCGTTGGTCCACAACCAAGCAAAGTGCTCTATACTTCTTCACTACTCATATAGGCTTGACGGAGTTAAGCTGTATTGAAGGAATTCTTTTGTCTCAATCAATCAAGAATTTTATATATTCCAGGAGCTAGATTAGTTGGCGATGAACAAGAAATAATTGCCTCAACTAAAATAGATGGAATTGGACCTAAAAAAGCCATTCATGTTCGTTATCGATTAGGTATCATTGAAAACATAAATATAAAATAATTAACTATGTATCAAATTGACCAAATTGAACAAATGATAGGTTAAGATCATGTTGTTCGTTAGGAATTGAAGAGGGTAGAACGAGCGGTCATCGAACGATTCATTTTGATTTCTTTTTATCGTGGAATTCGTCATCAAGATGGATCGCCCTTACGCGGTCGACGACCTCATAATAATGCTAGGACTTGTCGCAAGCTAATTCTGAAATGAAAGAAGTCTACCGAAAGCACTTGTTACTTGTCTGATCAATCACACTGATAGCTTCAATAGTTCACTAAGATTTTTGTGAATGATCGTCATAGCTCTTCAAATCATATTCAGTCTAATTAGATATGTCACTGAAACTGTAAGGCCCCGTAAAAAGTTTGTGCATAAAACCTAGTAGCTGTGGTTTCATGGTCCGAAAAATGTGTTAGAGTTGCCTCCTGAGATATCATCAGTGCATCCGGTATTCCATGTGTCCATGTTGAAGAAAGTGATTGGAGATCCATCCACCATCATGCCAGTCGAAGCTATAGAGGTTAATGAAAATTTGTCATATGAAGAAGTTCCAGTTGCCATTCTTGACAGGCAAGTCCGTAAGTTGAGAAATAAGGAAGTTGCCTCTGTTAAAGTATTGTGGCGAAGTCAACAGGTTGAGGAGGCCACATGGGAAGCGGAAAAAGAGATGAAGGAAAAGTACCCCCATTTGTTCGATCAAGCCTAGAAGAAATTAGGTGACCCTCCTACTCCTAGTAACTGTCATCTTGCCTAAGTTGTTTCCCTCTTAGTATTAGTTAAGTCTCCTTCATTTTGTAATGAGTTAAATGTGTTGTTACCTTGGGTCACTTGAACCGTTCTTAACAAATGAAAGCCTTATAAAGATTTACGTGTTTAATAAACAACTAATAGTAAGTGTAGATTGGTAATGGTTTGTTAAGTGTACATGGTGTGTTAAAATGGTTAAATAAGGTAAGAATTCATTGAAGTGACTAGTTTATGTGCAATTGTAACAATGTGATAGAATATGTGCATTCGTTGAGGTAAGAAAGTGTATACCAGTTGTGAAAAGTGTTGTAGTTGTATATTGTTGTTTGGTAATGTGTTTGTATATTGTTGTATACAAAGGAAACTCTGGCGAAATTTTTCTAAAATATAAGAGTTAGTCAAATTTAGGTTGTGATTTAAGTTTCAAAAATGTAGAGAATTAATTTTTCCGAAAAATGTCAAATATGCGGTCAAGAATGCGACCGCAAACCTGACATGCGGACCGCATTCTTGCCGCAAAATGTTCCAGAGAGTTTCCCAAAAATCGTGTCAAAAGTGCGGTCGATATGCGATCGCATGTCAAATCTGCGGTGCACTTTGCGACCGCAGAATCAACATGCGGACCGCATTCTGGCCGCATTCCTTAACAGAACCTATGTAAAATTTGGGGCAATTCTGCGGTCACTATGCGGACCGCATGTTGATTCTGCGGTCGCATAGTGCACCGCATAATTGACCCCGGCCCAGATTTTTGTAACATTTTGACCCGATCTCTTCTTTAATATAACACCTTTCTTCTTCATTTTATCATATCATTTTACCAAAATTAGAGAGAGAAGAGAGGGTTTTTAGAGAGAGAAGTTCTTCATCTTCAAGGATTGTTTCAACCACTTAATTTCAAGGGATCCTAGGGCAAGGATTCAACTTCCCAATCTTTTCAAGGTAAAAACCCTAACTATTTTCTTTGATTTTCAGTTTTAAATTGGGTAAAGAGAGGTTTGCATATAATAGCTTTTGAAAATAGAATTTTTACACTCATGCATGATTATTGAACTTGATTTCTAGTAAAAAGAAGTGAGTAGAAGTAAAAGTCTTCAAGAACAAGGTTGGCAAGAGTAGGATATCTTGGGTAATCATAAAGTAGGAAGAAAACTCATCACCAGGTATGTATGGCTAATTTTGATCCTTGTAAAATCGCCCAAATGTGTGCGAATTGTTTTGGCATGTGTCAAATTGAGAAATTTTACGTAATTCTTTGATTTCCTTGTTGAGCATTTGGTTGATGTTGAACTACGTGTGGTGTGGTATGAAATATAAATTGAAAGATAAAAAGGTAATCGAGACTGGTAAAGAATTGGGAACAACCATTGTGATGGCATATTTGGCTTATTGCGGAAGGAATTTGAAACACCTTAATTGTGGTAAATTGTTGAACATGATTATGTGGGCATTTTCGATCTTGGAATACTTGTAACTTGGTTTTGATATTGGCTTAAGAAGAAATTGAGAACATGAACCAATGTGTAAGTTGCTTATTTGAACTTGTTGAAATTGTGTGTAGTACCTTATCTGCTATTTGAAATTGTTGTGTTTTCAACTGTAAGGCGGGGTCGTGTTGCGCGCCGCAACGTGGGGAAATAAGGTGTGGGTTGGGGTGATAAGGGTGGCCGAGGTAATAAGGGTGGTCAGGGGCAATAAGGATGGAAAACGATCGAAATCGCTACTGAAAATTGATACAAAAATCAATAATGTGAAATTGTGAAAGGAGACAGCAGGAGAGTTTGCAACCTGTGGGGCACTGATTGCCCCTTTGTTTGACTACTTGTGCTTTACGTGATTGATTTGTTATTGTTAATTTGGTTGATCGTAGAAAGTGCTTTGTGTAAGAATTATTTGAAATGAGGAAAATGTGGAAACATGGTTGGCTCTGGCTTAATTAATTGTTGATGTAATTTAATGGCTTGAGTTTACTTGGGACAAAGTTTGTCCATACATACCAGTACAATTCAAGTGTACTGACGTCCCTTTTGCCGGGGCGCTACATTCGTGTCATGATTGTAGGTGGATCAGTAGCAGGCACTTCAGCTCATCGGCAGTAGTATCCTTCTCCTTCCACCTGCCCGTTTTGGTGAGCCCCTTTCTTCCTCGGGGCCTTGTATGGTTCATGCCACTCGGTTTAGATTTCATTTTGGTTTTGTAAGGTATAGCCGGAGCCTTGTTACCGGCAAGTATTGTATTTCCCTTTTTGTATCCTAGAGGCTCCATAGACATGTAAACCGTGGGATTGTGGCCTATGTATATGTATGGGGCGTTGTAAATATAAATTATGAACTTGTTAGTGAATCAATCACATGGTTATGTTTATGCATTATGAAATCAGTCATTATTGGTAAAATATTTGGTTAATGAGAAACAATCAACACAGGGTTAACGCGTGGGAATGAAAGGCACCCGGGTCCGCTTGACTGGGGCAACTCGGTCAGGCGCCGGTCATGTCCCTCGATTTGGGGCGTGACAGAAACAAAGTGACTCTGTTCTGTCTCTATTTTCTTTTCAGATTCCGAGGATGAGCCGGCCGATCGTAACATAATTTATGAGGAGCTAGATGATAAAGCCTCCTCTTCAGATAAAGATGTCTCCGACGCTACTCTCCTGCCAAGAATAACTTTTTCTATTTTGATTTTCTTGGTGAGTTCGGTCAGGAGGGACAAAAGAGAGATGCTTTCTATCAGTCAAAAATGGTATTGCCCCTCATGCTCCCATAGCCCGCTTACCGTGGAATAGAAAGGAAGGACACAGGGCCAGAGCAAGTTGGGTTGGGGTATATAGTCGTAAGCGCGGTGGGGGTGATAGAAGACGTGCTCGTACTGTTCATAGAAGGCTATGAAAAAGTACTTATTTGTTGGGAACTTTCACTCCTCTATATTCGAAATATACCTCTCTAGGAGTATTACGATCTACAGCTCAAATTGTCCCTTATGAAGTCTCTATTGGTCTTATTCTCATTGTGCGCCTTGTAAGCGCGTTGGGATCCGTGAAGGCAATCACTCGGATGTTCCCCTAACATAACCCGGGAACGGACCGGACGGAACTGCAGCATGGGGAATGTCCGCGTCTCGTCACAAGGCTCATTTTGAGTTGTTGGTCATAAGGCGGGCAGCTTTATCTGATCAAGGTTCGGGGCACGAGGGTCCTTGTATTATCTAGGTGCGAAAAACCCCGGAGGTGACTACAATGAGCAGAAATCTCAATCACGGGCCTAAACGATGAGAAAATCTCGAACGAGAGAGCAAGGGATCACCCAACAAATGAACGAGCTCAAAGGGGGGAGGGAGGCAAGAACCATGCTTAGAGAGACCTAACCCAACCCAGTCAGAATCTTATCTGAACTGCGAGAATAACTGACTAAGCCGTGCCACAAGGGGTCATTCTCCAAATGCGACAGGACCCAGCCTTTAGGTTGTTTAAGTAGGTTGTGTGAAATATCAGCCATAGAAGTACTCCGGGATATAAACCAGGGCAACAAAAGTGGATCATACGTCGATGCCGCCCGTTTTCTTTTCGTGGAAAGCCCCGTCAGAGGAAAGTACTGTAGGTGATGGGACGTTCTGGTTCTTATGATGAGAGGGGCATCAAAATCCTTTCTATTGGTTCTTACGTGGCAGCTGGTATAGATGATGAAAGGCGGGCCGCTTTTTCAAGACCTATTCTCTTAATAGCTGGCAAAGCGAAATAGGAAAGGGTCCGAGTTGACTAATGGGTGCCTTATTAGCCTTTATTTAAAAGGCTCTCATGTGGATCTAACATGGCTGGCTACATACAAGTATAGCTAAATCAAAATGAGATGGGACGGCCGTTCAGAGGCCGCAACGGGACTACCATAGGAAAGATTGCCCCCGCTAGCTAACATAGAAAGAGATTCCCAGATAGCAGTACTCTCTATATGAATCTCTTTCTGACTGGCCAGGCCGAATCGGGCCACCACTTGGGATGGGAATGGCTCAGCCCACATGCATCATTTGATGAAAGCACTCCAGTCGCCTCCGATGATTGGTTTGTCAACCACGCTTTCTCTCCCACAAAACAATGATCTGAACACAAAAGTTTGCAGTTCCGCCCCATTTTCCCATGCTGAGTCACAGGCAGAACCTTGGAAAGCACGGATGAGCCACATGCAGGGAAACTTGCACGTGTGGTTCTGGCCGGGGACCCCAGTATACTGTACTAATATGTGTAGGTTCCTGTAACTCGAGTGAGATTGTCATGGTGCAAAAGCAGATATGGTCCGGTATTCCCTTGTTCCCTGTATTAGTTATGTTCTGTATATTTCGTCTAGCAGAAACTAATTGAGCTCCGTTTGATCTCCCAGAAGCAGAAGCTAAATCAGTTGCAGGCTATAATGTAGAATATGCACGGAATACGATCCTCAATAGTTCACTGTTGGCGGAAGCCAATGTCCCGGGGTCTCGGGGACTCATTCCGACTGAAACAAAGGGTGGGTCTTTACCAACTTCCAAATATTCTATTTTAGGGAAGCCAAAAAGGTGAGCGCCTAGTGCGAAATGTTGCATTACTAAGTAAGATAAGGCAAGAAGCAAGGGCGCAGCAGCTGCAAGAAGTTGCTTCTTAGCGCATCTGTATTCTTGCTCGTTAGCGGTTGACTAATATGATTGAAAGAGCCTTTCTTGCTTGTTTAGTAAAGTCTCGCTTTTTGATAGGAGTAGGTGCTTGCTAGGGAAGGGAACTTTTCATTCTTCATTCGAAACTAACAAGTGTCGGGTCGGGGATTTCTACTTAGTTATCAAAAAGGGAGTTGGGTAAAGAAAACTCTCTCCTTGGAGGAGCACGGGCTTAGTCAAGTAGAACCGGGTTGCTCTGCTTGATGCTCCGATCAAAAACAAATTAGTGGGCCCATGCTAGTACGACGGAATATGTGTTAGAAAGGTCAATCCCTCCCCTACGACACCAAAAATAACGGGTCGAACTTATAAACCGCCCGCTTACATAAAACAATATCGTGGCAACGTAGACCTAAGTGGTCATATTGGATCCTTGGGGACCATCACAAGTACGGCCGGCCTATATATATTTGAATGAAAATGCTGTGTCGTCCAACGGAGCCTAGAAGAAGATGACTCCTTTTCAATAGAAAAGAATAGCCAAACCAACCCAGCTGGCTGGTCAATCTCAGAGATCTTATCGGCCGGCAAATCGGAGACGGACAACCACGGTCCTGACCTTACCAGCACCGGAGGTGTAATAACCAATGAACCCATGAAACCATCTTTCTTTTATGACAAAATAAACCAACCTAAGCGGTCGGGACATCTTATTGATATTGATTGAGGAGTTTGATGTAGTTTAGTTGACTGAATCCATCCATAAACTTAGACCGCGGTAACCTTCATAACCAAAGCGTCACGACAACATCCAAAGGTGACCTTTTGATTCTTAAGTAGGGGGGCAAGGAGGGCACGTAGGAATGCCGACCATTACATAAGCCACTAGTGGCTAAGAGAAAGCGAGCAACACCTTGTATAGGTTGGGCAGTGCTTAAAGAAACAAGCCCCTATCAGAGAAAGCCATTGCGCGCTAGCCCAGCTAGCTAATGTTTTTTAACTGGCTGTTATGTTAGTTGTAGCGCGCCTTCCCTCCTTCTCTCACTTTGGAAAGATTTTTCAGTATTTTCTTATGATGACTTGGTCAAGAGAGTATGATACATCGGTGTAAAAGATTTCCTTTTTTCTGTAATCTTGGTTTACTTGACCAAAGGGTGCAGTAGAACCTGAAGGAGAGGAATGAATACATGGTCTATAATTTTTACAAAAGGAGGACCGCTATTGGGAAATATCTTCCTCCTCTTGGTCATCATCAAAGAAGTAAACGTCCGGGGCTTCCTCTTTCCCTTTAAAATAAAACTGGTGAAGTCCATCCTAAAGTTCAAAATCTATATCCTACAACAGAGGTTCCTGATGAGAGCAAATTGTAAGGCATTGAAAGAAACCCTTAAGAAAGATATGCCTCGCTGCAAAACATATTTTCGCTAGATGGCAAGCCCCTCTTTGACTTTGATATAGAACACATAAAGGGGGAGAGTCACAGTCTCCCTTGTTTCCTAAGAATAAAATTCTTTTTTTGAAAGGCCAGTAACAATGTGATATTCCATAAATAAGGAAGAAACTAAAGCCTCTCTTTTTATTTATGATGTACCGGCTTGAATTCACTTTCACTTTAGGAAAGTATTTCTTTCTCCTCAAAGTAGGTGCTCTCTCCGCAGCACGAACAGGTCGAGATGCAACATCGATCACATTGGGTGGTCCATTCTCCCAGAGCAGAGCTTAAAGCAAGGGTCAGAACTTTAGGCGGGGGCCTCTGTCGATAGAGCTAAAGCAGTCATTCAATAATCCACCCTCAACTTACTAAGAAAAATGGCTGATCCAACTACAGAACAGATATAGGCATAAACAACAAAACAACCAGACAGAGCACCTGCTCTAAAATGCCGCCCTCCAGCATTCGTCCTTCAAACTACCCATTAATCATCCAACACAACCAACTGTTCATAAAAGAGAAATGAAATAAAGAAAGCAGCTTCAAAAGAAAAGTCCCAATTACAGTATAAAAGGATAGGAGTAAGTAAAAGGATAGTGAGACTGAGAAAAATTATTTTCAAAAGAGAGAAAAACAAAGCTGACGTTCGTTCTCTTCCTCTATGCATCTCTGTGATGGGGCTCATCATAAGCTTTTTTTTTCTCAAGATCTGAATAAGCTTTTTCTATCCTCTTCTTCTTGTTCTATTAATCAGAAGCATCCAGCACCGCCTCGCCGGTTTTGAATTCTAACACAAAATTGCCAAAAAATCAATTAGTAATATGCCTTCTATTGCCAAAAGACCTTATCTTCTCCTCTTGGTAAAGAGAGCATACATTTCGAGTTCAACAAAGTGAAAAAATTGATTCGATCATTCAAGTCGGATAGCCTTTATCTATGCTACGATCCGACCTACATGAACTTCTTTCTTCTCTTATGATATTTCTATTAGCGAGAAAGATAAAAACTGGGGAATAGAATACAAGTGTTGAGTACCAGCTTCTACTCTTGTGAAAGGTGGGCATGACCTCTTCCTTTCTATTTAAAAAGTGAAAGTCCTTGCCGGTGTGATAGTATAAGTAGACGGTGCTTTTCTCATTCCGGGTTCATAATCTATGTTATTGAATCTGCAATTAAGGGAATATCGCCAGTTCTTTGAAAAAGAGTTCCGCTCACTTCATCCCTCACCTTTCAGTCGAGTCACTTCGTCCCTTTGAGGGAGGTTTAGTGTAGCCTTCAAGTCCCATAAAAAATGGAGCTTACCGGTTTATAGAATTGAGAAATAGATGTCCTACCAAGGCTGTATGGAATAGAATGAAGGGTTAGGGTTCTTGCGGGATGAAGGACAAACCGAGCCCCTAGTGATCCTTATCTTATCACGCCACATATAGAGACATCTCAAATATGCAAATTGGTTTGGGAAGACGGGGAAAAAACATCCATCATTTAGGCTTCTGAGTAGCAAAAGTTACGATAGAATAGGTCATCACATCCTAGGGTGGATGAATGAGCAGCTTTAAAACGGAAATGGCAAGTAGGAAGGAGAGTAGTAACATCGTATTATCCATCTGAAGTAGTAGTAGGCCAGGCACTGGTCTTTCTATCTTCTAGCTGTTCCAAGTAGGAATTTCCGAGAATGTGAAATAATAGTTGTGGCACTCTCTTTCTTCTATAGAGAAGGAACCTATCCTTATACTTTTGGAGCTTTGGCTTAGGTTTGGACCTGTACTAGTCCAAGAAGTGAGAGCACCAGGTTGGAAGATGCTGGTTCGAGAGGACCTGGAAAAATGCTAGTAAGAAGGAGGCTAGTTTGTTAGGTTGTAGATCTTCTCCCTTATTCTTTATAGAGTTCCCCTAAATTAAAATAAGATCTTTCTCCGCTCCGTCAAAAGCCTAATTGAAACAAATTAGCTCTTACTGTTCTCCGGTCTTTGCTCTTGAATATCCGCTCTTGAGAACCTCTATATGTTTCCTCAAAGCCTCATTCAAAGCCTGTCAGTCTTACATACAATATATTACCCGCAAGTTCATCTTCTTTGGTAGGATATTAGATTAGTCAGCAATCCAAGTTCCAGCTGGTTCTCAAACTTCAGAGGTGGCCTTACTTCCTTTATAAATCAAACATGTGGACATAATAAAGAATGAAATTGATAGAATACAGGAAGATTAATGTGCAGCTGATTCTATACCAGCCGATTCAGTTATTCAGCTACTTCGAAAAAACTTACTATTATTGCTATGTAAGGGGACCGGCTTCACCTTTTTCAATCACCTCCTACCTTAAGGTAGGCCCACTACTGAATACCCACAATCGAAAGGTTAAGGAGATTATATAACCCCATAGTATGAAGAGCTGCTCAGGGGATCGCACCTCTTGGCCTAGGGTACATATTCAGATCTGGAGGCATACCTAATTAATGATAAGAGTAAAGATCTCCTCTCTCCTTCAGACCCTCTACCCCTGCTTCCCTTTCGCTCATAAACAACCTTCCAGCAACGAGAAAGAGATAAAGAAGAAAATTCTCAAATTCCCACAAATGGTTTTAATAAGCATTCCTTAGAGAGGGAATGTCGGATGAGACACTATTTGGCCTTCTTTCAGAAGTTGTAGATAGTATCACCTTTAGCTGGTAGCTAGCAATGAAGTTATCCCCTATCAACGTATATAGTTGAGGGCAAACTGAGGTTTTACCCTGAGCTTCTGTCCATGAATCTTCTTTTTCTTGGTTACGGTACTAGAGAGAATCGTCTCTTGTTCTATGGTCTAATATATGTGTCAAAGAGCGGATTCTCTTACAGCGGATACGGGGCATGCCCCTGAGCCTATTGATTCAATTCCTAGCATGTCCTGTCTCTCTCCTTCACTTAAAACACAGCCTAGGATGATTCTTAATTCCGTTTTTTGAAACTTCTGTAGGCTCCCCCTTCTTTGGTAATGAGGCTCATTAGTAGATTAACTACGAGGCCAAAGAGTCTTACGACAGGGGTTACCACTCCTGCAAGACTGATTTGGGTTCCAGAGTTGTTATAAGGGCGGAACGACGAAAGAAGGAAGCTACTACTACCTGGCGAGATGTTAGTGGAAAAGAATAGTGTTTAGAGGAGAGGTCACAAGCTAGAACTACTACATAATCTACTTCTACGACTACTTGAAATCGATTCTCTTTCATGACTCTCTTTCTCATTCTCTTTCCACCACTAGTTAGATAGATGTGCTTAATTAGTTACATGAATTAAAGAGGACTCTTGAATAAGTTAGACTTCGCCTGGGCGTCATTTTTCCTTTCATTTAGTAGTTGAGTACTTCCTCCTATCAGATAGAAGCTTTTCAAAGGAGATTTCACTTCCTCAATTAAGGGCAGTCTAGTTCGACATGCTACCTTCTCGATGTATCGATTCTTGGTAGACAAGGTTGGTTTAGATCGAGACGCCCACCTTTCGGTCCGGGGCTGAAGTTTTCTCATTCTGTCAGAAAACGAGCTTCTAGCAAAACAGCGGGAGGGATTTAGAAAGCATGATGTGGGGCCTCCTTGAATACAGCTTAAACAATATAACAATCTTAGAAATATGGAAACTAAAAGAAGAAAAATGAAACAATATTTCTAGAAAAAATCAAGTGTGGACAAGTTGGAGCCATAGCCACTTGTAAATGAGCTTTACCTGATGCGTTGGGCTCCCAATATCTCACCGCAACAGTCTAATGCCAAAATTTCACTCTCAGCCTGCGCTGTTTTCAAGTATAATATTACATTCAAATTTAATTCCATATTAACATACTGTTTTGAGAAAGTCAGAAATCCTCTTCCTTTATCAGCCTTAAACTAAATACTTATTTTAGCTTTGAAAGGGAAAGATTCAATATCTTACTGCACATTTCTTTAACTACCCATGTAATAATCTATTAAACCTTCCATTCCTCAATAGCACTCAAATGGGCAAAAGGGCGAGCAACGAATAGTGTGGGAAATAAGAGAGTACAGTCCGAGGCAACTAAACGGAAGTTGTATTATATAACATTCAACAATTCCTACCAAAGATAAGAAAGCATACCATTACAAACTCAACAAAAGCAATGCGGGTTGGGTGCACGTGATCCCCCAAAAGCCTTAAATGAGAAACCTGCAAAGTAAGAGTGTTCTTCAATATCACTTCTTAAGCTAACATTCCAAGCTTAATGCAAACGTTTAAACATCATACTGACCTCACCACATCTTGTTTAAAAAAGGTTCTTGACATCCGTATGAGTGACCTATTCAGAATAGAGTAATTGGTCGTAAGCTAATTGTAAAATGCTAATGGATACTATGGTAGAAAGAAAATAATAATTTAACCAACAGCCAAGTATGAGGCAGAGCATAATAACTACCAAATGTGCATATGACAGAAAGATGCAGACAAGGAAAGAATGAGAAAACTTTACAAGCTCTCAAAGATGAAAATATATACCAAATATTAATTTATGCATGTAACCTAACTCTAAAACACGCTGCACAAGAAGTATGTCAATGGACTTCTATACAATTACACACTCATAAACAACAAACACAAACGATTCCGTGAGATATTAGACTATACTATTCTTAGCAGTTGCTAAATATTGTTCTATAGGTACTTCTTTTCTCTCTATTTTTCTTTAAAATGTTTTGAACCCTATCAGTAGAAGAAGAAAGATTCAGTAACATATGAGTTGGTACATTCGGATCTGATAATAGTGACTCACATTTTTCCAACTTTATTTCCAGTGTTCATCTCTAATTTGAAAGGGTTGGCTAGCATCACCGACACCTGAATTACCAAGTAGATAGTAACTAATTCAGTAGTCTGAATTCGTCATTTACTATGGAAATAGTTAAGAAGATCAAGACCTAATTAATCCGTTTGTCAATAAAATATGGAAGGATTATAGAGATAATGATCCCTAAAATACATGTTGTAACAGTCGGAAGTTTTATTTTCCTTTTCTAATAAAGACAGTTTGAAACATACAAATAGAAGCCTCAAACTCTGGCTAGTAAACTTGTGTATTGCCTCAGATGAACTCTATCCCTTAGGGAGTACATAAATAATAAGTACATTGGAATCTATAGCTCGACGTCATTGCAAAGCACAATATAATTAAAACACGACATCAATGTTAAGGATAGCCACTTAATATACATGTGCAATGCTTGATTTTAAATCTTATCAACTGAATTGACAAGTGCATTCGATAATTCATGGATAATGCTATAGTAAAAGGTTCACCGTCCTTGAGAGATACTGGTCACACATAATTAGTAACCCTAGCTTGTACACAGATTCTGTAGCATAAATAGGAGCAGAAAGACGAAGTTGTTTCATTGCATAGGGCAAAAAACCAAAATGAAATGTATCAGGGTGTGATAGAAATACATCATCAACACTTGAAGAACCCTATATATTAACAATATATTATCCAGCACAATGAAATTCAAAATGTGAAATTCAAAATACAGTAAATCTGTTGTTAAATGCTACATTATAATATTTGTTTTGCTTTGAGAAATAGGAATATTATGTGCATTGAAGTGAAACTGAGTTGTTTGTTGACCTGGAAAAAGGCTGAAGAAGAGAAGTATCAAATTGGTCATTCCAACCACAATCGATGAGGAAACTGATACAGTCGATAAAGAAGAGGTAAGAGAGAGGGTTCTCGTTGTATACTCCATAGAGCGGCGTCACCTGAACCGATGCTCCCATACCACCGTCGCTCTCTGCTTTTCTTTGTTTCTTCACCGACTAGCCGAGCTTAGTAAGGATGGGCGATGCTCTCACAAACAATAAGAACATTAGCATTCAAGAAAAATATAGCTTACCAATGTCGTCGATGATGGTTTGACTACATCGTAATCTCCGGCGAACTGATGAAGGCTTTTTGGGGGAGAGAGATTGGAAATTTTGTGTGCTTAGCTTCCTCGTATGCTCCGTGTGTATTATTAGGTTTTATTTTTTATTAAATATTAAATGTAAAATATAATAGAAGCGGGTATTTTTAGCGGTCTGTCCAAAATTTGGGGTAAATTAGAGAGGGAATTTCTAACCGTTGCCTTACATTAAAATTGCTAATACGCGTTACCACAGATGATCTTATGCTACGTTTGTACAAAAACGTATCCATAGAAAATCTACTATAACGGTTTTTAGACTAATGCAATGGTTTAGGTGCTAAACTGTGCCGATAGTACTCATTACCTTACACAAGGGTTGAAACCGTTGCAACAGACCATATATAGCAACGGTTACAAAACCGTGGCAATAAAAAGCGTTGCCATAGCTCCAATTTCTAGTAGTGTTAGGCCGTTTCCTCATGTGCCTAAGAAGCCGAGGCAATATCGATTGAAGAAATTCAACATTTTCCTAATCAATCTTCTTTATAGGAATAACACTCGATCAAAGGGGAGCATAAGCAAGTTCAGTGGTAGAAACCTCTACAATCGATCGATGGGAACCTCAAAGCTGTCTGGGGCAAGAGAAAACTCATATTAAGCACTGCCCTAGCATCAACTCGTACAACGAGGAGGCACGATAGTGATGATCAATCGATCTCAATCTACAAAAAGCATTGCCTTGGTCATGCAATCCAAAAAGATAGAAAGACTGCTCGCTAGAAAAAAACTCTTTTAGATCCTGGTACCAGCCAAGACCCCTCGACTAGGAAACAATAGTCGGTTATGAAATAGCCTTTTAGTCGGCTTTCTCGTTCTTAAGGACTATCTGGCCGGTAGGTTTTATAGCGGACCTGCCTTGCTGACAGCTAGGATATTACATATATAGTTGGGCTTGCCCTCAGTTAGAAACTCTACGCCCCCTATTAGAGTAAGGCATGCTCTCGAAACTAGATTCACTTGTTCTTGTCTCTAGCAATTAAGATATTCCACAGCAGTCTAGTGATTAGCCTATCCCGCAGTACTCGAAGCCTTCGTAAACACATTTTCGTTTTCTATCGTAGTGGAGATTGCTGTGAGGAGATCCTTGTGCTAGTGAAGATTTCATCTAATGATCGGGAAATAAAAAATTCAAAAACCATTGCTATATTTCCAACAATCCGGATAGGCAGAAGGATCTATGTCCATCCCCAACTTCCTTTAAATCCACATCGGAAAATCTAAGCTTTCTCTACTGGGAGTCATCAAAGGAGAAATGGGCATATGCTGGTTCGATAAGCCAAGGAAAAACAACCACCGCTTGGTTTTGACACTCAATCGACCTGCCCTGCTAAAGAAGATCAATGCAAAGGTTAGATTTCACCACCTCTATCTACCCAACTAGTACTATTTGATCAAAAAAAATCCAACTTGGAAACTTTCTCTCTCCCAGAAAACCTTCTATCCCCAAGCCCCTTTACTAGGTTGGTCAAGCTTTGATGCCCCTACTCCCAAGAAGTTGATGGTCGGGATCGTGGAATAATCGCTCGAGAAGTATGAAGCTGATCCTTGTTTGGTTATAGGGATAATAGTTCTTCTTAGGTCAGGGGTGGCCGGACCAGGGGTTACCAGTGATTGGTAATGGCGCAACCAGAAGAGGAGTAAGAGAGTCAAGGTTAGGCGTTGGGTAGTGCAGCGCATCTATTTTGGGTACAGAGGCAACGAGGGGTGCTAACCTGACCACCCAACCCAACAAGTCAGGGGCAGGCCGGCCATAGGTTCAAATCCTGTCACCTTTCTTGTGGATCATACTATGGTTACCGGATGATTGGAATAACAAAGCAGAAATTTGGAAATGAGCATGAAATGTCAATATATGAATTGTTTCATTATTCGTTATATACGGGTCTTTTCGTTGCATTCACTTATAACAAGAAACAACCACCAGTGTTCGGTGCAGCACTTGCATTTTGATGTATTCTTCTTTCTTTCCTTGGTCTTTCGTTCCGTCATATTCCTAATAACTTATCACATTACAACGTATTAACCGCTAATGCACCTTTCTTTTATCAAATCTCATGGACATGGTCTAATCATGAGGGTAGTATTTTATCATGGTGTCGGATCCTAAGTTTTTATGGATTCCTTCTTTGTTACCGAGGTCGACCCCTAAGCCATAATGTCTCAAAACGAGGAGGCCATATAGAAACTTTTTTTATTCCTTTATTTTGAACTTAGTGAAGAGCTCCATTCTATCTCTCCCTCGTTACGAACAAAAAAGTGGGGCTGTGCCCGAGTTATACACTCCTTTCATTCTACAAACCCTTGTTGATTTTGAACTTCGTTCGTGAAGGAGCCAGACTTTTGACGAGCCAGCCCTTTTTTGTGCGCCACTTTACCCTGAAAGGAAAATGAGCTTTGCACCTCTTGGTGTTAGGCGCTACCGTGGTTCGCGAGAAGGAAAAGGGATGTTGTATTTGGGATGAGATGATAACGAGAGAGTTTTTTTGTCTATCGATGAACAACGGATTGACGGAGCTCCTAGCATTACTTTCTTTTTCTCTCCTTTCCTATCAACGAGTTCCAACCCTTTTATTCAAAATTTCTTCATTTGTACTGAACCGCTTGTAGAATCAAATCCTGTTCCAAAACATCCTATATCAGCTATACATCCTCGTTGCATTTATGAAGGAGACGTCGCTACTGCTATGGGCTTTGGCTTATGTAGATCAAAAATGATGAATTGGATTGTGGCTCTCCACTCACCACCAATGCGGAAGGATGCCGTCGAAAAGAATGGAACCCTTTTTCACTCTATTGGATGCGTTGTATCCCGTATAAAAAGTGAGCTCTTTAACCTCAAATTCAAAACATGTGGGCGCAAAATGCTATCCTGCTTTATTGTTACGTAGCAATAGAAGCCTGCTTATGCTGCTTCGGCGGCGCTTTTTCGACTTCTCTTCACTCTGGACAAGAGCACTAGTGGACACGGGGAGGGAGCAGGCGAAGCATATCGTTCATAATGGAAAGAAAAATACAACTACTTCGCCTCTTTGTTGGACCGCCGGCGCGAACACAGTGGTCTCTTACCAGGACCAGGAACCAATTCGAATTTGGATCTTGACATGTAGGTGGTTTTTAACCATAGGCATTTTGCTAGGAAGTTGGTGGGCTTATTATGAATTAGGTCAGGGTGGCTGGTGGTTTTGGGATCCCGTAGAAAATGCTTGTTTTATGCCTCGGGTATTAGCCACAACTCGTATTCATTCAGTAATTCTACCCCTTCTTCATTCTTGGACCTCGTTTGTAATATTGTTACTTTTCCATGCTGTGTCTCACGAACCTTTTCAATACGGTCCGGATTGCTAGCTCTCGTTCATAGTTTTGGTACAGATGATACACGAGGAATATTTTTATGGCGGTTCTTCCTTCTTATGACCGGCATATCTATGATTCTTTTCTCCCAAATGAAGCAGCAGGCATCGGTCCGTAGAAACCATAAAAAGGAGATGGTTGTGGCGCGAAGTACTCTTGTGCACCTATGTCATTCGGCTCGCAAGCAAGCCCGCCTCCTTATGTTATGGAAGAATCAAGCTTATTGTTGGGCTGATTATTCAGAGCAAGCAATTAGCTGTCGGATTTCATCTTGCAATTAGAAGAAAATCTCTTCGGGGTCACTGTGGTGTGGCTGAATGTAGAGCAGTCCGCCCTTACAGCCTTTGATCAATAAATTATTTATAACTTCTGAAGATGGTCGAGGTAGCTTGCTTCCAAGCCACTGCACTAGATGGGAATGTAGTCGTAGTATTCTGCCCAGAATGACTCTCTTATTTACTAAAATACTATTTCGAATGAATGGAGAATTACGTCGCTCTTTGATCTACAGAATAAGGCTTAGGAGCTATCTCTTTAATGGCAGAGATCTCTCCATACGAAGAAGCCGAATCACAATGGATCGAAGCACTCTGTTTCCTTCCAATTAGTGAGAATTTATCTCGTACTTTGGAAATTGTGGTCAAGCCCTCCCTTTATTCCTCGGAATCGAGCGGGTAACAAGAATTAGAATCAACCTATATAACATATGATCCCATGTAGTCGGCATTCAAGAAGCAAAGCTTCCCGGTTGCCTGCCTCCTTCAATGGAAATGCTTTTCATGATCTCCAGCTCTTTCCCACCAGCTCGTTCTTTACTAGGCATCTAGGTGAACCCACTGGGTTAATTAACTCAATGTAAAGAAAACTCATTAGGTCAAAACTAGGGGAGTGCTTACTAAAAGCGAAAGGTTAACATTTCTCCGCCCTTATTAGTAGCAGCGAACATCAGGTAACATCATGTTGTAAAATGATAGATTGGTAATGAAAGGCAATATGCTAAGAAAGCCAACTCTATTAGACCTTTATCTGGAAAAAGCTCGAAGAAAGGCGAGAAAGAAAGGATGCCTACTACTAATAATGGAGGGTAAGAAAGAGAGGTGGGGTGACTAGCTTAGTAACTTTATTCAATCTAAAAGGTTGGATCAGTGCCCTATCCACCTTTAAGTAAAGGGGCGCATCCACCGAAGATGGTAGCAGGAAAGACGGGAGCACGAACGAGGTAGCTTATGATTTTTTCATCCTCACTACCTGGTTTATAGTAGAATCAGGAGAATATGAACTTCTTGCATTCATTTTTTGGTACGTTGTTATGAGCAGCTCTAGTGCTCGATCTTGGGTCTGAGGTATGGGTCGAATCATGCTAAAGAAGGTTCAGTGGTTGTATAATTCTCTAGCGGAAAGTCATATACTTTAAAAGTAGATGGAGTGATCAAGATGCCCTTCTTTCGACAACATACATCCAATGGCATAGAGTGATGCGCGAGTATGAACATGGAACTCCTTATTCCAATCTAGAAACTGGAGAATTGGGGCTGATACCAAACATTCATCTGCATGCTTAAAGGCTTAATCCTATTCCGGTTCCCAAGTGTTATACCTTTCATCTGCAATGACTCCATTCTGGGATTCCACGCTTCGAAAAGTCTTTTTTAATGTGTCTGTAATAGCCTATCTGTCCCAAAAAAGAATATGCTACACCCAACCCCCTTTTCAGTAGATGAGATTAGGATGAAAGGGCTTTCTTTCATTAGAATTAAGTGAAGGTGCATAGCTTCTTTGAATGTCCCGCTGATTGACTACTACATCTAGGGATGGGACTAATCCCAAAAGAGAGGTCTTTCTTTATGGTTATGAAATTGCTTTGATTGAAAAGCAAGTCGATGATGCCATAAGTCAAACGGGCGGGTGATGCAAGAGTCCTTCATTGCACTCACTGGAGAGAGGGTAACATATCCTATATAGTAGTAAAGTCTTATCCCATTATTAGTAGCCGAAGTGTGGTGATGTGCTTGATAAATTCGGCACATTTACATACTAATTGCTTAGATATTAGCTTGTTTTATTGCAAAATTTAGTCCATACTTATGTGATTTTGTACTCTTACAGATCAAGAGGAAGAAAAGACCAAGGACACGAATATGGAAGAAAAAAGACAAGAAAAGGGCAAAGTATTGCACAAATGCAAATCTGCGGACCACTCTGCGGTCGCATATTGCACATGCGGACCGCATAATTGCGCCACAAATTGCAGAGCAAAATAGTGTCTGGAGCTAAAAATCATGTCAAGAATGCGACGCATTCTGCGATCACATTATGCAATCACATAAGCAACATGCGGACCGCATTTCAGCCGCAAAATAAACACGAAGAAAACCAAGGATTCAATTATGCGGTGCCATCTACGCTCGCATAATCACAATGCGGACCGCAGAATGGCAATGTGATGGAAGAACTGGCAGCTAGGGTTTTTCATATGCGGAGCGGCTTCTCAAGATACGGACCGCAGATCTGTTATGTATAAGATCTGCGGTCGCAAAGGTGACCTGGAAGGGTAAACTTGTCCTATTTTTGTCCGAAATTGGTCCCTCTATAAATAGTTTTTAGAATCTTGTGTGGGAACATCTTGTCTACTTCTCACACTACATTCCAAGACTTTAATATCTCATCTTTTGGAAGCTTTTAGTTGAAGATTCTCTTACATTGTAAGCATTTATGACATTTAATACACTTTGTATTTTGTATTTTAGCATGTGTGGCTAAACTTAAATACTCAGGTTGTGAACCCTAAATGGGTGTTATGTAAATGGGTGTTTAACATTGAATATATGCATAATGGCTCATTGATTTTTATTTACTTCTCATTCTTCATTTATTTTCGGTGGTTGCAAACATTGACAAAAGCCATTTAAGTCTTACTTTGCTTGGGAAAGTGAGTTAGATTTTGGAAGAAGTAAATAACAAAGACTCGAGGCCTTACACCTCGTTTAATAGAATCGCTTAGGGATAAGTGAGTTTTATTTGGCATCTATTGATTGTTATTAATTGTGTTTCTTAGACTTTTTGTGAAAAAGCAAGAGAGGAAATACTATTCAATTATTGGGAAATATTGGGTAGTTGCATAGATATTAATTGCATATCAATAAGCGACTATTAGAAATATATCATATTCACACCGATAGCATTACACTTCATTTATGGGAACACAACCTTGGTTTAATCAATCGTATTAATTACTACATCAAGCATTCAAATTAGTTATTGCTCTAAAACAACTCTCACTAATACTCTTACTACATTTTCATGTTACCACTAACGGAATAGATATAAGATTCTAGTCAGGTAACACACTAATTCCAGTAATAGTTTCACACCTATTACATGTGGGATTCGACCCCAACCTTGTTGGGTTACTATATTTGACACTGACCGCCTTACACTAATTATTAAAGTGTAATTTGTGCGTATCATGTGGGCCGGCTAATTCAGGAAAAAACTTTCACATGTGCATAGGAAGACTATAACATGTTTAATATGCCTTAGTCGACCACCGGAGGACAACAATTTTCTTTTCCAATCTGAGATTCCCTTTTTCAGTTTCTCTAGTAGAGGAAGGTTCTCTCTTTATTCTCTTTATGGACAAGAAAACATCTAGGTACTTGATAGGAAAACTAACATATTTTTTTATTCCTCTTTAATCATCTGGAATTTCTGCGAGGAGCTCTGTTCGACAGGAAGCACTGGCTCTTATCGAAATTGACATTTTGTCCATTACAACATTGCAATCAGCTTCTTACTTATTTCTAGAAAGATTTTCTGCTTCTTAAGATTCTGTTTATGGCTATTATATAATATTAGAACATCGTTATCAAAGAGAAAGTAGGAGAGTGCTGGGAACAATCTCGAAGAATGGTAAGATGTTATCGTTTTCAATGATATCAAGTCCCAGCTTAGCACTTCTTCAGCTAAAATCCACAGGCTAGGTTTGGAACCCTTGTCGTAGCCCTCGGGAAGCTGGAAAGTACCCATGTGGCACACCATCCACAAGAACTCCAAAGTCTTCCACACATAAACATCCATGTATCAAATTCCGCCATTTATCACAAAAGCCCATTCGATCCAAAAAGATGCTTTTGCCATATCCTGACTTTTTTTTGACCCCCCTCCCTCCTATGTTGTCTTTAGGTTAAAATCCCTTATCACTTAAAGCCACCTCGTGATCCAAGGAGATCTTCTCTACAATAGTGAGTCCTTTAACAAAAGCGCCTCTTTTTCCTTAACTATTTTTATAGGGAGAATCAAATTAATTCTATGAGCTAGAGAGAATTCTATATAAAAAGTTAGAAAGATCTCTTTAAAATATCCCATAAATAAAGGTAGGTCGGAATTGGTGAAAATTGGGAGGACTTTAGACATTCGGAATAAGGGCAATTAAATTGGAATTCAAACATAGGGCTTAACAGCGCCTTCAGCAAAGACAATGCGAACCGCCCTAACCAAGTCATCAACAAAAATATTCCGAGAGTGATATTAAAAAAGACCTGGGAATCAAAAAATTGCAAGGATAGAGGAGTCACAGCCCCCCACCAAGGGAGTGGTTACGTTCACTATGTCCACCTTATTTCTGACATGTTATGGTGCCCCGGGGCTGTTTCGTGAAGATCTTCGATCCGAACCTTCGCATCTACTCTCTCTTAAAGGATGAACCACGCCTTCTTTATCGCAAGAATATAGCGATCGAAGAGCTATGGCTCAGTTGCTTTGCGTATTACACCGTATTGCCCGAAGGGGGCATGCTACAATAGCACAGGTGAGTGATAAACATAAGAGGCATGCCCGAATGGTAGCGGCAGCAGTGTGGTTTCAGATGCCATCGCTAGATTGGGATCTGCAGGGTGGCGGGTACTTCGACTACCTTGTATCAGGTGAAGAGAAGGGCGTGGTAGGCTTAGTAGGGCTCGAACCTACAATATCACCGTTATGAGCGGTACGTTTCAACCAATTAAACTATAAGCCCCTACAGATCTGTACATGTAATTCGCTCACTTGGGGAAGAGCGGACGGAAAGAGAAGGCCTTTGTCCTATCTGCTTCTTCCTCTTCCCAGGAATGAAGAATTTTATAAAAAAATTATTTTCGTTTTTTATTTTTTTTATAGATAGATATATAATATAATATTATCTATCTATTAGTATTATATATATAAATAATATTAAGCAAGCGCCCCTTTCGCGACTCAAACAGTCGATACGCTTTCCGGCTCAAAAGGCGGGGGCTTTCTATTTGCTTGCAATACTAGTTGTTTGCCTTCGTTAGAAGTAGAAGTAGAGGGCGTCATTTTCCCTACACTTTAGAAAAAGTAAAAAAGTTTGGATGAAGTAAAAAAAAGTACATAAGGAGTGAGAAAGAAAAACTTGGTTACGGGAACAGAAGGTTAGGCCGACTACTTTAGTAGAGCAACACCTAAAAAAGTTGATTCCTACCCCTTACCCTTTCTTCCAATGTTGCCAATTCCAATAATACTAATGTACCCTCGTGTATACAGTTGGCTAACAACTTTCTTCCTCTGCCTTCTTTAGCCACTTCCGCATCTGTCGTATTCGGGAAAGCTTGCTTCGTGGTAGAGCATTTAGCATTGCTAGTAGCCTGGTAAGGGCTGGCTGTCTGTGGACAGGTTAAGGCAGGGCCTGATCACCTTACTTCTCATGAGATTGGGTGAGGGAATCAAAAACGGTCTCAAAAACCAGGCAGGCGGGCTTGTGGGCACACGGAAAAATGCAAGTTGGTGGAGTGTGCTTCTCAGCTAGAGTTGGGGTTGGGGTCGCTATAGTGGCTGCAGGGGTTACCACCTCATCCTTTCCCGATAGAGTTGAAGTTCTTCATAGGAAGGCGGGGTAGAAAGTCTTCTCTCAAAAAGAGATAGACCAGATATGATAGAGGAAGGTATTTGGTTAAAAAAAAGATATGGCAGTCAGAACAGGTTTAGTCTATAATTGATTAAGGACGAAAGCAAGATACAAGCCTTAGCAACCGCTTTCCCGCGGACCTTATGTAAAAAAAAGCAGTGAAGAAAACAAGACACTAAGCTATTGCGCTAACTCGCTAGCGCTAATGCACTACGGCTTTTCAGCCTCCTGTAGGTCCCTTCATTCCCTCCGCCTTACACGGACTTAAAAGAGTACCTAAGGCGGATTAGTGGTTTATTTTCAAAAGGGATTTTATTTACCGTAGCTTTTAGACAACTAACTGCTAAGCCTTTAATCATACAGCTAATAAAATAAACTCGGTCACTACTGAGACATCTCATAAAAGTCGTTTCAGGTTCAAAGGCTAAAGCTTCTCTTAGGAGAATCCCTTTGCTACACTCAACTTAAAGGCACCTACAAACTCACTCATAAGGAAACTCATCATTTAGGTCTTTCGATACTTTCAAGTGCTGGCGAAGCTTTAATTGAAGACCTTTCAGTGCCCTTTCGTTTGGTCCACTGGGTACCTTCTCCGCACTTACAGGTAAGCATTTCAAATAGATAATATTTTAAAAGAAGAAATGGGAAGGAGTACTACCATTATGCGCTATTATTTTAATCCGAAAGTCAATCATTCCTAGCTTTGATATGAAGGTTTGGGGGAGATAAAAAGCGAGTATGTTAGTCAAATAGAGGTCTCTCACAGTGGTGTAGTCCAAGGATTTAGCCTTAAGCTGGGTTGGGTTGTAGTTCTTGTATTGAGAAAACCCAAGCGTTAAATAGCACCGTTTAGTGGCATGCAGGGAGTAATCATCTTGTTGCTGGTAGGTGCGACTATATGAGTTGACAACAATACACCGCAGTATGTGTGAGTCAAGATTTTACTTAGTGATCCAAAGGAGCAATTTGAATTAATGCAGAATGGTTTCCTCCCATATACCCCCGCTGATGCGTATTTCTTACCATTGAAGAAAATAGAGAAAACTGCTAATCCCACCCACGTCGTAAATGGATGCCTTACTTGATCTATTTCAGATCCAGCCGGAGGTCTTCGAGTCTTGTTACAGACTAAAGTCATAAAGAAAAGTGACCCCAATCCCTCCCCAGCCTAGGGTAAATGTATTTCCGCCCTTTATTTTCAGGGGCAGAGTCAAGTTCATTACGGTCAGCAAATCAACCCCGCATCGTATTGATAGTGATTCAGATCACCTACCAAATCCTGCCTAACCTAATTGTGTGTGATCAATCAATCGTGACAAGTCGACCGATCCATAATGAAAGCACCTTTAGATCGAAGTCGTTTGTCGACCGGTGGACTCATCCTCAATGCCGTTTAGGCTCTCCAGTTAAGTTGGTTGTCCGCCGCCTTTCATTCCCAATCCTGAGATGGCCTTATGGTCAACTTCAATTCTTCTTGTTGGAAGGTTCATCCAGATCTCTTCCCGGGTCAACCCACTCAATATTCAAGAGAGGGTTGGCTTTTGGCAGCCGTAGAGACCGCGGATAAACCAGCAAATGATACATACTTTGAAATTACCAGACCATAGATAAGTTTTTTCATTCCTCGACTCTCCCTCGGTTCATTCGGAAATCATGGTAGTCTTTTCATGGGGATTATTGGGAATGTAAATGTGCCTGGGGTTAAGAACAATGACAAAACTGCCTTCTGTCTGTTCCCATGAAATGTATAGGTAGGGATTGTTTTATGCTTGGAAAGCCCGTTCTATGCTCTCTATTCCCTTTTTTGGGGGTCCCCATGAACTGCTTTTTCGTATTCGTGTTCGCCTTCTTTCTTCCTTCCCTTCTACACGGAAGGATTATGGGGTTCTCCCAACATACATATCCGGGGGTGCAACTATTTAGTAGGCAAGGATCGGAATGGGCGGATCCCAGGTCGAATTCCTGATCTGTTTGTTTCAGCCTTAAAGGATTGAGCATTTTGAGAGCACCGCACTGCGATTGAATGGCGGATTTCAATGATAAAGAGAAAAGTATGGTTCTCTTTTCATTTGAAAGGGGAATGGACAGATATACTGGAACAACATGACAGCAATACCATAACAGATATACTTGCCGACAAGAGAGAGCAAGACTGTCCTACCCAAGAGAGAGAACGCAGTCTCCCTATCAGCATCTTCCTGGATAGTAAAAATTCCACCATCTCTTGGCATCTTGATCTTTTTTTGTAACGTAGAAGGAAGAGCACCCAAAGGCATGCATGGTTACATGGCTTACCTAGTAACAGATACAAAGAAGCAGGGATATATAGCACATGGAATTCAATATTCGCAACGCAATCACTGGCCATCACTCAACCCTCGACTGCTTTGCAGCCTCTTTCTAAGCTACGTTTGACTTCATCAAAGATTAAAGACAACAAGAGTATTTGCTCCCTGGATAAGTCTCATTCGATATCACAATCGATGCTTAAAAGATCTTCTTCTATCTTCTCAGTCTTCGATCGATCATTCTCTGCTTCATAGAGTAGGGGTTCCCAACTGACAAGGAAACAGGATTCAAAATAGAGGTAAATTCTAAACTGGACCGAGATGGCCTATACACCAATTGACCGGCACCATTCCTGACGAAACGAAGATCGTTGCAAGAAGACCCCCCACCAAGACGTGTAAATGGCAGAATTTTACAGCAGTAGAACAAACCTTGGGCTTGTCATGACAGCACCTCGCGACTCCCTTTCGAGATGAAAAATGTGGCTAAGCATGCATCTGGGGTGGGTGTGCCAATGGATGGAGGCGGCTGCATGCTGTATCTAAGAGTTTAGTTCCATGAGACTGGATAACATGGCCTGAAACGAAGTAAACTCACTTTTCTTAACACAGGGCAGTAGAGCAGGACATCTTTCTCACCCTCACCCATCACCCAACATGGTTCGCACCAGCGTTATTTGACTCGCTTAGTCCATCACTGCTTGGCTCTACTTCAACCACTACAACCTGACGGTTCCTTTGCAGCTAAAAGAATGAGATATAACACTCTTTCTAACATCAGGAGATGAAAGCCGTCAAGCAGGCAACAAAGTTGACTATTCATCTTCACTTCCTAAAAAAGTGCTAAAAAGAGCCCCTGGGCGTAGACCCTTCCCCAAGGGACTAAATGCAATCAGTTATCTTTCAAAGGGCTTATTCGAGAACAACCTATTCTAAAAGCAACCTATTTGAATTGGAAAATTGCTTCTTTTAGGCATGACTATTCTGTTGTGGTGATTGCAAACAGAAAGGGGGGATTGGTTTGAATAGCCCTATTGACCAGGAGAGTCAGTATTACTATAGCTTTGACTCTGTTGCAGGTATGAAGTGAGTTCCATACCATGAATAAGATTTCAATGGGACCAGGAAGACAACCCACCACTCGAACTTGCTTTGCTCTCGCTCCGCTCGTTCCCTTTTGTCTTCTTCCCACTATAGTGAAAGCTCTTTCACTTCACCATAGCAGGAACCTCGCTAACCTTAGAGGCTAGTTAGTCTAACCACAGGGGTCCCCTACTGCTTTCCCACCCACCTTAAACTCTTACAACTTTCAATATTATCAAGAATAATTAGACCTTATAGCTGATCTCATGCCAAATTTTACTATTGGGATTTCCTATACAGGCCTGGGCCCTCTTAATATGTTGTAACCGCTATTGATTAGACTTGAAGTGGTTCATATCGGTGAAGTAGGCATCAATACCTCTGCCAATATCGGCATCTTCTTCTATCTGAAGGGGAAGGTTCCCTTGCTTATATAAAGAGAGAGTTTCTTCAATAATGGTCTTTATCTTGCTTTCGCAGAGGTCAAAGTGTTTTTCTATAGACCTCCACTCTTTAGACGAAATAAGATCTTTCCACTCCCTTTTTTCCAAAGATGCCCAAATCTCATTGTATGAGACTTCACCTTCGACCACCGAAGTTCCTTCCACGGGTGGATTCACGGGAACTTGGGGTAGCCCTTCTTGCCCCGCATTCGATATGATTTGAACGACCTCTAAAAAGGGTTCTACGGCCTGTAGAAGTTCATTAAACTTGATGGTTTGGTTCATTCTTTGATTGTTCTTCTCCACCCCAAAAGAAAGAGAGACTTTTTTATATATATGTAGTTGCTTGGTTGTTGACCAAGGAAAAACATGGGAATAATTGGACGTAACATTCTTTAATAGCTTATTTATGATAAAAATAGTTGGATGAAAACAACGCTAAAAAATGAAGCCTTTCTATTTTATATATATGATATATGATACCACCTGCCACAAAGAATATAATTTATATCTTCAAATCGCAAAAAGTCTGGTTTGAAGTGAAGGAACCCAAAGGGCGGTAACCAGAATGGAGGAATTCAAACCTTGCATTCATCCATTTGGAGTGGAGTTGAGTTGCACGTAAGAGACTTACGATTAAGTTCACTCAACTTCGTGGTGATAGTCCGGACTCACGGTTGGAGGGAAGAAAAGTGCTATTTTGTCACAACAACTATTGGGATTGGTCGAGTTCTAGCAGGGATCGGATCTTTGCAGTCGCACGTGCGAGCGGGATGATTCCCACCTCCATACTTATGTTTCACGGATTCCACAAGAATTTTTTTGAAAGCGTCTGATGCTCTGGAACACATAAAGAATGTTATCTACCGCTGACGCCTACCAGCAAGCTAGTAGACTTAACATACAAGAAATGACAAAGCGTAGCTCCCCTAATCACCTCCAGAGTCACAATTGATTTCGACAGTCAACTTTGGGACATGTAATTTCATGAAAGATATTAGAGACAAAGCTCCTCAAAGCAGCCGTTATATTATTATATGATGCCACTTGCCATGGATAAGAATCCGATTCTCTATCTACGAATTGAGGAAAAAGGGAGGTTGATATCTTATTCAATTGAAAGTTTGATCGAGGGTGAGCAGAGACAAGTCACACTAACTACAGTTCCAAGGAAAGCAATTGCATGTATCAAGCATATTAGCATGCTCTGTAGCTGGGGAATGAGCAATTAACTTAACTCTCCTTCATTCGGCTTCACTTTCAACCTTTCCTAAAACAAAGGAAAGAATCTGAGTGGAAGAGCCCCTAGCTGTAGTAGTGAAGTAGTAGTAGCGGTTAGTCTTTTATTTTTGCTGTTTCAAAAGCAATAGGCTTGGATGGGCGTGATAGCTTGAAGAAGGAGTACCGGCCTCAAGGCCCTTCTTATTTGACTTTGACTCTGCAGGAACTGGCTGGCTTCTATTTTTGATGGCGCTTCTCTATGGAATCTCGTTCTTACTGCCTTCCTAAAGAGCTATGCGACGTCACAGATCAAGCTTTCCGAGTTGTTTATTTCCAAAACAAAACACCCTACCTTTTCTTCGATTCTGTATCTAGATCTTTATTTATAAGGTGGTAGCCCTACACCCTTTAGCTTCCACTTTACCATCAGATGCTTTTCTAGCTTCTCGGAAGGGGTCTGGATCCTGTTTCTGAAGCTCATAACTCCGGGTTTCGTGTATCAATTCTTCTAGATTAGTGTTAACGGTGTGGTCGAAGATCAGGTTTGACTGATCGACTTCATTGATGGCGCATTTTGTTCTAGGTGGTCTTTCAATAATTATGAGTGGCCTCTTGTTGATTCCTGAGGAGATACTGAAGAAACACGCAATGGAGACGGCGAGAACTTATAACAAGGTGCAACCTTGAAAGGAATAAGGTGGAAGCAGAGTATGAAGAGTTGTCACAAGAAAGAAGGAATGGATGAGGAATTGACACATGTAAATCCTTTAGCAAGTAGGAGAGCCATCAAATTTCAGAAGCAGAGATAGTTAATGCTTTGTATTCAGCTTCTGCACTAGCACGGGCAACTGTTGGTTCTTTTTACAGCCCCAAGAAATTAGATTGTTACCAAAGTAAATGCAGAATCCAGTGGTTGTGCGATGAATTGTTGGACAACTAGCCCCGCATAAGAGTAACAAAGACAAGTGTTGAGATAGGGCGATAATGAAATCTAAGACCATAATATATGGAGAGTGCCTTTCAAATACCTTAAAATGCGTTTAAGACACTGATCATGAACAGTGATGGGATTGGCCATAAACTAGCAGGCATGATTAACAGCATAGCTGAGGTCCGGTCGAGTGAGAGTGATATATTGGAGAGCACCAACAATACTCCGATAGGCTTGAGGATCATAGGGAGGTGTACCATCCAAAGTTGAAAGTTTAGAACCAGAAGCAATTTGTGTAGCACAAGGCTTGCAACAAAGCATGTTGGTTCGACGGAATCAATCTAAAGCATATTTGGTTTATGACAGAAGAAGGCCAGAGGAGTCACGCTGAGCCTCAATGCCAAGGAAGTCATTGAGATAACCCATGTCCTTCATCGCAAAGTATTTACTAAGTCGGTGAATAAATTGAGTGAGAAGAGATCCGTTGTCACTAGTTAAGATGATATCGTTAACATAAAGCAAAAAGACGATACTGCCAGTAGAGGAATGGTGAAGAAAGATAGATGGAGGTATCCGCAACACTTTGACGAAAGCCACTTTGGAGAAGATAGGTACTAAACCACTGAAAGCATGCCAATTGTGCTTGACGAAGACCAACAATGGCCTTATGAAAGCGACAAAGATGAGGAGGCTTAGAAGGATCAACAAATCTAGGAGGTTGTTTCATGTATACCTCTCAAAGTCAAAGACCATGGAGGAAGGCATTTTTCACGTCAAGTTGGTGAATGGGCCAATTTTGTGAGATGGCAACTGGTAGTACTGAAATTAGTAGTTTGGAATGGTAAAGAAAACCAAAATGGACTAAATTAATGAGAGGCATCCTTTCTTTAAGCGGTCCGTATCTTGGCCACCACATCATTTTGAACTATTCAAGGACTGGTCCAATATTGAAGCATGTCGAATCTGTATGATTGTAGTCTTAATTTAAATAACGCTCAGTGGAGATCTCGAAGAATGCATGTTTGTAGTCCAAGTAAAAGATATGCATACATCAATATCTATGGGTTCGGCTGCGCAAAAATATGTCCGGGTTCATTTTTGAAAGATGGTCCACAATCTTTCCATGGTATAACCATTCTGATGACGAGCATAGTTGACAAGACTGATCCATTCTCGTTCAGGTATTTTTGTAAGTGGACCGATCTTCTTCGTATAGAACTGTCTCTGTTTGGTCCCATCTAAGTCTAGATCCTTCATTACATAAGTCATCTTTCCTCTGTATTTCTGAAGGACGGGCGTATGAAAGAAAAGAGGGAGCCATAGTGGTAGGGCATTTATGGGTTATGTCTGTGTTGTGACCTTATGAACTGTGTCAGAAAAAGTATCAAATAAACCAAAAGTTATCAGCTTCTTTCTTAAGTGCTTCAGTTCGACGTGATCTATCACAGACGCTTTTGAATCAGACTCTTCCCCTACTTTCCACGCATCATGAGCGGATTATTTCTCCCTTTGAAACTCCAGCCAAATTGTTTAGGGATGACGGTAAACCCGTTTGAAAATCACAAAGTAGGATCAATAGAAAAATTGACCATCCCCCTTTTGACATGATCATTGAATTGACCTTTTGTACTGAGGACGACCTATGAGATGATCTGAACTGGTTCTCAAACCTACTACTATATGAACAATCTTCTTCAGCTAAGGCTGACAATCCAACTATTTTTTGTTAAAAAGAGATCTCGGATCAAGGGCTATCGACCCGACAGTGCTATGTTGGTCAATTTAGTGGATTCCCCCCCCCCCCCAAGAAAGATCATATTGAGCAAAAACTTCGAGGAAGATAGCATTGGGACATGCTATTACCTATGTATGTTGACGAGTGTCATGCCAGAGTCTGTCCAGGTGGGCTCAAGCTAAAGTAGGAGAATAGAGCAAGCTTTCTACTGAGTGTTCCCGAACAGGAGCGGACATACACTAGATCAGAGCAAGTTTAGCTGGCCCAATGGTGCAGACACCTACTAGGATGAGTCATAGCGGGAATTGAACCCATATCTTGTTAAGCTGCTCCAGCAAGCACCCTTTTCGGAAGCTCAATTTGTAGGACCGGGGAGAACACTCGCAGGCTTGCAGGCATTTTGAGAGAGTGCAATACTCTAACTTGAGTAAATGCCAGCTAGGCAAAAGGGTTAGCCTGAAGTGGTGGTTTAGCCAAAGGGGGAATGTGCAACGGTAGGATTCAGCACACTCTTAGAATAGCTATAGAAATCCGAACGCCTATCCCAACACGGAGAACTTATCCACTACATCTACATAAGGAATAGTCTAGTCCAATATTTCTTGTCCTTAAAATATCATATATGCACCGCTACTGATCCTTTCTAAATCCAGCTTCAACCGAGCATACGTCAACCGCGGGAATAGGAAGAACGGAAATTTACTTTTATGTTGAAGTCTTTCCCATTCGAGGGCTGTGGGGCGCCTTGCAGGTCTTGGAAAAATCATGCTTTGTATCTGATGTTATTGGCCCATGGTCCTCAGTGAGGAAATAGCCTAGAAAAGAGAAGAGGGCCGATAGGAAGTTAAAAGCAATTCTTCTTTCTTCTTTCTCGAATATTTGATGTGGAGGGGCCCACTGGGATGTTCAAAATTGAAGCATTTTTCTTCACCGACTGTCGGTTTTTTACTAGGTGGTCGATGTCTTTGATTCTTTGGTTTTTGCAGGAAAGGGTAACGGTTCTAATGTCTTTGATGTCTTCGGTTCTTCATCGACTGTTAGTTCTTGCATTACTATTCGTTTCCTCGTGGCTCGATTGCTCATTTGCTTCTTCCTTTGGGCATGAAGTGTTTGGTGAGGCCGAAGTGTTTGGTGAGGCCTTTCTTCGCATGTTGAAAAGTTATCCCTTGCTCAAACATCTCTTTTATTTAGCACTAGAGGGAGCCCTCGAATCTTAAAAAACTGACGGAATGAGATCTCATAGGAAATTTCCTATAAGGGTTAGACCCCAATCATCTGTAGAAGAAAGGGGAAACACAATCATGAAACTGAATTTCCAAGCTGAAGGATGAGCAAAAAAATACACTATTGCAAAAAATCTTTCCTTCTTTTTTAGTAAGGGTGTCAGCCGCAAGTATGAGGGGACATTCCCCGTCATAGAGAAAGTAGGACAAGTTACCTAAAAACTTCAGCTTCTTTCCAAGCTAAAGATCTAACCTATCTTCCATGTGGATTGTCTAAAGACATACCATCCAGACATTGAAGACCCTACAAGAGGCGTTCCGAATAGACCGCCGGAAAGGATGACGACTTCCTTGTCGAAGAAAGTGGATTATGTGATGGCGGAATGGAAAGTTAATCGACGTGGTGTCCCAGCTTAAACTATTGACTTGGTAAAGTAGAAGGTTCTACCGAAGCAGGGAAACTCTAGGGTTTTGCTAAACAGTGTGAAGTTGAGTTCTATCTTTCCCGAGTTCATGCAAGGCTAACCTTCGGGTTTTTGCTATCTGGAAAAACCTCTTACCAGATGGTTGTTCGCTACAGTCTTTATGTCTCGCCTAGCCTCCCCCACCGTTCTCCAGGAAACTAACAGCTCACAGCTGTTCACCTACACAACCATCGTCTGAACTGTCTTCTACAAAGTCCATGGGTTGGAACCCATAACAAACTGAAAAAGCACTTCTGCCGGTCGGAGATTGTAGCAGTATTGAATGAACGACTGATTTGGAACCAGACCAGGTAACTTTAAAGCTGGTCCCATTATTAGATTCTGAAGAACCGACGGTTCTATTGATGACCCATTCAAAAGAAGCTGGCCTTCTTTGACATTGATTAGCCAATCAAGTGCGGAGGGTGCTGTGCTCCTCTTCATTTGTTCCCGTTAACCACCACAAACCCCAACACTACTCCTGATCGCTACTTGCCCTTTTTACTACTTTGACTAGCGACCAGCAAAGGAATGATTTTTTCCCAAAGACGAGTTCCTTTATCGAGCGGCTCTCTCTGTTGACGATAAAAGCGATGGTCCGGGCTGTCTGAAATTAGAGGTAATTTTTCTCAGTCCTAATCCTAATAAATACCACGTGAAGTGCGTGATCACCCAGATTCCTAATGCCTTAATTATCTTATATATATAATAACTTATCAACGTGAGCCCCATTCCTACTCCAGCTAATGGAAAAATGCCTTTGAATGGTCGTAATCGTCGACAACCCAACCGACATCCACCATAGGCTCGGTGAGTTGTCCTCCTATATTTCCCGAAAGTAATGCTAGGGCTTTTTCAGTACTAATGACTCTTGATGCCAAGAAGGAGACCAACTAGACGAGACAGACCATTGTTCATAGGTTGGTTATAAGCACGGAGATTGAATCAGATTCATCCCCTTTGAAAGGGATTCTCATGCCAACAATAGGAAGAAGAACTCGGTTACTCTTCTTGGATCGGATTGGATTAATAGCTTTGTGCGAATCTATGAACGGACCTTCTATTTGATTTATACTATACTTCTTCAAGTCTCCATCATCCCGATCTCTCTTTCCTGCATGTACAAAGAAAATAGAACCTCTTCTAGTTCAAGGTCGAAATCCTTAAGCTTCTTCGGCTTCTTCTTATTATGGCGGCTATGTTTTCGTGTCGAAAATGAACCAAAAGCGAGATGAGCATGCTATTTTCAAATCAATTGATAGATAGCATGATCTGTTCTGATAGATCGAAAGAGATAGAGAGGGAATCTCTCAAGAATAAGGGTAAATCTCCTATTTCTATCTATTGATGAGACAACTCTTTTATTGATCCATCAGAAAGAAATCATATGTATCTGATGGAGTTTACATCGTACGTAGAGCGCCCAAGCGCTTTTTAGGCCAGCTCAGTTCTCTTATCCATCGGTCCAATACACTGGGCTCATCTCATGGAGGGAAAAGCCAAAATGTAGTTGTCTTGTTCGCTTCCTCGACGCATTCCTTTCTCTCCCCGGTATCGTCCCACATAGAAAGAAAGTGCACAGAGCCTCGGGCCAACCTGTAGGTCCGCTAACATAAAGCAAGGAGTTTAGCCTGAACTGGCAAAATCTAAGTCACTTTCGGAACCATGCAGCGCAAACGAACCTGAGCTGCTTTACCGAATCCCCCACTGGCCATCGGGGACCGAGTGGTAAGGCCATGATCCGCAGGGGAACAGATCACTCATTCTTCCATTGGGGACAGGTGCACGAATGATAACTCCAACCGTCACATATCCGCTGCCTACCTACCATTTAGGTGGCACCAGTGAGATCTAGCTAAGGTAAGGAAATTCATGTCGGGGCTGCTCCACTCTGCTGCGCTGCGGTCTTATGAATTGTACTTCGTTGCCTTCCCGTGCGCGAAGCGAATGGCGCTGTCCCGTGGGTCAGTTTCGGGGTGGGGAGCGAAGAGAGACCAGAAGAATGATTCATTTGGATCGATGAGCTTTTTCATCCCAAAAACAAAGAATCAATGGAATGTCTGTCTATCCATGAACATCTATTCTATCAGTATATCTAGGGGATCTCTCTATACATATAGAATTTTTTTGTGGAATGATATGATCAACTAGCCGTAGCCGCATATCAGCTACGCTCAATGGTGGATTTCTATTGGATTAGATCTTTTGGGAAGCTTTTGGACCTAGGGAAAAGGGCTCTAAGACTTCACGAAGCAAGAGCGAGAGAACCGGAGCACGAAGCTATCACTTCCGCCGACAGACTAAAATACAACAGTCATGACCTACTTTTATTCAAAAGAAAGGTGAAGGGTTTGGCAACAAACAAATGGTTTTCTATCATATTTGCAAGGGTTCCAAACCTTAACTACTTAATTACCAAAGGCTGTTTTGGTTGGTTTCATAATGGGGTTATTCATTACAAGCTATCAGCGCTCAGCGTTGTCTTAGATTGAACGTTGACTTATCTTACTATCATTCAAACTCTAAGATGGGTTTCCACTGAGAACAGAATAGTGTTCATATCTAAAGGTGAACCAAGCCTTAGCTTCTAGAGTTTGCTGCTTTTCCCAGACCGAAGAAGGGCTTGTACTACTCGCCTTTGTTTGATATGTTCATTCAGCACCAATACAAACTAAAACTACACCAAAGTGGAAGGGCCGGTATAGAAGCTAGAAGTAGCTAGCCGATAGTAGTCGGCCTAACCAAAGTCTCGCAACAACAGAAAATTAGCCTTATGAATTGAATCTTAAGTAGGGGGCTTAGCACGCCTGCCTACCAATAAAAGAGGCTGAGAGTAAGTGTAAGCTCACCCAGAAGCTCGAAGAGCTTCCCTTCATTTGCTTCGCGGGAGCCGCACAGGACATAGCTGGAAGTCAGAGGGCCCATACTACCTGCCTAACCCTTCGCTCTCAGGAACCGTAGATCAGAAAGCGCCTTCTAAACCACCCCATTCATCCAAAAGTGAAAGGAAGGGGCCTATGTATTTGCATGACCCCTGTATATTTAACCCTATCTGTACCTAGAGCCACTCCCCTAACGGTCCTGCCACCACGCTGCAAAATGGGAGCTCGTGTGGAACCTTTTATTCTGGCATAACAGCGGTAGAACATAACAAAATAATATGGCCGCCTAACATAGGGGATGGAGGTACGGTAAACTCGGCCAAAATATGAGACCCCAAGGGCCCGTCGCGCACAATCCTATCCTATCCGAGTTTACCCCTTCAACTTCGGACAGCCGTCCGTAGCATCATAAGGAGGACCCCCCTTTAGAGGTACAAAAAGAGTATGATACATAGGAGGTTGGTCTTTCTCAACGTGGTGTATAGCATGAAAAACGTTTCGATACAAGATAGTGCCGTTCATATGAAAGAATAAAATGAATCCTTTCTTATCTTCTTTCCCGAGAGGGAAAGAGAAAGAGGGTCTTATGGAGGGAGGGGAGAGGGGAAAGGCTTGGTCTTACCTATCCCAATAGGACCCCATAAATGAATGGGAGCTGTTGAGAGGTTCCATATTGCCGAGACGAAGGACAACACTTCTGTACGTGATGATAGTATGTCATGTCGTCTCGTCCCCACTGCATCGAAGAGTAACAATGCACTATGTTTCTGTTCACAGATAAGGAAGATAGCGTTGGGGTGGGGGTCTATGATGGGATACTAAAGTATGACCGGGGGAGATACATGCTAACTATGGGTAGGACGTACGAACCATTATATAAAACATTTCGAGGGGTTACAGATCTATTATACTTCCATCGATCAATAGAGTGGAACGACCAAAAAAAGAATAAGTTAAAACGTCGTATGATAGGTGTCTATCTTGTACAGTTTGGGGGGTAATCGGCGTACTCCGATCAGTGGGGGGAATCTTTGGTTCTATCGAACATATAGGGAATTGGATGTAGCATTCTACCGATGCCAAGTCATGGACTTGTTTCTTTAGCTATTTTTCTATGTGTTGGTTATCTATATGACCGACATAAGACTCAACTTCTTAGATATTACGGAGGTTCAGTGAGCACCATGCCGAATCTCTCTACCATTTTCTTCTCTTCCCCTTTGGCCAATATTAGTTCACCTAGTACTAGCACCTTTATCGGGGTATTTCTCATCTTAGTAGGAGCTTTCCAATGAAATAGCTTAGCAGCCACATTAGCAGCGCTTGGGATGATTTTAGGCGCGGCCTATTCCCTTTGGCTATATAATCGTGAGGTTTCTAGGAATTTAAAACCCTATTTCCTCCATAAAATCTCTGATCCAAATGGAAGAGAAGTTTCCACATTTATACCTTTTCTTGTTGGAGGGGCGACCGTATGTTAAACTACCAAAGAAACTCTTGTAAACCAATGTGATCATGCCATTGTAGGTGCTTGAGCTGGGACGGATGCGACATCCCTCAGTTGGTTTGGGTGGCAGAGCCCATTGCATAAGTCCCCCCCCCCCTTTATGCATTTCTTTAGTCTTTAGGGAGCCGAAACTAGACTTTACTAAACTAATAAATAAGGCTCTCGCTAGGCGCTTACCTTTTTTGGCTATAGGGTTGGGTGGCTTGCTGGGTGAGACCGATAGATGTTGAACTAGCGACTCTTGAATGCTTCCGGGTTGGACGAGCAAATAACTCGAAGGAGTTCGGTCTGTTTTTTGAGCAAGAATCACAACCTTACCTTATCTTCACCATGATACGGACTCCAAGTTCTTATGGCAGAGCACGAGGAGATTTATCATCAATATGATGATTGGAATGGAAACCAGAAGCACGACTGTGGTCCTCGTGGTCCAAGATAATCAAACGATCAATAACAGTAACGTAAGCATGAGACTTTTTGGTAGTACCAGTGAACCAGATAGCTGCGACGATGGAATCTAGGATGGAGGACTTGTAGTATCTTTCTAGATCTGGCAAAAGCGAAAGACCCTCTAATGTAATTTGAATGGAGGCTAACCGCTGAGCCCACTCTGGCCTTGTGGGGCGAGCCCCTGTGGTTGCGAGCTGGACCTGCCATAGCTTATGGCTATAGTAATGGGAGGGCTCCAGAAGAGAGTAAAGTCAGCATAACAAGCACTCTGCCGACCAAGCGGGCGGCAGGAGTAACGGGCAAGTGCTTGGTAAGCCAACAGCCCAGTGAACCGGGCAGGGCACTCGAAGAAAGGGGGGCACACAGAGCAAGTTTGACAAATTGGCCCTGCTCCGCTTTCTTAAAAGCAAGGACCACCACGGGAGGTCAAACCAAGGATCTATAGAAGTAAGGGCTCGTCCTCGGTCAATATTGGATCAAACAATATGGCCATAGCACTTACCTATTTTTTTTATTGATTCAATAGAATAGGGGAAAAGATCGTACAATTCCCTACCGAGACAAACTCTCAACGAATCCTCCGCGAGCTGGGAATACCTCTTCCGTGCATCTTTCTCGTGGTGGGAACAAAACAACAGGGAAAGACCCGACATAGTGCGAGCTTTATTTATTTAAGAGAGAATGGGGAGTGAATCGAATTACGTTTCCATTCTTTGGGGGCTTTCTATCCCCTCTTGATCTTTTTCTGCATTGAGAAGGGGGAAAGGGTCTAAATCAATGGACATTATTGAACCATAATTGATGGACATTGCACATGACACGATCAATTCGTCTCAAGGTCCATCACAAATAGAAGTTGCTTACTTTCCTAGTAGCAAAGGAAAGGGCAGGGCTTTTTTCTTAGTAATAGTGGGCGGATCTCATGAGATCTATGTCGGCCGTCAGAATCAAATGAAGGTCGAAGGACCATTTGATTCATTAAGGGTCATAGTGGCACCCTCGCCTTATGCTATTTCTGGACCTAGCAGCAGGCGGGCGGGCCGTGCCTGAATTTAAACCGGACCAGACTCTTCTTTGTTTGAGCTGCTCCCAGGCACGCAAACCGAAGATCTCACTTGTCCTAGACAAGTACGTAAAGATCTTTGTGGGACCGTGGAGAGAGTCTAAATCGATCTTTTCTAGGATTCCTTATCACGCCACACATGGAGATCTTTCCATTGATAGATCAGAGGGTCCCCCTTGAACAAATTCATAAAGGTTAGATTACTACCTGCTTCTACGGAAGAAGTTTACTTTGTACCGCTCGGAGGTCATATAGATCGGAAAAGAGAGCGATAAGAATGAAAGGGTTGGTGTGACCACAACTACAACTACTGTCTCTTCAAATTAGATTCTAAGGGCGCTACTGAAATCCTTTTTTTAGGTCCTGTAATCGGGAGGTGCAAGCCTCGAAAGCCTTTGGTACTTCAGTAGGGTCGGACGGCTTTTTTTGCCTCAGCTTGTAAAATCGCATCCCCGCACAACGACATTCTTTGTTTGTGCACCCCTTACCGTTCTCGCTCAGTCTTTCAACAGCAGGGAAGACCGTCATATAAACAATGCCTATTGCCACGCTGACCATCAAATACGAGATTGGGCCGCTTCTCAAAGATTTTATGGAATGGCCCACCCCGCCCAAGAGCGCTTATGTCATAGGGGAACTCATGGATGAAAACAATCCTTATGGTTTATTTTGATATTCGGTAGGAATAATAAAAAAAAATGTTCAGGTTGGTTGGTGAGCCTAGTGATAGGAGACTATCTAGCTTTGTTCGGAGAGCACTTGCTAGGTTAAATATTAATTTGTTGCTAAATGTTATAGCCTAAATGCTGAACTATTGACCCTACTTGTTCGGATGGGTGTTCATCCCAAAGTGTTCCCGGACTGCATGCATACATCCGTAAGTAACACAGTGTAACATGGAAAATTTCATTGAGAGGAATCAGTAAAGAAAAGAAAAATGGGTCAACAACATTAACATGTCTATTTGAGAGATTGTCCTCGGGCTGAGGAGTGTCCACATGAGTTCGTTGAGGTGTTTACATAGGCTTGTGGTGCTCTTTTATATTCTGTCGAGAGTTTGAATTGCTCTACCTAAGTAGAATGAAAAGGAAAAATTGGAAAAGAAAACGTGGAGCTATTGTGAAGCCTAGAAAGGCGGAAGCGGAAAATTGCTTATACCGAGTTCCCCAATAACAGCTTAGCTTATTAGCAACACTCTTTGTACTGGCGTGGCGCTGCTGGATCCTTCTGATCAATAGAATACGAAGAGGAGAAAAAAAATCTTGCGATGAGCATCTATTTGAGTCGATCATTTCCAAGATCTAATTCCAGTTTTTTCTTGTAGTGGAAACACGTTACTATTTGAAGTTTTATGCTTAAGGGAAGAAATGTTCTTGGTGGATGCAGGACTTGGGACCCCCAAAATTTGTATGCAAGATGAGCCTACAGGAGTGCCAATCAACCGAGCCACCAGGTTTGAGAATAAGGTCGGATTCCTAGATCTAGTGGCCGGTGAATCACTAATCAAAGAGTAGATTTTAGAGATTCTTCATCTATCTAGCGGCAGGTGAATAACTGATCAATGAGCGAGCAGCCGCCAGGTTTAATGATTTGGTGGGATCTACAGATATAGTGGCTGGTGAACCGCTTCTTCTTTTTCCATAAAGATTCAGACAAAACCGAGCTTGGGTGAAACTGAACAAGATTTGGTGAACCAATACAAAGGTCAAAGGCTTTATTATTGAGAAAGTAAAAGGAGGTTATTCATTAGCCATCGCAAGTTTCAATACTTTTCTTCCATTCCGTCGTAGAAGGAAAAGTATATCGAATGGTTGATTCACCATTGAGAACATTAACCCTAAAATGACGAATATTGTGGTGTTCTAACAGCTACAGATCAAAGAAGAACTTGATGAGCGAAATCCGCTAACAAAAAAAGAGAAATTTTTAAATTCCGATGCCTAGTGTCCCCTGATAACCTAGGATTAGTGGTGATAGGGCTGATGTGGTATTTCGAAAACTAGGATTTGATGGTATCTATAAAGCGGATCCCATGGGCTTCTCGGGTGGAGGTTGGTTGAAGATGATGTGATGCTAGTGAACGTCTATGAATAAAGCTGTTATAAAGTTTTGTTCTTTGTTCCGTCGTCGATCAATCTATCACTCAATCATAGGCCGCTCTGTCATTATCTGATTTTTGGTTGTCTGATCATACTCGAAATTATGTATCTACTTATCGTATTTTTACCCCTGCTTGGTAGTTTTGTAGCAGGTTGTTTCGGATGTTTTCTAGGAAAAGAAGGAACCGCTATAATAACAACTACGTGCTTTTCATTGTCTTCGATCTTCCCTTTGATTTCTTTTTATGAAGTGGCACCGGGAGCTACTACTTGCGATCTAAGAATGGCTCCATGGATCTCATCGGAAATGTTTGATGCTTCTTGGGGCTTCTTTGGAGACCGTGAAGTCACTGGATGAATTGCCGAGTAAATATATTAGATCCGGATGCGGCTGTTGCTCCACGGCGATACGGACTCGACCCGCTCCTACCGAATTCAGGGTACCAAAGCATGTCGGGAATAAGGGGGGACATACTAGATATAACCACTCCCTAGGTTGGGGGCTTTGCCGCCCTACCTTTTTATCTATACACAGTTGAGGACGCCAATCACCAATGCTATAGGTGTGGGAGCGATCCTGGTCAGGGAAGGCTAAGATGGCGCCTCGCATATGGGTAGCAAGAGGGCGCTTATGCCCCGACGGTGGGGCCTTATGGGGAAGGTCCCGCCCCAATAGGGACAGCACACCCCCACTTCAAGCGCACCTCTATATCGACTAAATTACTCTTTTGGTCTAGTCGGTGGAACCGGTGAACAAACACGAGCTGGTTAGATGCGTGGGGCAGAGGGCTCGTAGTACCCCCTTTGATTGATCTAGCCTTTTCTTCGCTTCGGTAGTGAATCACCTACTAAAGGGGCAGGCCTGCATGCCTTATTTGAGACTACAAAAGCAGGCGGTGGACTCTTTCATTAGGTAAGGGAAGAAGGGGCCTAAGCACGGCAGATGCCGTACATTTGAGTGGCAAAGGAAAGCGAGACCTTACCTTTTTTTCCAGGCCTGTTCGGACATACGGTTCCCGCGGAAGATCAAGTTGGTGAGTCGTGTGATGGGAAACATTCCCGCACCGTTCGGACAGCACTGAATTAGAATGAGAGGTTTACCACCACATCATTGCATGCAAGGGGAGATCGCTCGATTTGCAGATTGGTCCGACTCGTAATTCACTTCTGACCCTGTGTTCGATAGCCCGACCGTAGTGATGTTAATTGTGGTTACATTCATAAGTAGTTTGGTCCATCTTTATTCCATTTCATATATGTCTGAGGATTCACATAGCCTTCGATTTATGTGTTATTTATCCATTCCTACTTTTTTTATTCCAATGTTGGTGACTGGAGATAACTCTCTTCAATTATTCCTGGGATGGGAGGGAGTAGGTCTTGGTTCATATTTGTTAATTCATTTCTGGTTTGCACGACTTCAGGCAGCTAAAGCAGCTATAAAAGCTATGCTTGTCAATCGAGTAGGTGATTTTGGATTAGCTCCTGGGATTTTGGGTTGTTTTACTCTATTTCAAACACTAGACTTTTCAACCATTTTTGCTCGTGCTAGTGCCCCCAGAAATTCTTGGATTTCTTGCAATATGAGATTGAATGCCATAACTCTTATTTGTATTTTACCTTTTATTAGTGCTGTTGGGAAATCTGCACAGATAGGATCGCATACTTGGTCACCTGATGCTATGCAGGGTCCCACTCCAGTATCCACTTTGATTCATCCAGCTATTATGGTAACATCTGGCGTTTTCATGACAGCAAGGTGCTCCCCTTTATTTGAATACCCACCTACAACTTTGATTGTTATTACTTTTGCATGAGCTATGATGTCATTCCTTGCGGCAACCACTAGAATATTACAGAATGATCTAAAAAGGGTCATAGCTTATTCAACTTGCATTCGATTAGGCTATATGATCTTTGCTTGTGACATCTATAACTATTCGGTTAGCATCTTTCACGTAATGAATCACACATTTTTCAAAGCATTCCTATTCCTGAGTGCATGTGCTGTGATTCATGCCATGTCGGATGAGCAAGATATATGAAAGATGGGGGGCTTGCCTCCTCGTTCCCTTACCTATGCCATGATGCTCACGGGCAGCTTATCTCTAATTGGATTTCCTTTTCTAACCGGATTTTATTCCAAAGATGTGATCTTAGAGCTCGCTTACACTAAGTATACCATCAGTTGGAACTTTGCTTTCTGGTTGGGAAGTATCTCTATCCTTTTCACTTCTTATTACTCCTTTCATTCACTTTTTCTAACATTTCTAGTACCAACTAATTCATTCGGGCAATACATCTTACGATGTCATGATGCGCCCATTCCTATGGCCATTCCTTTAAGACTTCTGGCTCTCGGGAGTCTCTTTGTAGGATACTTGGCCAAAGTGAGACCTGTTAGCCCATAAGTAAGTACTATGACGAAGCGGCTTTTGCTCACCTGACACAATCGTACGAGGTCACAATTCACCCAACACAATCATCCGGGGTGAAAAAGAATTGGGGATCAGATGCAGGCAAAATTCCCGCCAATGACTGTGATGTTCAGTCGACTCCCACCCCCTTTGTGGGGGTCACGACCCATACGAGTGAGCAGAAAAGAGAGGAGGAAAGAGGCCCTGGTGAACCGTCATAATTAGTGAACAAGTGTAAGCTTCGCTGCCCAACAGTATGGAGTACTGACCACACCAAGGGACAGGCCCTGAAGCGATCGACGTGAATAAGCAAAATCAATGTGTTCCAATTTCTGGCCTTGCATCGACCATCCAATGGAACATGGACTAAATGGCCACTGCTTGCACGGACTATGTCCAGGGGACTACCACCCCCTCGCCCCACCCCCCACCCCAGAAGGTACATCTCGTGCCTATGGGCCACTATAACTATCTTTGAAGACACTCAAAACTGGAAGGAGATACAAACCCACCCGGTGGACGGCCTAGCGGAAAGTCCTACAACATAGGATCAGGATTCTCTAAAAAGCCGAGGTCGTGGGTGGCCAAGAGGGTCCCACTTGGAGACTTTGGATCTCAGCAGGAAATGCGAAGGTTGCAACAAGCTGTGTGGACAAAGAGAATCAAGTAGTTTAGTTTTGATCTTAGTAGGTTTATAATAGGGAATACCCTAACCCTGGGAACTAGGGCCTGGACATCCTTCATTTGCGGTCGACGTTTCAGATTTGCTCGTCTATAGCTAAATGTTTCGATCTGGTTCGATTCATGATCACATCTGCAAACCTTATCCCGTGGGCTTTAGCAGACATTTTTCATTCTTCACCCGATCCTTAGTAGCCTTTCCAAAGTCAACCTAACCGGTTACCTTTTACAAGGCGCAAAATAGGCCTTCGCTCTTAGGCCTTTATATATAATAGAAGAAAATTAGATAATTGTATATAGAATTAGCCAGATCGTCTGAAGCATGAACAGAATTGCCTTTGTTCTGAAGGCCTAGCGAGTTCCTTTTTTTTAAAGGCGGTCCTTTTCTTTCCTCAGACCGATGACTCGCTTGTTCAGTATTGCTAACTATTCTAGGAGGATGTCGCCCCCTCGGGACTACCAGTAGCTTGGGTTGTTGAATCTCGTGCAAGTTAGGTTGTTGTTGTATTGGCTACAAGCAGAACGTATGCGCTTTAGGTGTGTGTTGACCATGCACTCTCGCCTCATGTAATGTCGTATGTCTGATAGATGTAGTGTGGTATTTGACCTCAATGCTAATGGTGATCCCCAAGGTTTAACAAATGAATGAAGCTATGATCGTACACGGATAGAGATGATGGTCTTCCTCTTATGTCTCCAAGCCGGCCATAATAGAATAGATAGGCGAAGCAGTCAATAGCAGTCTGTTCTCGCCTATCGATAGATAGCAGGTTGCTTCCAAGCTCAAACCATTTGAAACAGAATTGCTACTTTTTTCTTGTTATTGATAGAGTGGTATTCTCCGCCGCTCTCAAATAAAGTTGACGGGGAGAACTTGAAGAGAGAAGGAAAAAGACCAAAAGATTGACAAGTCTAATGGGGGATGAATGGCCAACACGTTGACTGCCTTCGATACTAGAAAAAAGACCCAAGCAGTCTAACCTAACCCCCAGGGCGAAACCCTAAACCCTAAACTCTAAACCTGCGCGTTGAGCTCTAGAGACAGAGGCTCTAGCAATTTTCATATTCCTAAAGAGAGAAAGTTACTTTTCCAGTAGCCATGGCCAATCTGGCCGGCGGCCAACCCCACCAGCGGCTGGTCTGCCCCCCCCCCCTCCCCACTGTCGCCCAACCCGCCTCATCTCCTAAACCAATTTCATAGCCCCTTAATTAAGCTAATGCTGTTAAGAATGCAACAACTGAAACAACCATGCATGTTCGAAAGCCTGCTGTCCAGCCTATTCCTATGCGCAAGGCCCATAATTTTCAAGGACATCCGCTGGTAGTTTTTACAGAAGAGGAAGTTGATCGCATGAACATAATTCAAGGTTTGAGCTATGCTGTAGTTTGCAAATTCTCATATGGTTGGCCTGATATTAATGACATTCGTCGAATTATAACAATACAATGTGGCATTACGGGTGAGTGCAACATTGGCTTTTTACGAGAAAGGCATATATCGATTAGGATGACATTATGGCAAGATTATGTTAATTTCTCATCAAAAAGTGTTTATTATCTTAAAGACAAGTTTGGTGAGGAGTATCAAATGAGAACATTTATTTATAATGTAAAATTCAAGCCAGGGGAGGAAACTCCCAAAGTTATGACTTGGATTTCATTCCCAAATCTTTTACCCACATACTTTGTGAAGGAAGTGTTGTTTTCCTTAGCTTCTACTATGGGTAAACCATTACATCTAGACAAAGCTACCATAAACAAGACTAGGCCAAGCTGTGCTAGAGTAAAGGTGTTAATTGATCTAATGGATGATTTACCAAAGAAGGTAAGCATGGATATCGTTGATGAAAATGCAGTGGAGTTAAGGACGGAATGGGAGACTATACAGTATGATAATTTGCCTAAATACTGTAAGGAATGCAAGCTGCAGGGACATGATGAGTATGAATGCTGGAGACTTCATCCAGAATTAATTGAGACTAAGATTGATGCTAGAAAGTTTGGTGAACAACAGAAGAGACAAGACGAAAAGGAACAGGGTCCACTGAAGATTTTGACAAGTGGAAAAGTCATTGGAAATCAAGGTGCTCATTGGAAAACAGTCAGAGTTAGAAGAGTTCAAGGGAAGGAGAAGCAGGAGGATAACAAGAAAGCTTTGGTGCCCGTGGATAAACAAGGAGTAGCTGTCACAAATAAAAAGGAAGATGTTGTTATTAATGGAGCTAAAACTGGAAAAATACAAAACACCAACATGTTTGATATGTTGGTACAAGATGTAGATGAAAACAACACAGAGAAATAGCTAGCATTGATGGAGAATACAAGTGCAGTACCTATTGCAAACGAAAGAGAAGTGCTGAATCAGAATGCACAAGAGTTTATTCCAACATCCAAAGAGAAAGCAGAGACAAGAAAAGAAGCAATAATGCAGACATTTGTGATGCTAGCTACCATTGCTAATCCAGCAGGGATAAATAAGAAAAAATAGGCGAAAGAAGAGAAAAACAAAGAAGGAAGTCCAAACAGTGCCTCAAGATCAATAGACATGTTGCAGAATCATACAAAACAGTAGGGAATCAGAGGGATACAGCTAAGGAGACTATAAGCCAATGGGTACACAGGGCATTTACCTCAAATTTTGCTGCTATGAATACATCTTGTCAAGATATTCCTTCACAATACATACTGGTTGAACAACAGCTAGCCATAAATGAAGAAAAGGAATTTTTAGAAGATCCAGATATGGAGATGTTCAAGGCCAATGAGAATTCCAAAGCCATATGAGGAATATTGTGGGCAAATTAGATTGAAGAGGGAAAAGAAGATGGGCAGATACCTGATATGCTAAAGAGTGATGATGAAAAAAGGCACATGAAGATGATGAAGAAGAGCAGAATGAGAAAGGGGGCACAAACCCAACAGAAGTTCCAAATGCAGATTAGGTTAATATGATTGATCCGGGAGGAACAGTCATCCCAGCAACTACAACATCCCTAACAACCAATGACAAAGAAGGAGAACCAGAAGAAGATACATACAACAACAATATGGAGAAAGTACAAAAAGGATAGATGGAGATAGTCAAAGCTCAAGAAGGATCAATGGTGGAGGCAGATAATAATCAAGAGGATGCAGAAACACAACAACCAGCAAAACACAGCGATAGTGATATGGATGAGGAGTCAACAGCTCAGAATTTTCTTAATGTAGCTAGAAAAGGTGTCTTGTCCCCTAGAGATATAGCCAAGTCTGCATCTAAGAGGAGAACGAAACAGGCTAAGGAAACTTTAATGCACCAGCAGGAGGAGTCATAACTAGGAGAGCACTATCTAAATCCCAAAATCATCAATGGATGCCCTAATTTGGAATGTTAGATCAGTGAACACAAGGAAAGCCTTTGAAAGGATTATTACAATGCATAGAGAGCATCATTTTGAATTCATAGGGGTCTTGGAACCTATGCAGCAGTCCAATAAGATAGAGAGATACAGGGCAATGATTGGAATGCCTCAAGCAATTGTCAATGTCTCCAATAAAATCTGTGCCTTTATAGATGAAGTATTTGAAGTAGATATTTTATACAATATGGCACAACAGCTAACTCTAAGTCTATTCCATACATAAACTCATGTGGAATTAGTTCTTACACTTGTTTATGCTAAATGTGACCATTTGGTGAGGATAGAACTGTGGGATACTCTATATGCAATGGCATATGATATGAGAGTTCCATGGCTAGTAGGAGGGGACTTCAATGTGATATGGGATGAAGAGGAGAAGTATGAAGGACTTCCAGTATCTATTAATGAGGTAGATGACTTTAGGCATTGCATCAACACATGTAACTTGACAGATTTGGGCTTTAAAGGAAGCATATACACTTGGTGGAATGGTAGATCAGAAGAAGACTGCATATTCAAAAGGTTAGATAGATGTTTTGGGAATGGAGAATTTCAGCAGACTTTCCCAGGGCTAGAGATTACACATTTGTCCAAGACAGGATCTGATCACAGACCAATGCTACTGAAATATTATATAGAGACTCCTCTAGTGAAGAAGTCATTCAGGTTCCTAAATTTTTGGGTTAAACATGAAATATTTAAGGATGCAGTCAAGGAAAATTGGTCTGCAGATTTCAGTGCTAGCCCCTTTGTGCTTTTCAATTTCAAGTTAAAGAAACTCAAAAAAGCACTGTCAATATGGAGTAAAGCTACATATAGGGGTATTTTCCAGAAAATTCATAATCTGGAAGAAGTTGTTCTGGTGCATGAAAGGCAGTTTGAGATAAGTCCAACACTGGAGAATAGGTGGAGATTAAAAAAGGTATAGGCTGAAATGATAAAGTACGTTGGATAAAAGAGGAATTTTGGAGACAAAAAGCTGGAATGATGTGGTTTGCTGATGGGGATAAGAATTCCAAGTTCTTTCATGCACAAGTCAATGGGAGAAGGAAGAAATTGAAGTTGCACAGAATACAAGATAGTTGTCACGACCCGGATTTTCCCCCAACATCGGGATCGTGATGGCGCCTACTCGTGGTAGCTAGGCAAGCCACTGTATTCATACTATCCTGTTTTTAACACAATTTTAATTAAATAAATGCGGAATACTTTATCAAAATGGAAATAACAAATCACAAGGTGAAAATCATACTGAAATCCTCTACCCAAGACGTGGAGTCACCAACTCACAAACTACTATGGAATACTACACATAAAAGTCTGAAGGAAATATAACATAATTATGTTTGTCTCGGAACAAAGAGACTACAGCTAATAACATAAATAAAGAGAGAGACGCCGGGCCTGCGGACGTCTGCAAGCTACCTCGGTCTCAATATGATCAACTCCCACGAAATCGATTTACTGCTGTTGCTGCTCCTGATCGTAACCTGGACTTGTGCAAAAACGCACAGAAGTGTAGAATCAGCACAACCGACCCCATGTGCTGGTAAGTGCCTGGCCTATCCCGGCGAAGTAGTGACAAGCCTAGGACCAGACACTCACATAAACCTGTGCAATTCAATATATATATGTGTACAACAAAATAACAAGAAATAATCAAGTATTAACACAATAAGGAATATCTTAAAGAATTCAACAATTAACCACAGTTAATAATTTCACAAGGAAAATCAAAGTATAATGTAAACACAAGTAATATCACTTCAAGAAATAGCAAGCAATTGCACGGCATCACCCTTCGTGCTTTTACTCTCATCCTCACCAAATAAACAAATAAAGTACACGGCATCACCCTTCGTGCTTTTACTATCATCCTCACATCCATAGTACGGCACGATCCTTCGTACATGGTTCAATAACAGGGCACGGCATGATCCTTCTTGCATAATCAATAAATAAACATGGCACGGCATTAACCTTCGTGCATAAATAAATAAACATGGCATGGCATCACCCTTCGTGCATTATCATTCTTCCTCACCCAAATAACAATCACAGTTAAGGGAAAAGAAAGAAACAGCAATTCATAAACCGTCCCATCAAGGGCAATCAATAATTATCTTCACAACAAATCCCAACAAGGGAGAACAATAACAATTCATCTGTAATATATCTCAAAATAATCCCTTTCCAACGACTCACGGTCATACTAGACGCCAGTGTATGGATGATCGTCACCACAGCCCATACACCGCACTCGATCACATAACACATAACACATAATCCTATTCCCTCAAGCTAGGATAGAACAAACACTTACCTCGAATGCTTATGAACAATTCAATCCGTGGAAATGTCTTTTTCTTTCAACTTTGGCTCCAATCCAATCGTATCTATACACAATTGATTTAATATCATCAATTCTACTCAACAAACAAATTCTTAAGACCAAATACAACTTTTACAACATTCTGCCCGGAATAGTGAATTTCAACCCTGGGCCCACGTGGTCGGAACTCGGGGTTAGGACCAAAATCCGGTTACCCATCCCCCCACGAGTTCATGTATATGATTTGTTTCAAAATCGGACCTGAATTCGAGGTCCAATTCCCCAATTTATGACAAACCCTATTTTCTAATAAAAACAAGAATTCTACCATGAAAATCATTGATTTTTAATGAAAAACATGTTTAATGATGTTAGGAATTGAAAGAATTAAGTAAAAAGTGACTTACAATCGTTTTGATGAAGAAGAAATCCTTGAAGAATCGCAAATGGGTGTTTTGGTTTTGTAAAAATTGAAGAAATGACTGAAATTCTTGTTTTTCAGGTTTCTGTGTTCGCATTTGCGAACATGGGTTCGCAATTGCGAACCCCGACCAATTTCTGGAGTTTGAAAAATAAGCTAAGGTTGGGAAGTTCGCATTTGCGAACATTTGTTCGCATTTGCGAACATCTCGCATTTGCGAACTAATGTTCGCATTTGCGAACACATGCTGTATAAGGCAGTGTTCGCATTTGCGAACAATGGTAGTATGGGGAATGTTCGCATTTGCGAACATAGGCAGTCTCTGGGGACCTTCGCAAATGCGAACAATTGTTCGCATTTGCGAACAACGCTGGCTTCGCATTTGCGATCAAGGTTCACATTTGCGAGCCTTGCCTTACACTGTCCCCTTCGCAATTGCGAGAAATACTTCGCAATTGCGAAGCCAACAGCTGGGTGAAAAACCAGCAGTTCAAAAATTCAGAATTTCATCCAACGGCCTATCAAATCTTTACCCGAGCCCCCGGGCTCCAAACCAAACATGTACATAACCTCAAAAACACATTATGGACTTGTTCGTGCGATCATATCGCCAATATCACTTCGTTTTAATCAAATCAAGCCTCAAACTCATGATTTTCATACTTTTGATTTTCAAAACTTCTTAACTTGGAACTCAAGGTCCAAAACATCTCAAACGACATCCAAATGTCACCAAACTTTATAGAAATCACATATATAATATTTAAGACTTGTACCGGGCGTCGGAACCAAAATACGAGCCCGATACCAAGGTCAATTAATTTATTTCCTTTAATAATTACATCAAAAACAATTTCACATAAAAATTCATAATTTGGGCTCTAGGCCTCAGAATTTGACTCCGAACGCACGTCCACGTCCCATATTTTCCTACGGACCTCTCGGGACCATCCAATCTCGGTCCGGATCCGTTTACCAAAAATGTTGACCGAAGTCAACCATATCAATATTAATATCATTTTTATCCAAATTTCTCATAAAATTCATATTTTCTATCACAAAATCTTTCCGGCTACATGCTCGGATTGTGCACGTAAATCGAGGCAACATAGAATGAGGTTTTCAAGGCCTCAGAAGCTCGAAATGATTAATAAAATAAGTGATGACCCTTTGGGTCGTCACAATCTCCACCTCTAAAACAACCGTTCGTCCTCGAACGGACAAAAGAAAGAAGTACCGAGTCAGGAAACAAGTGTGGGTAACGGCTCCGCATATCAGACTCGGACTCCCAGGTCGATGCCTCAGGAGGCTGACCTCTCCACTGAACACGCACAGAAGGATAACTCTTCGACCTCAGCTGTCGAACCCGCCGGTCTAGAATAGCCACCGGCTCCTCCTCGTAAGATAGATCATTGTCCAATTGGACAGTACTGAAGTCTAACACATGTGTGGGATCGCCGTGGTATCTCCGAAGCATAGATACGTGAAAAACTGGATGCACGGCTGATAAGCTAGGCGGCAAAGCTAATCTGTAAGCCACCCCTCCCACTTTGTCTAGAATCTCAAATGGACCAATTCACCTAGGGATGAGCTTGCCCTTCTTCCTAAACCTCATCACGCCCTTCATAGGCGACACCCGGAGCAATACTCGTTCACCAACCATGAAATCTACATCTCGAACCTTGCGATCCGCATAAGTCTTTTGCCTAGACTGAGCTGAACGCAATCTCTCCTGAATAGTCTTGACCTTATCCAAGGCCTCCTGAACTAAGTCTGTACCCAACAACCGAGCCTCTCCCGGTTCAAACCATCCGACCGGTGATCGACATCGCCTACCATACAACGCCTCATACGGAGCCATCTGGATGCTAGATTGGTAACTGTTATTGTAGGCGAACTCTGCTAATGGTAGAAACTGATCCCACGAGCCTCCGAAATCAATAACACAGGCTCGAAGCATGTCCTCAAGAATCCGAATAGTCCTCTCGGACTGGCCATCCGTCTGAGGATGAAATGCTGTACTCAACTGAACCTGGGTGCCTAACTCCTGCTAGACTGCTCTCCAGAACCGCGAGGTAAACTTTGTACCCCGATCAGAGATAATAGATACTGGCACCCCATGAAGACGAACAATCTCCCAAATGTAAATCTCCGCTAACCTCTCCGACGAGTAGGAGACAGATACTGGAATAAAGTGTGTTGATTTGGTCAGCCTATCAACAATGACCCAAATAGTATCAAATTTCCTCCGAGTCAAAGGAAGTCCAGTAACGAAGTCCATAGTGATCCGCTCCCACTTCCACTCGGGAATTTCAATCCTCTGGAATACACCACCAGGTCTCTGGTGCTCATATTTCACCTGCTGACAATTTAGACACCGAGCGACATACGCAACGATATCTTTCTTGATTCTGCGCCACCAATAGTGTTGCCGCAAGTCCTGATACATCTTCGCGGCGCCCGGGTGAATGGAATACCGCGAACTGTGGGCCTCCGCTAAGATCAACTCTCGAATCCCTTCGACATTGGGCACACAAACTCAACCCTGCAATTTCAATACCCCATCATCATCTAGGTTTACCTGTGTGGCACCTCCCCGCTGTACTGTATCTCTCAACTCACGCAAATGAGGATCATCAAATTGCCTCTCACGGATACGCTATAATAATGAAGAACGAGCGACCGTGCAGGCTAACACCCTGCTAGGCTCAGAAATGTCTAATCTCACGAACCGGTTGGCTAAGGCCTGGACATCTAGAGCTAATGGTCTCTGACCGACCGGAATATATGCAAGACTACCCATGCTGGCATACTTTCTACTCAATGCATCGGCCACCACATTGGCCTTACATGGGTGATATAATATAGTAACATCATAGTCTTTTAGCAACTCTAACCATCTCCGTTGTCGTAGATTCAACTCCTTCTGTTTGAACAAGTACTGTAGGCTTTTGTGATCAGTGTACACCTCACATGTCACACCATATAGATAATGCCTCCAGATCTTTAAGGCATGAACCACTGCTGCTAATTCAAGATCATGAACTGGATAATTCTTCTCATGTATCTTTAACGCCTCGAAGCATAAGCGATAACCTTACCATCCTGCATCAATACCGCTCCAAGCCCCGTACGAGATGCGTCACAATAAACTGTATAAGGCCACGTACCCTGTAGGTAGTATCAACACCGGTGCGGTGGTCAAGGTTGTCTTGAGCTTCGAAAGCTCGCCTCACACTCCTCCGACCACTGAAGCTGGACCCCTTCCGGGTCAACCTAGTCATCGGGGCTGCAATAGAAGAAAACCCCTCTACAAAACGACGGTAGTAACTCGCTAATCCCAAGAAACTCCGTATCTCGGTCATTGAAGTAGGACGAGGCCAATTCTGGACCGCCTCGATCTTCTTTGGGTCTACTCGAATACCTTCCACCGATACAATGTGACCCGAAATGCTACCGAACTCGGCCGAACTCACATTTAGAAAATTTGGCATATAGTCGATTATCTTTCGAGTCCGAAGAACCACTACGAGGTCGTTGCTCGTGCTCTTCCTCGGCTGCGGGAGTACACCGGGATGTCATCTATGAAGACTATCACGAACGGATCTAAGTAAGGCCTGAATACCCGATTCATCAACTCCATGAATGCTGCCGGGGCATTGGTCAACCCGAAGGACATGACCAAGAACTCATAATGCCCATATCTAGAGCGAAAGGCTCTGTCTTAGGAATGTCAGCCGCCCTGATCTTCAGCTGATGGTAGCCCGACCTCAAGTCTATCTTAGAGAATACCCTCGCTCCCTGGAGCTGGTCAAACAAATCATCAATCCTCGGCGGTGGATATTTATTTTTGATAGTCACCTTGTTTAACTGCAGGTAATCAATACACATCCGTATCGAGCCATCCTTCTTCTTCACAAATAATACGAGGTGCTCCCCGGGGAAACATCGGGCTCGATAAAACCCTTCTCGAAGGTCCCGCAATCGATCTTTCAACTCCTTTAACTCCGGCGGGGCCATACGATAGGGTGGAATAGAGATGGGCTGAGTGCCGGTGCCAAATCAATACAGAAATTAATATCCCTGTCGGGTGGCATGCCCGGCAGTCTGAAGGAAAACCTCCGGAAACTCCCGTGCAATAGGGACCGACTCAATGGAAGGAACTTCTGCGTCTGGAATCACGAACATAAGCCAAATAAGCTAGACACCCCTTCTCGATCATACGTCGAGCCTTAACATAGGAAATAATAGTGCGAACAGAGTGGCTTGAGGTACCTTTCCACTCTAGTCGGGGTGATTCGGGCAAGGCTAAGGTCACCGTCTTAGCATGGCAATCAAGAATAGCATGATATGGGGACAACCAGTCCATCCCCAATATGACATCAAAATCTACCATATCCAAAAGCAACAGATCAACACGTGTCTCAAGACCCCCAAATATAACTACGCACGAACGATGCACCCGATCGACTACAATGGAGTCACCCACTGGTGTAGCCACATAAACTAGAATATCCAGAGCATAGCTGGGCACAACCAAATACGGTGCGAAGTAGGAAGACACATAGGAATATGTAGATCCAGGGTCAAATAATACTGAAGCACCTCTGCCACACACAAGAATAGTACATGTAATCATGGCATCTGATGCCTCTGCCTCTGGCCTGGCTGGTAAAGCATAGAATCGGGGATCTGCACCTCCCCTCTGAGCTGCGTCTCTAGGACGACCATCAACTGGCTGACCTCTACCTCTCGCCGGACGGTCTCCACCTCTACGGTCTCGACCTCCACCTCTATAATCTCTACCCCCGCCTCCGGCTGGCTGGGCAGGCTGAGGTCAGCTGGGGCCTGAATCATAGGACGGGGACCTCGCTGCTGAGAGTTGCCCGCTGCTAGAGGGCAATTCCTGATAAAATGACCTGGGTCACCACAACCGTAGCAACTCTTAGACGGATAGGACTGCTGGCCCTGACGACCTGAATGGCCTCCACGAACACTCTGAAGAGGTTGAGCATTAATAGGAGACTGGTCTGAATAATGCCCCCGAAAACCACGATCACCTGATCCACCCTGTGAAGCCTGAAGGGCGGAATGAAAAGGCCTGGAAGACTGGCCTCTATCAAAGGATTCTCTGCTACCAGAGGAAGAACCACCAAACCTGCCTGAATGACGAGGCCTTTTATCTGAAGAATAACCGCCTCCCCTAGCAAGAGCCATCTCAACTCTGCGTGCTGCATTGGCTGCCTCCTGAAATGATATGTCACTCCCCACGCCCATAGCCATCTGGAGTCTAATCGGCTGATTAAGCCCATCTATAAATCTGCGGACCCTCTCCCGCTCCGTGGGAAGTATCACCACTGCATGACGAGCCAAGTCGATAAATCTCGTCTCATATTGTGTAACTGTCATAGTGCCCTGATGGAGGCGCTCAAACTGCCTCCGAAGTACATCCCGCTGAGTAGCAGGGAGAAACTTCTCCATAAATAGTTCCGCAAACTGGTCCCATGATAAAGCTGGGGACCCTGCTGGTCGAGTCAAGCAATAATCTCTCCACCAAGTCTTGGCGGATCCTGCAAGTCTGAAGGTACAGAAGTCAACTCCGTTTGTCTCCACGATCCCCATAGTCTTGAGAATCTCATGGCAACCGAATAAAAAGTCCTGAGGATCCTCTGATGCGGCTCCACTGAATGTAGTGGTAAATAGCATGGAGAACCGATCAAGCCTCCATAACGAATCGAAGTCATGGCCGCTCCATCACCGGCATGAGCCGTGGTACTCGACCGAGTGGCCACGGTGGCTCGGATCACCGATGCTCGAGGCCGAAGAGCTACGGCTCCGGAGTATGAGCAACAGGAGTCCGGGCCCCTCCTCCAGCCCGAGAAGTGGCGGGGGCAAGCGATAATAAACCCGCTCTGGCAATACCGTCCATGAATCCCGCTATTCGACCAAAGCATCCCGGAGATCCGGGTAAATAAAGCCTCTCCGGGACCTGAGCTGGGCCCCCTGGAGCCGCTGGAACCGGAACCTCCTCATCAATCTCAATATGAGGCTCCACCTCTGGAGTAGCCGCCTGGGGGGCTGAGCTCTACCCCTACCACGGCCTCTAATACGGCCTTGGCCCCCGCCCCTCACGGGAGCTGCCTGGGGCTCGGGCTGCTGGTCGGCGGACGAAGAAGCGCGTGTCCTCACCATCTACGAAAGGACAGAATAAAAATCCAATCGGTAATTGAGGAACAAGTCGCACGACAAGAGAGAACAAATGAGAGACTCTTTCCTAACTCAATAGACTCTGGAGGACAAGTACAGACGTTTCCGTACCTACCTCTCAAACTCTACTAAGCTTGTTCGTGAGTGGTGAGACCTATGTAACCTAGAGCTCTCATACCAACTTGTCATGACCCGGATTTTCCCCCAACATCGGGGTCGTGATGGCGCCTACTCGTGGTAGCTAGGCAAGCCACTGTATTCATACTATCCTGTTTTTAACAAAATTTTAATTAAATAAATGCGGAATGCTTTATCAAAATGGAAATAACAATTCACAAGGTGAAAATCATACTTGAAATCCTCTACCCAAGACGTGGAGTCACCAACTCACAAACTACTATGGAATACTACACATAAAAGTCTCAAGGAAATATAACATAATTCTGTTTGTCTCGGAACAAAGAGACTACAGCTAATAACATAAATAAAGAAAGAGACGACGGGCCTGCGGACGTCTGCAAGCTACCTCGGTCTCAAATATGATCAACTCCCACGCAATCTATTTACTGCTGCTGCTGCTCCTGATCGTAACCTGGACCTGTGCAAAAACGCACAGAAGTGTAATATCAGCACAACCGACCCCATGTGCTGGTAAGTAAGTGCCTGGCCTATCCCGGCGAAGTAGTGACAAGCCTAGGACCAGACACTCACGTAAACCTGTGCAATTCAATATATATATGTGTACAACAAAATAACAAGAAATAATCAAGTATTAACACAATAAGGAATATCTTAAATAATTCAACAATTAACCACAGTTAATAATTTCACAAGGAAAATCAAAGTATAATGTAAACACAAGTAATATCACTTCAAGAAATAGCAAGCAGTTGCACGGCATCACCCTTCGTGCTTTTACTCTCATCCTCACCAAATAAACAAATAAAGTACACGGCATCACCCTTCGTGCTTTTACTCTCATCCTCACATCCATAGTACGGCATGATCCTTCGTACATGGTTCAATAACGAGGGCACGGCATGATCCTTCGTGCATAATCAATAAATAAACATGGCACGGCATTAACCTTCGTGCATAAATAAATAAACATGGCACGGCATCACCCTTCGTGCATTATCACTCTTCCTCACCCAAATAACAATCACGGTTAAGGGCAAAGAAAGAAACAGTAATTCATAAACCGTCCCATCAAGGGCAATCAATAATTATCTTCACAACAAATCCCAACAAGGGAGAACAATAACAATTCATCTGTAATATATCTCAAAATAATCATTTTCCAACGACTCACGGTCATACTAGACGCCGGTGTATGGATGCTCGTCACCACAGCCCATACACCGCACTCGATCACATAACACATAACACATAATCCTATTTCCTCAAGCTAGGATAGAACAAACACTAACCTCGAATGCTTATGAACAATTCAATCTGTGGAAATGTCTTTTTCTTTCAACTTTGGCTCCAATCCAATCGTATATATACACAATTGATTTAATATCATCAATTCTACTCAACAAACAAATTCTTAAGACCAAATACAACTTTTACAACATTCTGCCCGGAATAGTGAATTTTAACCCCGGGCCCATGTGGTCGGAACTCGGGGTTAGGACCAAAATCCGGTTACCCATCCCCCCACGAGTTCATGTATATGATTTGTTTCAAAATCGAACCTCAATTCGAGGTCCAATTCCCCAATTTATGACAAACCCTATTTTCTAATAAAAACAAGAATTCTACCATGAAAATCATTGATTTTTAATGAAAAACATGTTTAATGATGTTAGGAATTGAAAGAATTAAGTAAAAAGTGACTTACAATCGTTTTGATGAAGAAGAAATCCTTGAAGAATCGCAAATGGGTGTTTTGGTTTTGTAAAAGTGAAGAAATGACTGAAATTCGTGTTTTTCAGGTCTCTGTGTTCGCATTTGCGAACATGGGTTCGCAATTGCGAACCCCGACCAATTTCTGGAGTTTGAAATATAAGCTAAGGCTGGGAAGTTCGCATTTGCGAACATTTGTTCGCATTTGCGATCACTGGCAGGCAAAAGGGTGTTCGCATTTGCGAACCAAGGTTCGCATTTGCGAACACAGGCTGAATAAGGCATTGCTCGAATTTGCGAACAATGGTTCGCATTTGCGAACCAAGGCAGTATGGGGAATGTTTGCATTTGCGAACATAGGCAGACTCTGGGGACCTTCGCAAATGCGAACAATTGTTCGCATTTGCGAACAAGGCTGGCTTCGCATTTGCGATCAAGGTTCGCATTTGCGAGCCTTGCCTTACACCGTCCCCTTCGCAATTGCGAGAAATACTTCGCAATTGCGAAGCCAACAGCTGGGTGAAAAACCAGCAGTTCAAAAATTCAGAATTTCATCCAACGGCCTATCAAATCTTTACCCGAGCCCCCGGGCTCCAAACCAAACATGTACATAACCTCAAAAACACATTATGGACTTGTTCGTGCGATCATATCGCCAATATCACTTCGTTTTAATCAAATCAAGCCTCAAACTCATGATTTTCATACTTTTGATTTTCAAAACTTCTTAACTTGGAACTCAAGGTCCAAAACATCTCAAACGACATCCAAATGTCACCAAATTTTACAGAAATCACATATATAATATTTAAGACTTGTACCGGGCGTCGGAACCAAAATACGAGCCCGATACCAAGGTCAATTAATTTATTTCCTTTAATTATTACATCAAAAACAATTTCACATAAAAATTCATAACTTGGGCTCTAGGCCTCGAATTCGACTCCGGACGCACGTCCAAGTCCCATATTTTCCTACGGACCTCTCGGGACCATCCAATCTCGAGTCCGGATCCGTTTACAAAAAATATTGACCGAAGTCAACCATATCAATATTAATATCATTTTTATCCAAATTTCTCATAAAATTCATATTTTCTATCACAAAATCTTTCCGGCTACATGCTCGGATTGTGCACGTAAATCGAGGCAACATAGAATGAGGTTTTCAAGGCCTCAGAAGCTCGAAATGATTAATTAAATAAGTGATGACCCTTTGGGTCGTCACAATAGTAGGAGAGACAGGATTGAAGATGATGAACTTATAGCAGAGGAGGCAATAAAATTGTGTAAGGATCAATTTTCAGAGATAGAAACTCCTATAGCTTTTGATATTCTAAATCATGTGCCTAATATGATAGATGAAGCCCAAAATGAACTTCTCTTATATATGACTACAAGAGAAGAGGTGAAAGAAGCAGTGATGGGATTAAGTGGAGATTCAGTTGGAGGTCCAGATGGTTTTACTGCTGCTTTTTACCAATCTTGCTGGGAAATAATAGAAGAATATGTATTTGACATGGTGAGATCCTTATTTTGTGGAAAACAACTACCCAAATGTGTAACTAATACAAATTTGGTATTGCTGCCAAAGAAGAAGGAGGTGATAACATTTGCAGATTTGAGGCCAATTAGCTTGAGCAACTTTGTAATCAAGATCTTCTCTAGGGTTATTCATGAGAGACTAGTTGATGTTTTGCCTAGGTCTATATCTCAAGAACATGCTGGATTTGTCAAAGGGAGAAGTATAGTAGAGAATGTATTGTTAACACAGGAGATTATTACAGATATCAGATTGTGGACTAAGGCTGGTCCTAATGTAGTGATTAAGCTAGATATGGCTAACGCCTATGATAGACTATCATGGTTATTTATCACAAACACCTTGAGGGGAATGGGTTTTTCAGAAGGCTTTATTGGTATGATCTTTGATTTGGTGGGAAATAACTGGTATTCTATTCTAATTAATGGCCAAAATTATGGTTTTTTCATTCTACAAGGGGTGTTAAGCAAGGGGACCCTTTATCTCCTACCCTATTTATATTGGCTGCTGAGGCTCTATCTGGAGGAATGAACTCTCTTCATACTAATCCTCACTTTTGTTGTTTTGGTTTGCCTAAATGGAGCCCAAGAATTAACCATTTGTCCTATGCTTATGATACTATAATGTTATATTCATCAGATGAGACTTCCCTAAGTCTCATGATGGATGTGCTTCATGACTATGAAAGGGCCTCAGGACAGTTGGTGAATAAGGAAAAATCAGCTATATACCTACATCATCTTGCAGATTTGGAGGTGGTAGAGAAGGTAGAGAGAATAACTGGGATTAAGAAGCAAGAGTTTCCTTTTACATACTTGGGATGTCCTATCGTTTATGCTAGGAGGAGAATGGATTATTACTAGGGGTTGATATCGAAAATCATGGACAAGCTTCAAGCATGTTAAGGAAGGCTGCTATCAATATGAGGAAGTGTTGTTCTTATTAAAAGTGTATTGCAAAGCATGCCAATGCATTTGCTATCATCAGTAAACCCACCCAGTTATGTGCTTAATGAACTACACAAGATTTTTGCTAGATTTTTTTGGAGCAGAAATGTGGGGTTAAACTCAAGGCACAGGGTTTCTTGGAACACACTTTACTTGCCTTATGAGGAAGGGGGCATAGGCTTCAGGTCACTACATGATGTATCAAAGGCTTTATTTTGTAAACTATGGTGGAATTTCACAACTAAGCCTAGTCTATGGAGTGTTTTTATGAGTAATAAATACTGTAAGAAACTAAATACAGTAATTGTTCCATGGAAGGAAGGGTCTCATGTATGGAGGAAAATGCTGGAATGCAGGGATCTAATTGAGCATCAAATACTATGGAAGGTAAAAACAGGATTAGCACAGTTTTGGTTTGAGAATTGGACAGAATGGGGAGCTCTATACTTTAAATTACTCTTGGATTTCAAATAAATGAAGAGATTCAGAATATGAGCGAAGTATGTAGAGATGGGAGACTGCAAGTGGATAAATTGTAGGAATTGTTACCAACAGACCTTGCACAACACATCAGACCTCCTGGAGCAGAAATGAGGCTTGACATTCCCTACTAGATGGTGGAATCTATAGGATACTTCTTAGTTAAACCAGCATGGGAGTACATTAGAAGGAGAGATAATCCTAAAGAAGCATACAAGAAGATGTGGGTGAAAGGGATGCCATTTAAAATTAGTTTCTTTATTTGGAAGGTGTGGAAAGCAAAATTTCCATTGGATGATTTCATGAGAAGACTGGGATATGATATGCCCTCAAAGTGCTGGTGTTGTGCTGAACCTAGAGAAGAGTCTTTAAATCATGTTTTCTATACTTCTAATGCAGCAAGAGTGGTGTGGAGGTACTTCTTAATGAGGGCTGGCATCTCAGTGGAGGGCCTGAAACTACATCAAGCTATCACAAAGTGCTTGAAAGCACCAGTTATAGACAGGATAAAGCATGTCATGCAAGAATTACCAGCAAGTATTGTTTGGGAACTATGGAAAAGGATAAATGCAATGAAATACGGGGATGAAATGTCAGTTAATAGGGTTATATACCAGGTCTCAAGTACTTTAGAATCTCTTATAAGCGAAAGGAAACCTGGTTTGAATATACCACAAAGGTGGCAGAGTCTGCTACACATGCTGGAAAACTACACATCTAAGCTCAAACATACTAAGGTTTTGTGGGAATTTCGTATGGAAGGGTGGATCAAGGTAAATACAGATGGTGCTTCTAGAGGAAACCCAGGGTGGAGTTTAATAGGGGTCTGTTTAAGAGACTCAGCTGGAGGCATTATCTATGCTATGGGGAGAGAAACTAAATAAGGCACTAATAATTAGGTAGAAGCAACAACAATAGTGGAGGCACTGAGACTATGTAAAGCTATGGAATATCAGAACATCTGGTTGCAAAGAGATTCACTTCTTCTAAAGAACATTATGGATGGAGTGTGGAAACAGCCATGGAAGATAATTGAAGAAATTAATGAGATAATCATTTTGAAACAGGAGTTCAATTTCATAGCCGCTCACATTTTCAGGGAAGGGAATAAGTTAGCAGATCATTTAGCTAACTATGCTCTAGACTGGAGAGATATAGAATGTGGTGGCATCTGGGGACTGGATGTACAAAGCAGGAGGATAGTGAATGAGGATAAAATGCAATGCCCAAGCTTGAGAGTGAAAGTAGTAAGAGGATGAGAGAACGACAGGAGGAAATTCAGGTCTCTACTGGGGGAGGTTGGGACACAAGAGTCAGGGAGCTACTTGGCAGCCCAATATATACCCACCATACTCAAATCCAGCTGGAGGAGAGCAAGATGATTTGGACTAACATGTTTATTTGTTTTGCAGGTACATTACATGTACAGGTGGTTTATGTGTTAACTGAATTCCAATTGGTGGTATTAGTGCTTAGCAATGATTCCAATGGAGGGAGGTTACACATAATCATCTGTGCATTACAGATGCAAAGCAGAAACATCATGGGAGACAACATGGATTCATCCATGAGCTCACAGGGGAAGGCCATTTCCCTAGATAGAAAATACTGCCAGTTCAACATACAGGGTGCTCACAGTAATCTCTACTGGATGAAGCACCTGAGGAGTTGTATTGCCAAAGGGAAGAAAGGGAAGCTTATTACCTTTGATAGAATGTATTGTCATTGGTACATTCATGGTGCTGACAATAAACTCTACTGGATGAAGCATCCGAAGAGATACAAATCCAGAGGGAAGAAGGAACAACACCCAAGTAATAATTTGGTGAAGCAGTATCATTGCTACACACAGGGTGCTGACAGTAATTTCTACTAGATTAAACATCTGAGGAGATCCATCTCCAAAGAGAGGAAGCAACACTCAGGGAATCATGCATCATTTCATGTACTCTATGTTACAAAGTACAAGCAAGCGAACATAAAGATAACTCACATTACAGTCACAAAAAATATGTTGATAGCTAAAATTCTATCATGGAATTATAGCAATATGATACATAAAGTGACTAAAAGATAGGAGCAGGGTTTGACACTAATGTTATCTTGATGTTATTTCCTGAGGGATCCCCAGGTGGTGGCATTAGTACTTGGTACTCAATCCATCAGGGTGAAATTGGGGGTAACACCTACATATAATATCAGTAATGCTCAAGATTTTGAGGACCATAAAGTCTAAAACACACATTATGTACCCTACTTTTTAAGGACTCTCCAGGTGGTGGTATTTGTACTTTGTACTCAATCCACCAGAGAAGAATTAGGCATAGGGTGCATAAATGATACAAGGTAAATCATCCTCTATTTTAAGGAGTTGGACTTTCAAGACCCTAGCCAACAGAGCTCTAGAGCTCATGTGGGTACAGATAGCAGATTTCCTCTCTCAAGTGGAAAAATGCTGGATAAAATAAAAGGCACAATTCCACTAAGCAAGTATGTGTTCTTACAGTTTACAAGGAAAGCTGAAATAACTTCTAAGCAAGTATGCAATAAGGAAAAAGGAAGGAAAAAGAAATGCAGGGGGTGTACAAGTCAGGACTTCCATGAAGAGGCAACAAAGATGCACGTTCGATATGCATACACGATCATGTATAGGGAAGAAGCCTTGATCAACGAGGCAATGTCTCAGACCAGAGCAGCCATAAGATACATGGAAAAAAACAAGAGGAAAATGGGGAGTAAGCAACAGATCTTCACATGCAGCATAAAGGATAAGAAAAAGAGACTAATTTGGAGAGAGAAGAACTTACCAAAAACCACTTTGAAGGTCCAAAATCATCATTTTCAGGCTAGTACATCACTCAATCATCACAGTATAGAGGGAGATAATCACGGAGGCATGCAAATTGTCAAAATCAGGAGTCAAATAAGAGGAAAAATAGAAGATGAAAGAAAAAAAATCAATGAGAGGACAAACAGAAAAAAGACAAGGAGAATAAGGCTGGTACAAATAGAAAAAAGAAGAAATGGAATGAAGCTTACCTTCTCAAAGTTGTGGGAGGTCACAGGGGAGTTGGAGGAACTCTGATGGTGGCAGATCAGAAGACAGTAGAGAGGAGAAAGGAGAGCAACAATCAAAAAACAAACATCAGTACAAGAGGTAGAGGAAATGCTAATAATAATAAAGGAAGAAGAAAAGGAGTACCTGTAGCTGATGTAGATGAGATTTTGGACATCTCTAGCTTGGACTCAACAGACAAAAGTCACCAGAAGAAAGCAAAGAAAGATGCTGGAGAAGATAAAGGGTTTTGGGGTGAGAGAGTCTCTAGATGATAGAGAAGTAAAAGAGGAAATGATATTTCCTATACACATCTCTCATCTGAAATGAGATGTATTGGAGAAGCCAACGATTGGATATGGAAAGGGCGCTTGTTGGGATTAGGAAAGGGCAGGCGTTCGGTGCCAACTGGGTATGGGAGTCCGATAATTAGTTGGGATAATTTAATGACGGATATTTCGAGAATTTGGTCATATAGGAGATACATGTGGCTAGCCTATGCAAATTGTATTGGGAGAAGTAGCTACACGGGAAAATCGTTGTATAAGTATAATGTGGCTATTAAGTGGCTAAGGGATAAATTGGAAAGGAATTGGAGTGGCTATTTGTTTAAGAGGTTGATGGTTACTAAGGGGCAGAAATGGGCTATGTGTGCGGTAAATTGGTTTGGAGTATTAGTGGCGCAGTACACTGGACCTGTTATAATGATATGGGTTGTATGGATATTTTTTATTGCAGATGGACACAGTTTTTACTGGGCTAGGGGCTGGACTATCATTATGGGCTGTTTGATTGGCCCAATGAATTTTGGAGAGAATTCATGCCCATTTACATCAAGTTGTGATGATATATGGATATTGATAGTTTGGACTTTAATTTTGGGCTTCACAGTATGTTTATCTCAGATGGATTTAAAGGGCTTGGGCATTTTTGTCGCTGCACTGCTGCATTTGGGCCGTGACATCGCGACTGGGCCATTACGTGAGCCTGGTTTATTTGAATCGCCATAGGACTTCAACGAATGGGCTGTTGGGCCATTATATTGCACTTTTGGATCAAATTTTAAATTTATCATAGGGCTAGTTTTTTATATTGCGTTGTTTTATTAGATCTTATGTGCGATCAATTTTTAGCACACTGCTTAATCATGATCATATGTATTATGTACTGTGCAAATTTTATTTTGTCACTTTGTTAGACATCAAGACATTATTTTTATTTTATTTAGACTATATACAAAAAACTAGCCCTAGGCACTGCCAGTGGATTGATAAAAAAAATCCTCAGGGCGGAACCCAACCGAAATGCGCTAGATGGACTAAGCGCAAGCGAGATAAAGAAAGCCTTTGGCCTTATGTGTAAAACCTTGCAGCAGGAGAGTCTTTCTCCAATGAGAATAAAGAAAATTTTTGGGCAAGACAATAAAGGATCTCGCCCTTTGACACCAAGGGATAAGAGCTGATTGCTGGCAATGACTTGGTGAAGGGAATCTATGAGAGAAGGTTCTCGAACTGGGTTACGACCGAATAGAGCACATAACCAACGAGTTCAGTCGAACAAGGTAATAAGTCTAAGGAAAGGATCATGCTTGAATGGAATGAACGGCCGTAGGCTTAATAGTGAACGCAGACTCCCTACTTATAGATATGAGATCAATGACTTAAATAAAAGAAAGATGTCGAGAGAAAGTCTTAGCCCTTAAAATACGTTGTAAAGAGAGATTGAAGATGAAGATTCTCTAACGTAGTGCTGGCACTGGATGGAAAAGACAAATAAAGGAACAACCCACCACAAAGGCATACCTTAAGCGGCACCAATCTCCTCTGGCGAAGATCTATCTACGCGAAGCCAACCTATGGATAGAAAGAAAGATGCAGGTAAGGCAAATGAAAGAAAAAAGAAAAATTTTCTTTGGGAGTGTGAGATAGGCAAACCGCTGGGGTTTCCAGCAGTGATAGCTGAACTAATCAGATGGGCCGCCCCAGACCTTATGCTGACATTCAAATCGAAAATGAACATCGGGTCCTGGCTATAAGAAAAACAAAGACTGAAGCAGAAGATCAAAAAATGCAACACAACAAGGGTGTTCTTAGACCGTAGCTTGCGCGAAGGAAGAAGCTAAACAATCAGAATCGAGACAGGGAGGAGAAGCGAAAGAGAGATTTTTGAGCCTGCAAGCAGTAAGTAACAATGACTTTTCAGTCGTTGCGTGCTAGCTCGTAGTTTAGGGTTATAGTAGGGTGCCCTTTTCTCAAACATTTCTATAATATAAGGTAAGCTTTTTGGAACCCTAGTTTTGGAGTTTTCCCAAACAGACCTATACCTTACTAATAAAAAGGGTTTCTCTTTTTCAGCTGCATTACACTTTCGCATAAACAATGGATCCGCTGGGCTGGATGAGTAACCTTCTATCTGACCTCTGCACCAATAGTAGAGTGGCTTGCTACTTTTAATCGAAAAAGGAAGATTGAGGAAGGCAAGGGAGAAAGAACTTGTCCCCTCTTCTCTGCCACTGCCGCATATGTAGATAAAGAAGAAGCAAAGAAGGAAGAACAACCGTTTGACTTTGGCACATGAGTGGGCACCCTCTAAGTTGACCACCCTACCCGCCAATGGACTATGAGGGGCAGAAGGCGAACAAGAACCGACCGAAAACCCTCTCTTTATTCAATGGATAACGCTTATTCTCTTTCAATCAACAAAATGAGAAATACGGGAGAAAGAAAAAAAACATGTCTTTATTGAAGAAGCTTTGCACCTGAAATAGGACTAATGCAGATCCAAAATAATAGTTTGGGCTTTCGAAAAGATGAAGATGCAAGAGGTAAAGAGACAGTCTTTTGAACAAGCAAGCTGACATAAGGATTCTAGCTCGCGCCCACTTAGAGCAGATGGGGATTCTCGGATGGGGAAAAATGGCACTCAATATCTATTAAACAAGACAAAGAACAAAGCCATACCATGCCCTCAGGAGAAAGTAGTGATGATTGCCATGAATGCTGCCCTCGAGGACGTGTACATGAAGGTCTTTTCCGATTCCTATCAACATGCTGCATCTCTTAGTAGAGGGGTGTGAAAAGTGGAGACTTTGACTGATGAATAAGGGATCAATTGATAGACATTTACCTTGAGGAAGAGAATCCAGGATGAATGCTTTTTTCATTCGCTATGCGCTGACTAGATGCGTACTCGCGTGATCAATCGATGGACGAGGGAATTGCGTGAATAATGAGACCGGCCTAACCTAAAGTCAAGGCTCTTCCTCTCTTGATGGTGAATCTTGATTGACTGACACTAAGAACCGATTCAGAGAAACAAGAAGCATGGCGTGAGATAGGCGGTGGATCAATTTCCGATAGCAAATTACTTGACTCGATGGATGGAGGGAGATCCCTCCAACTCAAGCACGAAATCAATGTTGAGTCAACAATCATCGATAGGGGTACCACAAAGCGAGATCAAGACCAGTCCCTTATATAGGTATAAGGTGGAAAACCTGCACTTTTTCAAATATCCCATAAATATAAATAAAGTAGGGTGTAAGGCCCTAGAAAATTTCGCTAAGGAACATAGGATTCTGTGGTGTCACGTAGGCTAATTATTATATTTTATGTGCTATGAACATGATGGACATCAATTAGACTTGATAAATATGAGTATGAGTCTTATGGTAAGTGATATTAGGTCCAAATGAAAGCCCAAGTGTAAGCCAAATAGGAAAATATTCGAAATAGGCCAAATTTCCAAATGGATTCACACAAGGCTCCACTTTAAACGACCATAGATAATTATGTATTAGGTTTTATGTAGTGAATAGCATATCAAATGAAAGCCCTTTGAGTCTAGTTTCCAACGCTTCAAACCGTTCGTCATTTGGACATTCCTACACAAAGTTATGATCAAATTACCAAAGGCTGGAAAATGCGATCGTGTGTCAGGTCAAATCTGCGATCCGCATGTTCGTTCTGCGGTCCGCATTTTGACCGCAAATTGAACCAGTGTAGCTCATTTTTGGCTGCCGATTTTGCGGTGCATTTTGCGGCCCGCATGTCCATTCTGCGGTGCATTCTGCGATAGCAGAATTGACATCGTAGGGTAATTTGTTTTATTTTTATAACCCGACCCCATTTCAATATATAGGCTTTGGGGTTCATTTTGGGGTCATTTCTTACTGATTTTAGAGAGAGGTGAGAGTATTTTAGAGAGAGAAGGAGGAACCCAACATCTAAATCATCCAAATCTTGCATCAATCTTCAATAATCAAGAACCCAATAGCAAGTTCTTCATCTAAGAGGTAAGATTCTATACCCTAGGGTTTTAATTTCGAGTTTGGTGTATAAGATGAGTTATTGAGGTATGATTCTTGGGTTTATTAGTATTGTGTATACATGCATGTACAACTTAGGTTTATGGGAAGATTGTTTAACTTGAATAACTAAAGATTGGGTTAGGGAATGAAGGAAGTCTTAAAAAGGGGATTCGAAATCAAGATGCTCAACTAGTGTTTGATAAATTGTTCAAATGAGCTAGTTTCATGAATATCTTTCTAATAAGTGTTTAAATTTGTTATGTTTCATAGTAGATTGGAATTGCTAGAGTTTTTGGAGTGTTGTAGTAACTTAAGGAAAGCTCAATCGAGGTATGTATGGCTAACTTTGATTCTTGTGAAATCGCCCTTATGTGTGCAATTCGTTTGGCATGTGTTAATTTGAGAGATTGTGTGTAATTTGTTGATTTTGTTGTTGGGTATCTAATTGATGTTAAACTACATGTGGTGTGGTATGAAATATGAATTGAAAGATAACAAGGGAATTGGAATTGGCGAAGAATTGTGAATAATGGTTATGATGGCCTATATGGCACCTTGTGGAAAAGAAACGAAACACTTGAATTGTGGAAAATTGTTGAACATACTTGTGTGAATATTTTTGATTATGGAAATATTGTAACTTGGTTGTGATATTGGCTTGATAAGTAATTGAGAACGTGAAACAATGTGCAAGTTGCTTATTTGAACTTGTTGAAATTGTGTGTAGTGCCTTATCTGCTGTTTGAAATTGTTGTGTTTTAAACTGTAAGGCGGGGTCGTGTTGCGCGCCGCAACGTGAGGAAATAAGGTGTGGGTTGGGGTGATAAGGGTGGCCGAGGTAATAAGGGTGGTCAGCGGCAATAAGGATGGAAAGCGATCGAAATCGCTATTGAAAATTGACACAAAAATCAATGATGTGAAATTGTGAAAGGAGACAGCAGGAGAGTTTGCAAAATGGGGGGCACTGATTGCCCCTATGTTTGACTACTTGAAATTTATGTTGTTGATTGGTTGTTGTTCTATTTGTTGACCTTGAATGTGCTTATGTTGAGGCTTATCTGAAATGAGTAAAAGGTGGAAAACATGGTTGGTTGGCTTGATTAGTTTTAATGTAATTTAATGGCTTGAGTTTACTTGGGACAAAGTTTGTCCATACATACCAGTACAATTCAAGTGTACTGACGTCCCTTTTGTCGGGGACGCTACATTCGTATTATGATTTTAGGTGAACCAGTAGCAGGTACTGGAGCTCATCGGCAGTAGCATCCTTCATCTTCCACTGCCCGTTTTGGTGAGCCCCTTTCCTTTCGGGCCCTACGTGGCTCATGCCACTCTTGTTTAGACTTTATTTTGATTTTGTGTAAGGTATAGCCGGAGCCTTGTTACCGGCAAGTATTGTATCGTCCTTTGTATCCTAGAGGTTCCGTAGACATGTAAACTGTGGGATTCGAGGCTCATGTATATATTATGTTGGGCGTTGTAAAACCTGTAAACTTGTTAATGAATCACTCGCATGGTTATGTTTGTATATTGTGAAATCAGTTATAATTGGTAAGGTATTTGGTTGCCTTTCATTCCCACGTGTTACCCCTGTGTTGATTATTTCTCATTAACCAAATACCTTACCAATTATAACTGATTTCACAATATACAAACATAACCATACGAGTGATTCTTTAACAAGTTTACAGTTTTTACAACGCCCAACATAATATATACATGAGTCTCGAATCCCACAGTTTACATGTCTACGGAACCTCTAGGATACAAAGGACAATACAATACTTGCCGGTAACAAGGCTCCGGCTATACCTTACACAAAATCAAAATAAAGTCTAAACAAGAGTGGCATGAGCCACGTAGGGCCCCGAAAGGAAAGGGGCTCACCAAAACGGGCAGTGGAAGATGAAGGATGCTACTGCCGATGAGCTGAAGTACCTGCTACTGATTCACCTACAATCATAATACGAATGTAGCGTCCCCGGCAAAAGGGACGTCAGTACACTTGAATTGTACCGGTATGTATGGACAAACTTTGTCCCAAGTAAACTCAAGCCATTAAATTACATCAAAACTAATCAAGCCAGCCAACCATGTTTTCCACCTTTTACTCATTTCAGATAAGCCTCAACACAAACACGTTCAAGGTAAACACATAGAACAACAACCAATCAACCACACAAATTGCAAGTAGTCAAACATAGGGGCAATCAGTGCCCCCCAGGTTGCAAACTCTCCTGCTGTCTCCTTTCACAATTTTACATCATTGATTTTTGTATCAATTTTCAATAGCGATTTCGATCGCTTTCCATCCTTATTGCCCCTGACCACCCTTATTACCTCGGCCACCCTTATCACCCCAACCCACACCTTATTTCCTCACGTTGCGGCGCGCAACACGACCCCGCCTTACAGCTTAAAACACAACAATTTCAAACAGCAGATAAGGTACTACACACAATTTCAACAAGTTCAAATAAGCAACTTGCACATTGTTCCATGTTCTCAATTACTTATCAAGCCAATATCACAACCAAGTTACAATATTTCCATAATCAAAAATATTCACACAAGTATGTTCAACAATTTTCCACAATTCAAGTGCTTCGTCTCTTTCCACAATAAACCAATTCTCAAGTGTTTCGTTTGTTTTCCACAAGGTGCCATAAAGGCCATCATAACCATTATTCACAATTCTTCACCAATTCCAATTCCCTTGTTATCTTTCAATTCATATTTCATACCACACCACATGTAGTTTAACATCAATTAGATACCCAACAACAAAATCAACAAATTACACACAATCTCTCAAATTAACACATGCCAAACGAATTGCACACATAAGGGCGATTTCACAAGAATCAAAGTTAGCCATACATACCTCGATTGAGCTTTCCTTAAGTTACTACAACACTCCAAAAACTCTAGCAATTCCAATCTACTATGAAACATAACAAAATTAAACACATATTAGAAAGATATTCATGAAACTAGCTCATTTGAACAATTTATCAAACACTAGTTGAGCATCTTGATTTCGAATCCCCTTTTAAGACTTCCTTCATTCCCTAACCCAATCTTTAGTTATTTAAGTTAAACAATCTTCCCATAAACCTAAGTTGTACATGCATGTATACACAATACTAATAAACCCAAGAATCATACCTCAATAACTCATCTTATACACCAAACTCGAAATTAAAACCCTAGGGTATAGAATCTTACCACTTAGATGAAGAACTTGCTATTGGGTTCTTGATTCTTGTAGATTGATGAAAGATTTGGATGATTTAGATGTTGGGTTCCTCCTTCTCTCTCTAAAATACTCTCACCTCTCTCTAAAATCACTAAGAAATGACCCCAAAATGAACCCCAAAGCCTATATATTGAAATGGGGTCGGGCTATAAAAATAGAAGAATTAACTGGGCTTCTCGGGTTCAATTTGCGGTAGAAATGCAACCTCAAAGTTAACAATGCGACAGGAATGCGGTCGCACATTTGACACAAGACAGCATTTTCCAGCCTTTGGTAATTTGATCATAACTTTGTGTAGGAATGTCCAAATGATGAACGGTTTGAAGCGTTGGAAACTAGACTCAAAAGGCTTTCATTTGATATGATATACACCACATAAAACCTTATACATAATTATATATGATCCTTTGAAGTGGAGCTATATGCGAATCCATTTGGAATTTTGGCCTATTTCGAAAATTTTCCCATTTGGCTTACACTTGGGCTTTCATTTGGACCTCATACCACTTACCATAAGACTCATACTCATATTTATCAAGTCTAATTGATGTCCATCATGTTCATAGCACATAAAATATAATAATTAGCCTACGTGGCACCATAGAATCCTATATTCCTTAGCGAAATTTTGTAGGGCCTTACATTCTCCCCCCCTTAGGATCATTCGTCCTCGAATGAGGAGTATAGTATTTCCCAAACACTTTAACATCAAACATCTCTTTTCTATCCTACATCCAGTCTCTAAATTTTCACTAACTCCTAAATTTTTCAGAAATTTCGGCAGAGTTTCCTTTGTAACTAGGCCTATCCTCCTGCCAGGGAATCACCAAATTCGTCTCAACAACACATCCACAATTATACATAGCACCACAATGTATATATCCAAAATCCTAATCCCAGTATTACAAGCACTACATTATCATAAGGATACTAGAACATGGACTGCACAGTTTTACATCAAAATACCTATATGGTACATTCCAAGTCAAAACTAACTAGTATTCAATCAAACTAAAGTACTTTCCTTCCACGACACATTTATCCTTCCACACGACATTATTGACTTACAAGCATTGTCATAACACCTTCTCAGAAGTAATATCAACTCCCAAAAATACATAACAAGGATGACAGATAAACATCTTGCATGAGATAACTATCCATTGACTTTACCTTTTGATAACTTCCACCGTACAATTTACACTCCACTACTGGATATTGCAATTCATGATAACAACAATAACCCACAATTCCATAACTTGGCATCATACCATCAAGGATGTCAGTTCATAGTAAACAAACAATCATGTGTTCATAATAGTCCTTACCAGCCATTAATGTAATCGCAAAGGTGTTCATCAACAAGAATATAATTTCATTTCAATCAACAGTCCATATGAAGTCAAGCCATCATGAGTCTTGCTAGTAGTGCATCATATAGGATATTAACATGATCATATAGTTCAATAAAGTCAATTCATACCCACATTTTTTTTCACTATCTTCTTAGCCATAAGCATATGGAAACACAAAGTTGTCACGCCCCAAATCGAGGGACATGACCGGCGCCTAACCGAGTTGCCCCAGTCAAGCGGACCTGGGTGCCTTTCATTCCCACGCGTTACCCCTGTGTTGATTGTTTCTCATTAACCAAATATCTTACTAACCATGAATGATTTCACATTAAACAATTAAAACCATACAAGTGATTTATTAACAAGTTTGCAGTTTTTACAACGCCCGACATAACATAATGTATACATAATACTGGAGTCCCACAGTTTACATGTCTATGGAGCCTCTAGGATACAAAAAGGGAAATACAATACTTGCCGGTAACAAGGCTCCGGCTATACCTTACAAAACCAAAATGAAATCTAAACCGAGTGGCATGAACCATACAAGGCCCCGAGGAAGAAAGGGGCTCACCAAAACGGGCAGTGGAAGGAGAAGGATACTACCGCCGATGAGCTGAAGTGCCTGCTACTGATCCACCTACAATCATGACACGAATGTAGCGCCCCCGGCAAAAGGGACGTCAGTACACTTGAATTGTACTGGTATGTATGGACAAACTTTGTTCCAAGTAAACTCAAGCCATTAAATTACATCAACAATTAATTAAGCCAACCAACCATGTTTCCACATTTTCCTCATTTCAAATAATTCTCACACAAAGCACTTTCTACGATCAACCAATTTAACAATAACCAATCAATCACGTAAAGCACAAGTAGTCAAACAAAGGGGCAATCGGTGCCCCACAGGTTGCAAACTCTCCTGCTGTCTCCTTTCACAATTTCACATTATTGATTTTTGTATCAATTTTCAATAGCGATTTCGATCGCTTTCCATCCTTATTGCCCCCGACCACCCTTATTACCTCGGCCACCCTTATCACCCCAACCCACACCTTATTTCACCACGTTGCGGCGCGCAACACGACCCCGCCTTACAGTTGAAAACACAACAATTTCAAACAGCAGATAAGGTACTACACACAATTTCAACAAGTTCAAATAAGCAACTTACACATTTGTTCATGTTCTCAATTTCTTCTCAAGCCAATATCAAAACCAAGTTACAAGTATTCCAAAATCGAAAATGCCCACATAATCATGTTCAACAATTTACCACAATTAAGGTGTTTCAAATTCCTTCCACAATAAGCCAAATATGCCATCACAATGGTTGTTCCCAATTCTTTACCAATCTCGATTACCTTTTTATCTTTCAATTCATATTTCATACCACACCACACGTAGTTCAACATCAAACAAATGCTCAGCAAGGAAATCAAAGAATTACGTAAAATTTTTCAATTTGACACATACCAAAACAATTCGCACACATTTGGGTGATTTTACAAGAATCAAAATTAGCCATACATACCTGGTGATGATTTTTCCTCCTACTTTATGCTTACCCAAGATATCCTACTCTTGCCAACCTTGTTCTTGAAGACTCTTACTTCTACTCACTTCTTTTTACTAGAAATCAAGTTCAATAATCATGCATGAGTGTAAAAATTCTATTTTCAAAAGCTATTATATGCAAACCTCTCTTTACCCAATTAAAACTGAAAATCAAAGAAAATAGTTAGGGTTTTTACCTTGAAAAGATTGGGGAAGTTGAATCCTTGCCCTAGGATCCCTTGGAATTAAGTGGTTGGAACAATCTTTGAAGATGAAGAACTTCTCTCTCTAAAAATCCTCTCTTCTCTCTCTAATTTTGGTAAGATGATATGATAAAATGAAGAAGAAGTGTGTTATATTAAAGAAGAGATCGGGTCAAAATGTTACAAAAATCTGGGGCCGGGGTCAATTATGCGGTGCACTATGTGACCGCAGAATCAACATGCGGTCCGCATAGTGACCGCAGAATTGCCCCAAATTTTACACAGGTTCTGTTAAGGAATGCGGTCACTATGCGGACCGCATGTTGATTCTGCGATCGCAAAGTGCACCGCAGATTTGACATGCGATCGCATATCGACCGCACTTTTGACACGATTTTTGGGAAACTCTCTGGAACGTTTTGCGGCAAGAATGCGGTCCGCATGTCAGGTTTGCGGTCGCATTCTTGACCGCATATTTGACATTTTTCGGAAAAATTAATTCTCTACATTTTTGAAACTTAAATCACTACCAAGGGTCCGAACCGCGGCGAGCTTGCTCGCCGCGAAGAATTCTACGCATTCCTAACACATTATTCGGACCATGACACCACGACTACTAGGTTTTATGCACAAAATTTTTACGGGGCCTTACATCCTCCCCCCCTTAAGATCATTCGTCCTCGAATGAGGATTTTGAAATAAATGAGTTGGTTTTGAAAGACATGATATGCAACCATCAAAATTTTGACTAACTCTTTTATTTTAGAAAAATTTCGCCATAGTTTCCTTTGTATTATGGACATATCCACCTGTCAGAGGGCCCCCGAAACACATTACCAAACAACAATATACAACTACAACACTTTCCACAACTGGTATACATTTTCTTACCTCAACGAATGCACATATTCTATCACATTGTTACAATTGCACATAAACTAGTCACTTCAATGAATTCTTACCTTATTTACCCAATTTAACACACCATGTACACTTAACAAACCATTACCAATCTATACTTACTATTAGTTGTTTATTTAACACGCGAATCTTTCTAAGGCTTCCATTTATCAAGAAAGGCTCAAATGACCCAATGTGACAACACATTGAATTCATTACAAAATGAAGGAGACTTTACTAACACTAAGAGAGAAACGACTTAGACAAGATGACAGTTACTAGGAGTAGAAAGGTTACCTAATTTCTTCTAGGTTTGATCAAACAAATGGGGGTACTTTTCCTTCATATCTTTTTCCGCTTCCCATGTGGCCTCCTCAACTTGTTGACTTCGCCACAATACTTTAACAGAGGCAACTTCCTTATTTCTCAACTTACGGACTTGCCTATCAAGAATGGCAACTGGAACTTCTTCATATGACAAATCTTCATTAACCTCTATAGCTTCGACCGGCATGATGGTGGATGGATCTCCAATCACTTTCTTCAACATGGACACATGGAATACCGGATGCACTGATGACATCTCAGGAGGCAACTCTGGCCTATAAGCAACTTGACCAATCCTTTGAACGATCCGATATGGCCCGACATACCTAGGACTCAATTTCATGACTCCCTTCATAGGAGATACCCTCAAGAACACCCAATCATCAACTTGAAACTCCAGATCCCTTCGACGAACGTCTGCATAGGACTTTTGACGACTCTGTGCTGTTTTCATTCTCTCCTGAATAACCTTGACCTTTTCCATAGCTTCGTACACCATATCTGGCCTTAGCAATTCCGCTTCACCTACCTCAAACCACCCGATTGGCGATCTACATCTTCTCCCGTACAATGCCTCAAACGGGGCCATCTAAATGCTAGCGTGATAGCTGTTATTGTAAGAAAATTCTATCAGTGGAAGTGTTCATCCCAATTACCTTTAAAATCTAAGACACAAGTCCGCAACATATCTTCAAGCGTCCGAATGGTCCGCTCAGCCTGACCGTCGGTCTGCGGATGGAAAGCTGTGCTGAGATTCACCTGAGTTCCCAAACCTTGCAAAAACATCTTCCAAAAGTTAGCGGTGAACTGAGCCCCGCGATCTGAGATGATAGAAAGTGGAGTGCCATGAAGCCTTACTATCTCTTTGATGTACAATCTTGCATATTGCTCCGCAGTATTAGTGGACTTGACAGGCAGGAAGTGAGCTGATTTGGTAAGTCGATCTACTATCACCCATACTGAATCGAACTTACGTTGAGTGCGAGGTAACCCCACCACGAAATCCATATTGATCATCTCCCATTTCCACCTTGGTATTTCTATAAGCTCGAGTTAATCCACCAGGCCGTTGATGCTCGGCCTTCACTTGTTGACAGTTCGGACATTTAGCTACAAAGCCTGCCACATCCCTTTTCATACCGTTCCACCAATAAATCTCCTTGAGATCGTGATACATTTTCGTTGAACCAGGGTGCACGGAATACCTGGAAGTATGAGCCTCTGCCATCACTCTTTCCCGAAGCTCGTCCACATCCGGAACACATAGCCTATCTTGACACCGCAATACACCATCTTCGCTCCTGAGTACAAATGCTGAGGTCTTGTCATTCATGACTGCTTCCTTCACCCGAACCAATGCTGGATCCATGAACTGTTTTTCCTTGATTTCCGCGACCAATGATGATTCTGCTCCATTATGCACCAAGATATCCCCCTCGTCCGACGCCGAAATACGAACCCCCAAGCTGGCTAATTGGTAGACCTCTCGAGCCAGGGGTCTCTGATCCACACCCAAATGAGCCAAACTACCCATGGATTTCCGACTAAGAGCGTCAGCTACCACATTTGCCTTCCCTGGATGGTACAATATGTCCATATCATAGTCCTTGAGTAGTTCTAACCACCGCCGCTGTCTCAGATTCAGCTCTTTCTGCTTGAACAAATACTGGAGGCTCTTGTGGTCTGAAAACACATCTACATGAACCCGATAAAGATAGTGTCGCCATATTTTCAAGGCAAACACAACACCTGCAAGTTCCAAATCATGCGTCGGATAATTCTTCTCATGGTTCTTGAGTTGTCTGGAAGCATAAGCTATAACCTTTTCGTGCTGCATCAATACACATCCCAAACCAACCCTGGAGGCATAACTATCACCTTAACACTTTACATCATTAGTGGAACATCTTTATTATATTCCTCTTACATAAGACCTTCCACGAATTGAGTTCCACTATAATTTCCTTGATGTGGTTACGATCCCATGTGAACAATTGCTACTAACTCTTCATAATTCTTAACCAAAGGCATTGCTGAATGAGTTTTCTCATATGACCTCCTGTCTCAAATGAATAGCACTGGCTAACTTGCACACGTACCCTGAATAACACTAACTTGCACGCCATTGCATCGAAGGTAAGGTAACATTGTGCTCTAACTTTTCTTAACCAACCTCTTCTCCCCATATGTGCATTATAGAATTTAAGAAATTGCACTACTTCCGCTGTGAAAATTCCTAGCATCCCTCCTTACGGTTAAACACCTCTCAAACGTATATCAACAACCTTTATATGCATATGACTTAGGAAGGGTCACTATCCCGAGAAGGGTATTCTCTGAAACTTTAAATCCTCCTCAATCCTTCAACAACAACTTTTGGTTTTACTCTTAAGTGTAAGGCTTAGTCCCCCTAATTTTATCTCCGACGAGTAACTCGCCTCATTCCCCATGTTATAGTTATCAATGAAGTTCCCTGAGATTGCGGCTTAAGAGTTATCATGCTAAGCACGTCTAGTCCGTCACGAGTGTTCATCCTCTTTCAATCTATTCTGAACCTTTCATTCCCATCTTGATTTGCGGATAGTGCATAATTAATAGCTTTCTTGTTCCACACATTTGTCCGCCTCCTGTGAACTTGAAAAATCATTATGTCTTGTTTAATCATTTTACAGTACCACAACCTCACCAACGATAACCTCGCTTCCCATTGTGTGTAGACATGAACTATCTCTAGACCCCTTTAGTCGATATTCAGTGTCACCCATGTCGGTTGAATTGCGGTTAATCCCTTATAACTTTTATTAACACTTGTGCCCTAAGTGAGTCCACCATTCTGATGCAAACAAATTGTTTCAAATAACCATGACCATCTCAATTTAAAGGTTTTCCCCCCATTTCTTCTCACCTCATTCTTCCTAGTTAGTGAATAGCCACGCACTCTTCCATATATTACGTGGTCTTCTTACCTTAGGTATTCCATCCGGCTCACCTCTTAACTCTTATTGGGACATATGTAGCAAGGAGTGTTCGTCTGAACATCATTTAACACTTATCTATTTGTAAGGCTCTTTAGAGGCTCTCTATCAAGCCCCAATTACCATCTTGGGTTGTCGTGGCAACACATTCATTTCTCCCACTCGTTTTGGCTTTCTTAGCATCCCGAAACTTTGTTTAAATCACAAATCTATGATTAGCCCATTCTAGGAACTCACAATCTTTCACATTTGACATATGGTACCTCCTTGGGTCCCATTTCTCCCGACCTTATGACAAGTAAAAGTCTCTTTACAAACATACTCTTATTTTCTAGAATCGTTGACCCTATCAGTCACATTGCCATGCGTGAAGAATTTACATTCCTTAATCTCTTTTCTAGACCATACATGTCTTCACCAAAATATTCAAATATCATAGCTACATGGTCTCACTCTTGTTTCATTGTATTTAAGTGGCCTCACGATGGTCCTCCCTCTCCCACATGGGGAAAATGTCCTGGATCTCGACACAAGTCTTGAGTTTAGAAACTTTAGGGACAAATGCCTCATATATCTATCCCTCTTATATGTATACTCGACTATTAGGAAAGTTTAAGTCACCATAGTAATGATCTCATAAGTTCCCTTCTCCTATTCAGCCACGCAGGTATGGGATTCCAAGTCCCCACGTATATCCTTTATGTACATTTCTAGGTCCTTATAAAGTTCGTGAGGCAAGGGTCTTCTCGGCTAGGGTCCAATTGAGTCTCATTTCGTAACTTTTTTAACCTCCCGTGAGACACTTACACTCTCACCATTAATCTCATAGTCTTTCTCTCATATATCACGTGCTTATATAACCAATATTCTTTCACACCTTACAATCAATTATATACTTCTTGCACTAACCACGCGTGCTATTTAAGCTTACATATCAATCATCAAATCAATGCCTCTTCGTGCGGGTAATCACTTCTAATCCTTTCCCCAAATAAAGTATACTTGTAGTACTATGTACTTATACTATATATATTCATACAGTTTATTCAACAAGATACATGTGCAATCTCCATAATACCCATGTATTTTCCCATTGGTCATGACATATGACAACACTACATGAAATAGACGAAAGAGCATTTAAACTTACCTTGAATCTCAATGCACGGGTTACAAAACAATCTTATAGTCAAGCTTTATCGCACGATTTGGAGTGTTGAAGAAGTGTAATATTCGTAAATGTCCGTGCAACCTCCTACTTATATGATGTGGTCGACAACACATCTATAAGAAGGGCACTACTAGACACGGCTCCGAGACATCCTAGGACACTTTAAAACCTTAAGCTCTGATACCAAGTTTGTCACGCCCCAAATCGAGGGACATGACCGGCGCCTGACCGGGTTGCCCCAGTCAAGCGGACCTCGGTGCCTTTCATTCCCACGCGTTACCCCTGTGTTGATTGTTTCTCATTAACCAAATATCTTACTAACCATGAATGATTTCACATTAAACAATTAAAACCATACAAGTGATTTATTAACAAGTTTGCAGTTTTTACAACGCCCGACATAACATAATGTATACATAATACTGGAGTCCCACAGTTTACATGTCTATGGAGCCTCTAGGATACAAAAAGGGAAATACAATACTTGCCGGTAACAAGGCTCCGGCTATACCTTACAAAACCAAAATGAAATCTAAACCGAGTGGCATGAACCACACAAGGCCCCGAGGAAGAAAGGGGCTCATCAAAACGGGCAGTGGAAGGAGAAGGATACTACCTGCCGATGAGCTGAAGTGCCTGCTACTGATCCACCTACAATCATGACACGAATGTAGCGCCCCCGGCAAAGGGACGTCAGTACACTTGAATTGTACTGGTATGTATGGACAAACTTTGTCCCAAGTAAACTCAAGCCATTAAATTACATCAACAATTAATTAAGCCAACCAACCATGTTTCCACATTTTCCTCATTTCAAATAATTCTCACACAAAGCACTTTCTACGATCAACCAATTTAACAATAACCAATCAATCACGTAAAGCACAAGTAGTCAAACAAAGGGCAATCAGTGCCCCACAGGTTGCAAACTCTCCTGATGTCTCCTTTCACAATTTCACATTATTGATTTTTGTATCAATTTTCAATAACGATTTCGATCGCTTTCCATCCTTATTGCCCCTGACCACCCTTATTACCTCGGCCACCTTTATCACCCCAACCCACACCTTATTTCCTCACGTTGCGGCGCGCAACACGACCCCGCCTTACAGTTGAAAACACAACAATTTCAAACAGCAGATAAGGTACTACACACAATTTCAACAAGTTCAAATAAGCAACTTACACATTTGTTCATGTTCTCAATTTCTTCTCAAGCCAATATCAAAACCAAGTTACAAGTATTCCAAAATCGAAAATGCCCACATAATCATGTTCAACAATTTACCACAATTAAGGTGTTTCAAACTCCTTCCACAATAAGCCAAATATGCCATCGCAATGGTTGTTCCCAATTCTTTACCAATCTCGATTACCTTTTTATCTTTCAATTCATATTTCATACCACACCACACGTAGTTCAACATCAAACAAATGCTCAACAAGGAAATCAAAGAATTACGTAAAATTTTTCAATTTGACAAATACCAAAACAATTCGCACACATTTGGGCGATTTTACAAGAATCAAAATTAGCCATACATACCTGGTGATGATTTTTCCTCCTACTTTATGCTTACCCAAGATATCCTACTCTTGCCAACCTTGTTCTTGAAGACTCTTACTTCTACTCACTTCTTTTTACTAGAAATCAAGTTCAATAATCATGCATGAGTGTAAAAATTCTATTTTCAAAAGCTATTATATGCAAACCTCTCTTTACCCAATTAAAACTGAAAATCAAAGAAAATAGTTAGGGTTTTTACCTTGAAAAGATTGGGGAAGTTGAATCCTTGCCCTAGGATGAAGATGAAGAACTTCTCTCTCTAAAAACCCTCTCTTCTCTCTCTAATTTTGGTAAGATGATATGATAAAATGAAGAAGAAGTGTGTTACATTAAAGAAGAGATCGGGTCAAAATGTTACAAAAATCTGGGTCGGGGTCAATTATGCGGTGCACTATGCGACCGCAGAATCAACATGCGGTCCGCATAGTGACCGCAGAATTGCCCCAAATTTTACACAGGTTCTGTTAAAGAATGCGGTCACTATGTGGACCGCATGTTGATTCTGCGGTCGCAAAGTGCACCGCAGATTTGACATGCGATCGCATATCGACCGCACTTTTGACACGATTTTTGGGAAACTCTCTGGAACGTTTTGCGGCGAGAATGCGGTCCGCATGTCAGGTTTGCGGTCGCATTCTTGACCGCATATTTGACATTTTTCCGAAAAATTAATTCTCTACATTTTTGAAACTTAAATCACTACCAAGGGTCCGAACCGCGGCGAGCAAGCTCGCCGCGAAGAATTCTACGCATTCCTAACACATTATTCGGACCATGACACCACAGCTACTAGGTTTTATGCACAAAATTTTTACGGGGCCTTACAAAAGTACATGAGGAACAGTTATGGGGAATATCATACATCTATTGCAACCTAATGTGTAATACAGTCATGTTACCTTTATTATCAACTCACATAATATTTTTAGGGGTACACTCACACTAAACCCTTGATGACCCTTAATAGTTACCCTAAGATGTGATACCATAAACTGACCATAAATTTATCTATCAATATATATGCGACCACACTATGAAGCTTTATCTTTGACTTGTCTAAACTTACAATACCCAATGATCTAATACAACGAGGAACAACAATGTTCAAGATCAGGCTGGAGTTCTTCAGGAATCCATTAATGCACTGGGTAGAGCACTTTATGAGGTCATATACTAAAAGACATGAAATGTTACTACTAACAAAACTGACATGGTTAATCACTGTGACTACCTTAATTAATACACAAATGAGGCATAGGAGTAAGTAGTACATGGGAAATAGGAATCATTAAGAAGGAATACTCAAGTACGTGAACCACTCATTTTCTAAAGGGTAGGGAAAATCCGTCGACCCCGAATAGGAATACTCTAGCACTTTGAATGTGATATGGGATTCAAAATACACGAAGTTGAATTACACTCTTACAATTACTTGACGCACAGAATCTATGCCACAACCCTATAAGGATGAAAAGAATTGAACGCTTATGAGATTACCATATTCTAGAAAACTTAACACTTCTTGGTAATTGATCTTATATGAGGAAACTAAAAAATTACGACCATTTTGTTTTTCATTCAAATCAACATGTTCATGATATGTACAAAAATCCGAAGTCATCAAATTTCTACCTTTCACGAGTGAAACTCAATAGCTATGAAATCTTGATATTGGGACAAAATCATGAATTGGTTAGATGGTTCTAATAGTTAACACGACACTCCAGGGAGAATGCAAATAACACTCATATCTAGCCAAGAAGGTGAGATACCAAGGGTAGTAAACTCTCCACATATGACAATGACATAGTCCATGATTCTAGAAGTTGAGGGTGTGAAGAAAACCAAACACAATGAAACAGTGCACAATAATCGCTGAAGGTTTGCAAATGTTCATGAAGAGATCTCCATAGGTTTTGACTCGAAAAAGGAAATGTCATAGTGATACATAGAAGGGCATGTTCTCTTATGGTTGTCGTACAAGTGTAAGGAACTAGCACAATAAATTCACTAAATAAGGAATAAATTTAACACATTGTGGAGACATAAAGAGAAAATAATCATTGGTTATAAGCTGGACACATTTCTACTATATTAACTCCCCACTGCAATACACGACCATGCCACGAGCATCCACAATACTAGGACAGAGTGAGCTACTTACTGCGAGATGTACCAACTGGGCACGAAAACAATGGCGACACAAGATATCTATGATGGGGATGTAAGGATCTCATTAATAGGCACTGAGATGTGCATATATATTACTAGACAGTGAAAAGGTTTCATAATGTTACTCGTAAGAGAGTAGATTGAATGATCAAGCCATATAAGACACACACAACTAAGTAAAAGAGTGACTCGAGAAGGATCACAAATCTTGGATTCTTTGCATGGAACTTGACACCACATGTACAAGCTTTACGATGGTGCATGTATAGGCACAAATGAGCAGATGTTGTCAATTTAAATGAGGCGTTTCTAAAAGAAATTCATCGGGAATAGTCCTTTGTTAAGAATTTAGAAAAAGCAAGTAGGAAGTATCAATAGTGCTATAACTCAATTCTGGAACATAATTATACAGCTCAATTCCATAGGAGGTTGTAAACAATAGAACTCTGATAGGGAGACTTTGTAAATACTACGTCTCATTTAAAGAGTAGGTGCATGTGCATGAACTGTTTTGTAATTTAGATTCTTTTTAAGAACATATCTATGCAAGGACAAGGAAATCATAAGGGTTTAACAAAAAGTTTAAACAATCGCCACATTACCAAATAAAATGGATCACATAGTTTTTTTTTTTTACATAATTTCCATACCTCTAGGTTGCATTTCATAGCCCTTCCATAGGGTTCACATATAAAATTATTCACCTATACGCTTCATACAATAATAAGGAAATCACAATTATGAATCAAACACTTTAAATGATCACCACATTATCAAATAAAAGAATCATGCCATTTTCTCGTATATTTGTCCGTCGGCTCTTGGGGCCATAATTATCACATCAGTCTTGGCACTAGGCCACATTCCATAACACAGTCTCTTCTTCCCCACATTTCACATCATTTCCGCATATTTCACATCAACATCATAATCCGTTTCATATTCCCTCATGTCACAAATATTGCCAGGTACAATTTCATTTCGAGTTCTTGACACATTGTCTATACTCTATTTCTCAAAAACATTTGACTTATTTCAACATCTCTATGCAAATAGGACTTCACACAATTTTATTTAATATATGCTGCTTCAATTTCAATTTAAGGCCTTCACATTTCAATACGTGATTCATACCCCTTGCACCCATTTTAAGTTGTCAATAATAGCACATTGATCATATTGGAATGCATCTTTCACAAAATCGGGTCACAACACCAATTCATGTAAAGTATCAAACACAACTAGAGTCCAACATCTAGTCTTACCACATTTCCACAGTCACTTACTTCATTTCCAAACATCTTTATACATTACCAACGACTAGACGCAATCAAACAAATACCTTTGGTACACATAACAACATTTTGGAAGAATCAACCATAACAAGTTTTCTCACAAAATTTGGCATCAAAATATCAATTCAAACTTGACTTGAAGTCAAGACATTTTAGCACATAGTTCACATTATTTACATATCCTCATCTACCATTAATAATATATTAAACAAATGAAGAAGTACCTCCCACATATATTTTCACAGCAATAATTCGCTTAACATAACAAAACGGGTACTACATAAATTATATTTTAAACCTACAACATTTACGCGGACACCATGGAAGCTTAATTTCTAAGAGACGGGGTTTTAGCCGTACATATTGATGATATACTACATGATCTGGTGGTGCAGTGACATTAGTGGGAACAAGGGTACTCTCCTAAACAACAAGTTCTACCAATCACTCCATGGCTCATCACATTCTTCTAATAATTCCTTGGGTGATCCACTTGGACTCAATGGTGAGATAAATCTCACCTTACATGCTTCAAATTCACATATTATGGTATCAAAATTACCAATATTGAGGGTAATGCTTAGAGAGGAAATTAGCTCCATATCTTGAGCCATATCGCACGATCTAGAATATCAAAGAAATGGGTAAATTCCTAAATGCCCGTGCAGCCCCCAACTTATATGATGTGGTCGACAACACACCGATAAGAAGGGCACTACTAGACATGGATCCGAGACATCCTAGGACACTTAAAAACCTTAGGCTCTGATACCAAGTTTGTCACGCCCCAAATCGAGGGACATGACCGGCGCCTGACTAGGTAGCCCCAGTCAAGCGGACCTGGGTGCCTTTCATTCCCACGTGTTACCCCCGTGTTGATTATTTCTCATTAACCAAATACCTTACCAATTATAACTGATTTCACAATATACAAACATAACCATACGAGTGATTCTTTAACAAGTTTACAGTTTTTACAACGCCCAACATAATATATACATGAGTCTCGAATCCCACAGTTTACATGTCTACGGAACCTCTAGGATACAAAGGACAATACAATACTTGCCGGTAACAAGGCTCCGGCTATACCTTACACAAAATCAAAATAAAGTCTAAACAAGAGTGGCATGAGCCACGTAGGGCCCCGAAAGGAAAGGGGCTCACCAAAACGGGCGATGAAGGATGCTACTGCCGATGAGCTGAAGTACCTGCTACTGATTCACCTACAATCATAATACGAATGTAGCGTCCCCGACAAAAGGGACGTCAGTACACTTGAATTGTACTGGTATGTATGGACAAACTTTGTCCCAAGTAAACTCAAGCCATTAAATTACATCAAAACTAATCAAGCCGGCCAACCATGTTTTCCACCTTTTACTCATTTCAGATAAGCCTCAACACAAACACGTTCAAGGTAAACAAATAGAACAACAACCAATCAACCACACAAATTGAAAGTAGTCAAACATAGGGGCAATCAGTGCCCCCCAGGTTGCAAACTCTCCTGCTGTCTCCTTTCACAATTTTACATCATTGATTTTTGTATCAATTTTCAATAGCGATTTCGATCGCTTTCCATCCTTATTGCCCCTGACCACCCTTATTACCTCGGCCACCCTTATCACCCCAACCCATACCTTATTTCCTCACGTTGCGGCGCGCAACACGACCCCGCCTTACGGTTTAAAACACAACAATTTCAAACAGCAGATAAGGTACTACACACAATTTCAACAAGTTCAAATAAGCAACTTGCACATTGTTCCATGTTCTCAATTACTTATCAAGCCAATATCACAACCAAGTTACAATATTTCCATAATCAAAAATATTCACACAAGTATGTTCAACAATTTTCCACAATTCAAGTGCTTCGTCTCTTTCCACAATAAACCAATTCTCAAGTGTTTCGTTTGTTTTCCACAAGGTGCCATAAAGGCCATCATAACCATTATTCACAATTCTTCACCAATTCCAATTCCCTTGTTATCTTTCAATTCATATTTCATACCACACCACATGTAGTTTAACATCAATTAGATACCCAACAACAAAATCAACAAATTACACACAATCTCTCAAATTAACACATGCCAAACGAATTGCACACATAAGGGCGATTTCACAAGAATCAAAGTTAGCCATACATACCTCGATTGAGCTTTCCTTAAGTTACTACAACACTCCAAAAACTCTAGCAATTCCAATCAACTATGAAACATAACAAAATTAAACACATATTAGAAAGATATTCATGAAACTAGCTCATTTGAACAATTTATCAAACACTAGTTGAGCATCTTGATTTCGAATCCCCTTTTTGAGACTTCCTTCATTCCCTAACCCAATCTTTAGTTATTTAAGTTAAACAATCTTCCCATAAACCTAAGTTGTACATGCATGTATACACAATACTAATAAACCCAAGAATCATACCTCAATAACTCATCTTATACACCAAACTCGAAATTAAAACCCTAGGGTATAGAATCTTACCACTTAGATGAAGAACTTGCTATTGGGTTCTTGATTCTTGAAGATTGATGCAAGATTTGGATGATTTAGATGTTGGGTTCCTCCTTCTCTCTCTAAAATACTCTCACCTCTCTCTAAAATTACTAAGAAATGACCCCAAAATGAACCCCAAAGCCTATATATTGAAATGGGGTCGGGCTATAAAAATAGAAGAATTAACTGGGCTTCTCGGGTTCAATTTGCGGTAGAAATGCGACCGCAAAGTTAACAATGCGACAAGAATGCGGTCGCACATTTGACACAAGACAGCATTTTCCAGCCTTTGGTAATTTGATCATAACTTTGTGTAGGAATGTCCAAATGATGAACGGTTTGAAGCGTTGGAAACTAGACTCAAAGGGCTTTCATTTGATATGATATACATCACATAAAACCTTATACATAATTATATATGATCCTTTGAAGTGGAGCTATATGCGAATCCATTTGGAATTTTGGCCTATTTCGAAAATTTTCCCATTTGGCTTACACTTGGGCTTTCATTTGGACCTCATACCACTTACCATAAGACTCATACTCATATTTATCAAGTCTAATTTATGTCCATCATGTTCATAGCACATAAAATATAATAATTAGCCTACGTGGCACCATAGAATCCTATATTCCTTAGTGAAATTTTGTAGGGCCTTACACACTCGCATGGTTATGTTTGTATATTGTGAAATCAGTTATAATTGGTAAGGTATTTGGTTAATGAGAAATAATCAACACAGGGGTAACACGTGGGAATGAAAGGCACCCAGGTCCGCTTGACTGGGGCTACCTAGTCAGGCGCCGGTCATGTCCCTCGATTTGGGGCGTGACAAACTTGGTATCAGAGCCTAAGGTTTTAAAGTGTCCTAGGATGTCTTGGAGCCGTGTCTAGTAGTGCCCTTCTTATCGGTGTGTTGTCGACCACATCATATAAGTTGGGGGCTGCACGGACATTTAGGAATTTACCAATTTCTTTGATATTCCAGATCGTGCGATATGGCTCAAGATAGGGAGCTAATTTCCTCTCTAAGTATTACTCTCAAGATTGGTAATTTTGATACCATAATCTGTGAATTCGAAGCATGTAAGGTGGGATTTATCCCACCATTGAGTCCAAGTGGATTACCCAAGGACTTGTTAGGAGAATGTGTTGAGTCATGGAGTGATTGGTAGAAGTTGTTGTTAAGGAGAGTACCCTCGTTCTTACTAATGTCACTGTACCACCAGATCATGTAGTATTTCATCAGTATGTACGGCTAAAATCCCTTCTCTTAGAAAATAAGCTTCCATGGTGCCCACATAAATGTTGTAGGTTCAAAATATAATTGATGCGGTACCCGTTTTGTTATGTTAAGCGAATTATTGTTGTGAAAATATATGTTGGAGGTACTTCTTCATTTGTTTAATATATTATTCTTGGTAGATGAGGATATGTAAAGAATGTGAACTATGTGCTAAAATGTCTAGACTTCAAGTCAAGTTTGAATTGATATTTTGATGCCAAATTTTGTGAGAAAACTTGTTATGGTTGATTCTTCCAAAATGTTCTTACGTGTACCAAAGGTATTTGATTGATTGCGTCTTGTTGTTGGTAATGCATAAAGATGTTTGGAAATGAAGTAAGTGACTGTGTAAATGTGGTAAGACTAAATGTTGGACTCTAGCTGTGATTGATACTTTACATGAATTGTTGTTGTGACCCGATATTTGTGAAAGATGCATTCCAATATGATCAATGTGCTATTATTGACAACTTAAAATGGGTTTTAGAAGTATGAATCATGTATTCAAATGTGAAGTCATCTATGCATAGAGATGTTGAAATAAGTCAAATGCTTTTGAGAAATAAGTATAGACAATGTGTCGAGAACTCAAAATGAAATTGTACCTGGTGATACTTGTGACATGAGGGAATATGAAACAGATTATGATGTTGATGTGAAATATGAGAAAATGATGTGAAATGCGAGGAAGAAGAGATTGTGTTATGAAATGTGGCCTAGTGCCAAGTCTGATGTGATAATTATGGCCCCAAGAGTCGATGGACTAATATACGTAAAAATGGCATGATTCTTTTATTCGATAATGTGGTGAATGTTTAAAGTGTTTGATTTGTACTTGTGATTTCCTTATTATTGTATGAAGCGCATAGGTGAATAATTTTATCTGTGAACCCTATGGAAGGGCTATGAAATGCAGCCTAGAGGTATGGTAATTATGTAAAAAGCTATGTGACCCATTTTATTTGGTAATGTGGCGATTGTTTAAACTTTTTGTTAAACCCTTATGATTTCCTTGTCCTTGCATAGATATATTCTTAAAAAGAATCCAAATTACAAAATAATTCATGCACATGCATACTCTTTGAATGAGACGTATTATCTACAAAGCCTCCCTATCATAGTTCTATTGTTCACCACCTCCTATGGAATTGAGCTCTATAATTATGTTCCAGAATTGAGTTATAGCACTATTGATACTTCCCACTTGTTTTTCCTAAATTCTCAACAAAGGACTATTCCTGATGAATTTCTTACAGAAACTTTTTATTTAAATGGACAACATCCGCTCACTCGTGCCTACACATGCACCATCATAAAGTTTGTACATGTGGTGTCAAGTTCCATGCAAAGTATCCAAGATTTGTGATCCTTCTCGAGTCACTCTTTTCTCAGTTGTGTATATGGCTTATATGGCTTGAACAACCAATCCACTCTTTTGCAAGTAACATCATGAAAACCTTCTTACTATCAAGAAACGTGAAAGCATGCATCTACACTTATCCTACAAGTACATGTCAATCGAAATGGTCAATGTGTGCATAAAGTTTTTCTAAAAATTGAGATCCTCACATCCCATCATAGGAAAGATCTTGTGTCGTCATAATTTTTGTTTCCACTTGAGATATCCCGTAGTAAGTAGCTCACTTGGTTTCTAGTATCGTGGTTGCCCGTGATGTAGAATTGTATTGTAGTTTGGAAGATAGTATAGCATAGGCATGTCCAACTCATAACGAATGATTATTCTCTCTTTATGTCTCCACAATGTGTTAATTGTATTCCTTATTTAGTGAATTCATTGTGCTAGTTCCCTACACTTGTACGACAACGATAAGAGAACATTCCCTTCTATGTATCACTATGACACTTCCTTTTTCAAGTCAAAACCTATGGAGATCTCATCATGAACATTTGCAAACCTTCAGCGATTATTGTGCACTGTCTCATTGTGTTTGGTTTTATTCACACCCTCATCTTCTAGAATCATGGACTATGTCATTGTCATGTGTGGAGAGTTTTACTACCCTTGGTATCTCACCTTCTTGGCTAGATATGAGTGTTATTTTATTTTCTCCCTGCAGCGTCGTGTTAACTATTAGAACCATCTAACCAATTCATGCTTTTGTCCCAATATCAAGATTTCCTAGCTATTGAGTTTCACTCGTGAAAGGTTGAGATTAGATGACTTCAGATTTTTGTACATATCATGAACATGTTGATTTGAATGAAAAAAAAATGGTCGTAATTTTTAGTTCCCTCATATATGATCAATTACCAACAAGTGTTGAGTTGTCTAGAATATGGTATTCTGATAAACGTTCAATTATTTTCATCCTTATAGGCTTGTGGAATAGATTCTGTGCGTCAAGTAATGTTAAGAGTGTAATTCAACTTCGTGTATTTTGAATCCCATATCACATTCAAGGTGCTAGAGTATTCCTATTCGGGGTTGACGGATTTTCCCTACACTTTAGAAAATGAGTGGTTCACGTACTTGAGTATTCCTCCTTAATGATTCCTATTTCCCATGTACTACTTACTCCTATTCTTCATTTGTGTATTAATTGAGGTAGTCACAATGATTAACCATGTCAGTATTGTTAGTAATAACATTTTCTATCTCTTAGTATACGACCTCATAAAGTACTCTACCCAGTGCATTAATAGATTCCTGAAGAACTCCAACCTGATCTTGAACTCTGTTGTTCCTCGTTGTATTAGATCATTGGGTATTGTAAGTTCAGACATGTCAAAGATAAAGCTTCATAGTGTGATCACATATATATTGGATAGATAAAGTTATGGTAAGTTTATGGTATCACATCTTAGGGTAACTATTAAGGGTCATCAAGGGTTTAGTGTGAGTGTACCCCTAAAAATGTTATGTGAGTTGATAATAAAAAGTAACATGACTGTATTACACATTAGGTTGCACTAGGTGTATGATATTCCCCATAACTATTCCTCATGTACTTTTTGTTTCCATATGCTTATGTCTAAGAATATAGTGATGAAAAAAAAAATTGTGGGTATGAATTGACTTGATTGAACTATATAATCATGGAATTTTGAGTTATTGTTGTTATCATGAATTGCAATATCCAGTGGAGTTTAAATTGTACAATGGAAGTTATCAAAAGGTAAAGTCAATGGATAGTTATCTCATGCAAGATGTTTATCTGTCGTCCTTGTTATGTATGTTTGGGAGTTGATATTATTTTTGAGAAGGTGTTATGACAATGTTTGTAAGTCGATAATGTCGTGTGGAAGGATAAATGTGTCGTGAAAGGAAAGTACTTTCGTTTGATTGAATACCAGTTAGTTTTGACTTGGAATGTACCATATAGGTATTTTGATGTAAAACCTGTGCAGTCCATGTTCTGGTATCCATATGTTAATGTAGTTCTTGTAATACTGGCATTAGGATTGTGGATATATACATTGTGGTGCTATGTACAGTTGTGGATGTGTGGTAAAGACGATTTTGGTGATTCTATGGCAGGTGGATAGGCCTAGTTACAAAGGAAACTCCGCCGAAATTTTTGAAAAATTTATGAGTTAGTGAAAATTTTGAGACTAGAGGTAGGTTAGAAAAGAGATGTGTGATGTTGAAGTGTTTGGGAAGACTATACTCCTCATTCGAGGACGAATGATCCTAAGGGGGGGAGTATGTAAGGCCCTAGAAAATTTCGCTAAGGAACATAGGATTCTGTGGTGCCACGTAGGCTAATTATTATATTTTATGTGCTATGAACATGATGGACATCAATTAGACTTGATAAATATGAGTATGAGTCTTATGGTAAGTGATATTAGGTCCAAATGAAAGCCCAAGTGTAAGCCAAATAGGAAAGTTTTCGAAATAGGCCAAATTTCCAAATGGATTCACACAAGGCTCCACTTTAAACGACCATAGATAATTATGTATTAGGTTTTATGTAGTGAATAGCATATCAAATGAAAGCCCTTTGAGTCTAGTTTTCAACGCTTCAAACCGTTTGTCATTTGGACATTCCTACACAAAGTTATGATCAAATTACCAAAGGCTGGAAAATGCGATCGTGTGTCAGGTCAATCTGCGATCCGCATTTCTACTCTGCGGTCCGCATGTTCGTTCCGCGGTCCGCATTTTGACCGCAAATTGAACCAGTGTAGCTCATTTTTGGCTACCGATTTTGCGGTGCATTTTGCGGCCCGCATGTCCATTCTGCGGTGCATTCTGCGATAGCAGAATTGACATCGCAGGGTAATTTGTTTTATTTTTATAACCCGACCCCATTTCAATATATAGGCTTTGGGGTTCATTTTGGGGTCATTTCTTACTGATTTTAGAGAGAGGTGAGAGTATTTTAGAGAGAGAAGGAGGAACCCAACATCTAAATCATCCAAATCTTGCATCAATCTTCAATAATCAAGAACCCAATAGCAAGTTCTTCATCTAAGAGGTAAGATTCTATACCCTAGGGTTTTAATTTCGAGTTTGGTGTATAAGATGAGTTATTGAGGTATGATTCTTGGGTTTATTAGTATTGTGTATACATGCATGTACAACTTAGGTTTATGGGAAGATTGTTTAACTTGAATAACTAAAGATTGGGTTAGGGAATGAAGGAAGTCTTAAAAAGGGGATTCGAAATCAAGATGCTCAACTAGTGTTTGATAAATTGTTCAAATGAGCTAGTTTCATGAATATCTTTCTAATAAGTGTTTAAATTTGTTATGTTTCATAGTAGATTGGAATTTCTAGAGTTTTTGGAGTGTTGTAGTAACTTAAGGAAAGCTCAATCGAGGTATGTATGGCTAACTTTGATTCTTGTGAAATCGCCCTTATGTGTGCAATTCGTTTGGCATGTGTTAATTTGAGAGATTGTGTGTAATTTGTTGATTTTGTTGTTGGGTATCTAATTGATGTTAAACTACATGTGGTGTGGTATGAAATATGAATTGAAAGATAACAAGGGAATTGGAATTGGCGAAGAATTGTGAATAATGGTTATGATGGCCTATATGGCACCTTGTGGAAAAGAAACGAAACACTTGAATTGTGGAAAATTGTTGAACATACTTGTGTGAATATTTTTGATTATGGAAATATTGTAACTTGGTTGTGATATTGGCTTGATAAGTAATTGAGAACATGAAACAATGTGCAAGTTGCTTATTTGAACTTGTTGAAATTGTGTGTAGTGCCTTATCTGCTGTTTGAAATTGTTGTGTTTTAAACTGTAAGGCGGGGTCGTGTTGCGCGCCGCAACGTGAGGAAATAAGGTGTGGGTTGGGGTGATAAGGGTGGCCGGGGTAATAAGGGTGGTCAGGGGCAATAAGGATGGAAAGCGATCGAAATCGCTATTGAAAATTGATACAAAAATCAATGATGTGAAATTGTGAAAGGAGACAGCAGGAGAGTTTGCAACCTGGGGGCACTGATTGCCCCTATGTTTGACTACTTGCAATTTATGTTGTTGATTGGTTGTTGTTCTATTTGTTGACCTTGAATGTGCTTATGTTGAGGCTTATCTGAAATGAGTAAAAGGTGGAAAACATGGTCGGCCGGCTTGATTAGTTTTAATGTAATTTAATGGCTTGAGTTTACTTGGGACAAAGTTTGTCCATACATACCAGTACAATTCAAGTGTACTGACGTCCCTTTTGCCGGGGACGCTACATTCGTATTATGATTGTAGGTGAACCAGTAGCAGGTACTTCAGCTCATCGGCAGTAGCATCCTTCATCTTCCACTGCCCGTTTTTGTGAGCCCCTTTCCTTTCGGAGCCCTACGTGGCTCATGCCACTCTTGTTTAGAATTTATTTTGATTTTGTGTAAGGTATAGCCGGAGCCTTGTTACCGGCAAGTATTGTATCGTCCTTTGTATCCTAGAGGTTCCGTAGACATGTAAACTGTGGGATTCGAGGCTCATGTATATATTATGTTGGGCGTTGTAAAAACTGTAAACTTGTTAATGAATCACTCGCATGGTTATGTTCTGTATATTGTGAAATCAGTTATAATTGGTAAGGTATTTTGTTAATGAGAAATAATCAACACAGGGGTAACACGTGGGAATGAAAGGCACCCAGGTCCGCTTGACTGGGGCTACCTAGTCAGGCGCCGGTCATGTCTCTCGATTTGGGGCGTGACATAGGGACTTCAAAGCTTCACTAACAAGCGAGAAAGTTTACTTTGAGAAAGAAAAGGGGGGCCCTAGCTGCAATAAAAAAACAACGCTAACCATCAAGAAATCCCCCCTTACTATAGATAGAGCGTTAGCACTTTACTAATAATATATATAAGGCTTACTTTTTTCAGCTTGATCGAAATTGATTCTATGATTTAATAGCAGAAGTGCTACTTAGTAGTAGAAACTCGGAGAGACAGATAGAGAGGGGACTCTGTCATACCTGCTAACTCTTAGGATGAGAAGTAGGTCCCTTGTTTTTGGCAGGAAGAGTTCCAGCCATTGTTGCCCCTCGGTAGAGTGGGTCTACTTAATGAACTGGCAGGACACGAAGATCTATTGATCAATTTGAATCTCAAGAGTGGATGGTTGATCACCGCCTCCTTGTCCTGGAGGCTCTCCGGCTGGGGAAGGGCTTGCTATCGTAACCTTTTCTCCCGGTGTATGTGAAAAAGAGTGACAACATCATATTTATTTGGTCATAGGTTGGTCCAAAGAACCAGAGTCGGCTTCCAATATTAAGTCCGTTGTTCCTCAGTAGCTCAGTGGTAGAGCGGTCGGCTGTTAACCGATTGGTCGTAGGTTTGAATCCTACTTGGGGAGATTTTTTGGTTTTTGCTTTTCTGACCTAGCGACCCTTGTCCTTCTCCTTTGTTTCTAAATTTGCAAAATCGTGGGACATCAAAAGCGGTAAGTTGATTATTGGTTTTTATTCCTCACTCTCGTATAGGTTAACTTGGTTCATTCCATTCTTAGGGACAAGAACGATCCACTAGAAAGACTGTAGTAGTATCTTCACTAGCCGGAAGGAATTAGTCTCCTCTAGAGTCATTTGAAGAACGAACAAGAAAAGGGTTACTGTTTAGGATAGATGGATGTGGCCCAATGGCTAAAGCTCTACCAACTTCTTGTAGACTGAACTCTCTTCTATTTAGGCTCCCAGTTCCTTTTTGGGGGGGGGGGTGGTCTAATTTACTAGTGGCAACAAAGTTCTTGGTAATTAGCAAGGGGGAGGGAGGATCTCCACTCATTTCATTCATTCAATGCCTGCGGTGAGGCGCGACACACAACAAACGAAGGGGTAAAGCTTGCCCTACTTGATGTAGACCTATTTTTGTAGATTAGGCTTGGTAACCGTAATCTATATTTAAGTAGGCTCGCAGCTTCGCTCAACAGAAGGGCGTAACTTTAAATTATATTAGTAAAGCGCTAGCGCCCAACCTATACAAGGGCTTTGAAGAGATAGGGGAAGAAAAGAAAAGAAAGAGGGTCATTTTCTTTTGGAAACATGGCTCTTTCATTCACTTGCTCATGAAATCGCATCTTCGCCAAAAGCAACGAGGGGGGGGGGGGGGGGAAGGCCAATGACTACATCAAGGGGAGGATTTTGTAGACGCTTTACCCCTTGATTTACTGAGATAGTTATGAACTGAATAAATGACTAGATTCTCCCAGAACACTAGCTAAGCCAATCGTCTTAGTTCCCTTCTATTAAATCAACAAGCTTTTTGATTGATTCAGGGTGCTCCCCACCTTCTTAGAATTAGAACCCATGAAAGGGAGCCTCGGCCCGGGAAGGGGAGAGTGGCCGAGTGGTCAAAAGCGGCAGACTGTAAATCTGTTGAAGTTTTTCCACGTAGATTCGAATCCTGCCTCTCCCACTTGTTTGTTGTGGACTTCATAGAAGAGAAAAGAGGCATTCGTCAGCGTACAAAGGAAAATCGAGCGAAGCTCTTTCTTTTTTTTGGCCGTGCCGTGAAGTGAAATTGTATCATATGTTAGTTAGAGAGGTTGACAAACTACTATGATCTATATATTTCCCATTTATATCCAATCCCGACGAGAATAGAAGTGAGTCGCTTCTGGCTTGTCTTGTAGTCATAGGCATTTAGCTTATGTAGTCATCGACCTTCCTACATGCATACGTCCGCCAGAATGCCTCCTTGTTTAGGGCCGATGCCAAGCCAATACATACAATAGGCGAAGGAAAGAGCCCCATTTCATATTGCCCGGGGAACACAAGTTTGATCGAGGATTGGAGAGGAGAGGTGGAAGAGAGGGCTCGGGATGGATTTAGAAGTCTTTTTGCGAGCCGTATTCGGTGAGAGTCGCACGTACGGTAGTGAGTGGGGGTTCATGTCTATACGTGTAGTGTGGTGCTTAGGCCTACCTACCCTATTTGTTCCATGATGTATGTGTCTACTGGAGCTACCCGCTTCGATCAATTTGCCGAGAGTTTGACCGAATACGAAATCACTAGTGCTTGATCTAGTGGTATTTTAAGGGGATTCTATTTATTGTTGTAGGATCCCTATTCAAGATCACTGCAGTTCCTTTTCGGGCAGCTGTAGGACGACCGCCTATATGTTGTAGGGTAAGGTGGGTGGTACCGCTCAGATTCCAGCCAATCTTCTAAACCACGCGCGGGCCGGACATAGAGCGCATGAAACTCATCACTACCTCGTAAGGGCGTTGAGACCATAACATGTTACATGAAAGCGACGCTTTCTCTGTAGTGTTGTCATACAGCTGCCCGCCTAGAAGAGCAACTCACTATGTGGTGTTGTCACACAAGATAAGTACATCGCCCGCCTGTTGGCCGGGCGAATCGAAGTTATCTTCCGGTCAACTATCCACCTAGTCAAGTGCAAAAAACACAGTAGAATCATGCAACGCATGCTGCTGGTGAGCTTCCTGCTCATGAGGAAAGAAAGAAGAGCGATATGGTTTTGTTCATATTTGACTATTTGCAGCATGGGAGCAGATTCCCCAAAAAATCACTGGGAACAATGAACAAAAACGATATCTCGGTAACGAAAACTATAGGGGGATGTATTGGCGAGATCCAACGGTGAAAAACTACCCAAAAGAAATGCTGCCTGAAAGTCCGAGGACCTTTAGTAGTGTACTCTACCCCCAAACCAGCAGCCTTCGCGCCAAGCAAGACCGCCCTTGTCCCTTTCCTTTATCCATTCCGCCTCATTCTTTGCTTTGTTCCAATTGAGTCTAAGGCAAAGTGGTTTGTATGCCTACTTGACGATAGGGAACGAACAACCTTTCATTTCCGGGTTTATGGATTGGATTTAGTCAGCCTCATGACATAATCAGAGTGAGGCTTTGGTTACCGGCAAACGCTTCTCCAAAGTTGACCCTCTCGAGTTTCCGGCTGTTTCCGTCATTGAAGTAGCCTTTTGTCACCCTACCAAATGAAAGAAGGCACTATCAAACAACTCGCCCTATTGAAGAACCAAAGGTGCACTCAGCTCGGTGACTAGGAAATGGGTTTGCCCTTGAATTCAAGTGATGAGGTCGGAAAGAGGGAAGTAGGGCTCCTATTGACTAAAGGTTGGTTTTGCGCTTTCCTTTAGAATGAAAGTTGCTCTGAAGCCCATACTACTTACTTTGATTGATTCAAAAGGCGAACAACCCCCCAACTAGTTGTATGGGGTGGGGTGCTTGTGAAAAGTTGCTTTGGATATGAGTAATTCTTAAAAAATGGCAAGGTCCGGTATTTGACGAAGATCATTCTATCAATAGATAGGATTGAGTGTTCGATATAGGGGATACGATCCATATGCTCTTTATCTCACAATTTTTTTGTGATAAATATATATATATATATATATATATATATATATATATATATATATATATATATATATATATATATATATATATATATATCGTTTATCTATCTCTTGTCTATCTACCATTGATTCTCAAGTCAAAAGACTTCCTTTTTGGGTTCCCCGAAGCTCCGAATGGAATGGATCGTTTCTTCCAATGAAATGAATGCGGAGCCCGTTCCGAATGCTTCTACGATCCGGAAGATCTTGCAAAGAGAATAAGATGATGCTCCCCTTCCCCCGTTCTTTTCCCGCTTTGATAATCTTCCCCTCTAACGCGGGTCGGGCGGGGACGTGCACGGGAGGAAGAAACCTAAGAGAAGACGCTCGTCACTTACGTCCTTTTTTCAGTGCAACACAGGAAAGTGCCCTCTTTTTATCATCCCTGCAGCTTTCCAGATTTTTTATTGAACGCATGGCGTAGCTAGGACCCTTCAAATTCTATTTGATCTTATGTTTAAGCCAAACCCACCCCCTATTTTACTAAGTCTGGAAAGAATGCCCACCAAGTTCAGATAAGGGAATGCTCTCCTCAACCATTAAAGGAAAGGCTCGACGAAGGGATGGTGGTGCGACAGGGGAAGGAAAACATTTTCGGAGATCGAGATTTTTTTTCATCAAAAACGAAAAAGGCCGAGGATGGTCTACGGTGCGTCTTATCTTAAAGGAACATGCTTTTTTGACCTCCGTGGTATGATTGCCTGCCCTTTATAATAAAAAATTCCGGCTAGGCCTGGGAAAGCGCTGGCAACATTACAAAGGAAGGTGTCCATGTAGCTGTTGTGTCCGCCCCCTTTATTGTCAATGGGGCACAACATGTTTGACATCTACTACAAAAGAAAGAGTCTACTTCAGATAATCACGTCTCTGCTAGGCAGTGTGTGGAATGGCCGAGAGCAGACCTTTTTGGATATATAATCCAAGTCGAGAGTAGGGTTACAGGAAAAGTCGTCTGATGGAAAACAATGTTCACGTTCGGTTCAGAGAGCACTTTTTGCGTTGAGAATTCCTCGTTCAATTTCGTGTGAATTCCCCAGCGGAAAATTCAAAACTTGTAGGGCCCTATCTATTTCGTCTCTCTAACTCCAAAGAAAACCCACTACCCTTCAGACTCCATATATCTTTTGACTCTATATTTGTGGGCACCTGATATCTATGAGGGTTCACCCACCCCGGTTACAGCCTTCCTTTCTATTGCGCCTAAAATCCTTATTTCTCCTAATATTTCACATGTTTCTATTTATAGTTCTTATGGAGCTACATTGCAACAAATCTTCTTTTTCTGCATCATTGCTTATATGATCTTAGGAGCACTGGCCGCCATGGCCCAAATGAAAGTATAAATACTTCTAGCTCATAGTTAAATTGGACATGTAGGTTATATTCGTACTGGTTACTCATGTGGAGCCATAGAAGGAATTCAATCACTAATAATTGGTATCTTTATTTATGCATCAATGACTATAAATGCATTTTCCATAGGTTTAGCATTACGTTAAAACCGTGTCAAATATATAGCTGATCGGGGAGCTCTAGCAAAAATGAATCCTATTTTGGCTATTACCTTCTCTAATACAAAGTTCTCATACGCAGGAATACCCACGTTAGCCGGCTTTGTAGCAAATTCTATTTGTTCTTCGCCGCTTTGGGCTGTGGGGCTTACTTTCTAGCCCCATTGAGAGTAGTAACTAGCGTTATAGGTTGTTGGGCGGCCGGAAGGTTGCCATGAGTAAGTAAGTTTGGGGGACCCAAGGCTGTTCTCCGTGCACCGGACATGTAGCTTACCGAATCAGTTGCGACACGGATGAGAGTGCATGCTATGAAAGATAGGGTCGCGTCTGATACATCAACCGTTTACTCAATATCCTTATACTAGTCCATAATGACTGCACGAGATGAACCTTGGTTTGGTGAATTGAAGTTGGCCTTAGGTGAAATAGGTGTCCCAGTTACTACGTGCGATCGTATACTGAGGTGCACCCCGCCAGTTGTTGGAATGACACGAGTCGGGCCGGGTCTCGATTCAGAAAGGTGAAGGGCCCAAAAGTTTATATAGTGGTTTACAAATTCCCTGTCTCATTGGGGGCGGAAAAAGAATCGACATCTCTATATGATACATCGCTTTCGAATTTAGTTGGGAAAGAACAGAGAAGTCCATCTGAACCGTCCAATGAAGAATAAGAGGAGAGCAAAGCGCCAATGGCGAGCGAAGCGCATGAAGAACGGGCACAGACAAAAAAAGTGTGGAGGAGAAGTAGCCGAGCTCGCTTCCTGTGCCCAAAGTAGTGCAGTCTTTCCTGGCCAAATCAAGGATTTGGGGCTTCTTGCTACGCTACAACACTATAAAAGTCCATTTTGATTCATAATATATATGAATAGAAAGATATATCCATCCATCTGTTCTATTCAATTTAGATTGTGATATCTAAAAAAGAATCGATTTCATTCAACGTTTGATTCAAAGAACTACGCTTAGCCCCCCTGCTCATGAAACGGCTCTGCTGCAATGGATGGCAGAGGGTCCATAGCATCAGAAGTAGTGGAGTGATCCAGTAGCCGGGAAGGGGCCTAGAAGTTCCTACTACTACACCACACTACACTTGGCTCTACACATTTACAGAGCTAACCCCTGTCCAAGGCCTGGCAGGGCTAAGGGGGCTTTAATCCTTACTCTTTATCCCCATCTTCGCCCAGGCTAACGGGGCCTTACTTATTGAGGGTCGTGCCTCGAAAAGCACTGTTGAGAGGAAGATCCTTGGCCCCTCTTCATTCTCTACAGGGTTCCAAACCTTTCTTCAACATAGGTGACAACGAGCCAGGTTGAGATGGAATAGATCAAACACGGGAATAAGGATGAAGAAAGTGGACAAAACAGACTCGCATTCCTCATCGAACAAATACATGAAAAGAATCATATTGAAAATGCTCCAAACCCAACCCCTTTCTCCGTAGAGCCCGTGTATTGTAATTGATCCGAACCTGCTCGGAGCAAGCCTCCAATAGAGGCAAGTGAAATTTGTGAGCCGTATGATGGGCAACTATCTCCTGCAGTTCGGAGAGGACTCAGCTGTTAGTTAGTACCCCCTTGGTTTTGGGGTGGACCTTTTCACTCTATTTTATTATATACGCTTAGCGAAAGGAATGTTTTTTGATACACCTAGGACATGGATTCTATATGTACCAATGGATCGTGACAAGTCGTTACTACTAGCAATGACTTCCTCTTTCATTTCTTCATTCTTTCAATATCCCTCTCCTTTGTTCTTAGTTACTCAGCAAATGGCACTCAGTTCACATCTTTAAGTTCGATCATTGACAGGGTTCAAAGAAAGGGTGGGCCATTGATAAAGAATCGATGGAAAACCACAATGCTAACAGATGGCGGGCCTCCGTATTTCTTTTCATTAATGAAACACGCCAGCTATTATGAATTCATATAAAAAAATTTGGATTTAGAAGGCTTGTTGAAAAGAAAAAAAAGACGTGGGTGGCATTATGACTGGGGTGTCAGTTAGAAAGGTTCTAACAATGTTCATTCAATCAAGCAGCATTCTTTTTTTCTTAACTTAAGTAGAGGTAAGAGGGCTTTCTAAGAAGGGCTTGGGACCTATGAACAGAACAACACAACAAAATGATGAAATGAAGAAGAATGAATAGGAGGCATCACACGAAGGACTAACGAACTTCTCACTTGTGTTTGGTTAACTACTTTACTGACTTGGTGTTCTTTCTCGTATGTGGTATAGCTACACCCCGCCCGCACACTCACTATAACTATATACTTATAAGTTTCGAGCCTTTCGAAAAAGCCTCTATCCTTATAGTAAAGTGGTTGAACGCCTCTCGAATCTTGTCATTGGTTGCTAACCACCTGCGCAAAGGCCTTGTTATTTATAGGAGAGATTAGGGAGATGAGGCAAGGAAGGGATTCGGGAAAGCCCCGCCAAGAATTCGATGTTCGATGATAGAATCTTCGGAATTGTTAGCAAAAAGAAAAGCCGACTTTTTATTTTGCACGCTTTTTAACATTTCAATTCAGATACCTTGCTCAACTTGTGCCTTTGCACGCTCGATCTCTCCCCCATCCCACCTGGCCCATTCTACCGGATAATAACCTCAATCCGTAAAAGTTGCATCCTCAAGTGCTGAGTGATTATGCCAGTGATCAAGATATCAACCAGATAAATAGGTAGTAAAATGGTTATGGACCCACGATGATGAAAAATAAGTGATGCGTCGGACTTATAAAATCTTCGGCCAAACTAAATGTTCTTCAGTGAGAACCAGAAAGCTTTTAAGTGTAGATGACTACTTGTACTTGAAATTCCATTCCTTTATCCGGTGGGAGGGTTTAGAGCTAGTTAAGCCAATTGCATATCTAGCAAAAGCTTCAGTAACACTAGCTACATCAGTAACACTCTCTTAAAGAGTAGGAGGTTTATCGTCAACTCATTCAATGAATGTTCTTTCATTCACCACACGGATGAATCCTACTCAGTATTTTCCAGCGGACAGTCATTTATCTAAAGAGAATAGACGTATAACAGCTCTCTCTCATAACAGAATGAAAGCAAGCAAGAACGAAATGAGCGCTTACCATATCGACCAAAGCTACTATCCTAAAATAAGAAACTCTTAAATTAAAGAACTACAGGAAAGGTAATATACTGAGTTGGCCTCCCGTTATGCACCAATGATTGAACATGACCGTTAACTTTTACCAAAAGAAAGAAGAGCTATTGGTCAGTTTCCTATAGTTGACCGATATAGCTCGACCGATTGAGACAAGGCAGATGCGATCGATGGAAGGGATCTAATTTGAAGAAGTAAGTCATTTGTGGACTAATTCCGACCCTTTACCAGAAGACAAGAGACTCGCGGTATGGCTTTAGAAAAGGTATTCATTTTATGGATATCGTTTACCGAATTGCCTGATTGCCGATTCACTGCGCCTACCAATGATGCCTTTCAATTTTAGACGGTTCCTCTCGCATGAAAGGACTTCACTTAGAAAGTAAGGACAAGAAAGGATAAAGGATGGTCTACGATTAGCGAATGCCTTTTTTGTTAAAGAGAGAGAGAGAGCACCTATGTCTCATAAGATAAGGAGAGCCACTTTTTTTGATAGTATATTAATGAATAAGACTTAAATTCCAAGTGTTCCTAGCTCATAAACCACACACAGACAAAGCCATGGAAGCCCAAAAAACTCATAAATAATAGACTAAGAAATATACGTCACACAGACTTCCTGTGTGAAGTTTTCATCTTCATGAATCAAAGCAGTTTGTAAAATGCTACTTTTCTTTCTACAACAAGTAAGACTACTTTTTCTTATCATACACCCTTATGAATGAATGAATCTCAAAAATTAGACTCCTAAACTAGTCCCCCTCCTATATTTCTTCAAAGACAGAGGTACACATCACAGAAAAAAACCCAAAAACATAAAGAGAATGAAGTAAGTCCAAAAATAGGAAATACTGGAAGATGGCTAGCAGATTAGCAACAAAGTACGCTTTTACTTCCTTTTGGAACAACAAAATAAGGTATTAATATGGGAGAAAATGGTCCAGTAATCTTCTCCAGCAGGGTGGCCATAGTGAGATAGAGTGGTCAAACTGGGTTATGAATAAATACAGAGCGAGGGGGGAAGGCAAAAGCTATGACATTGGAATCCGCTTTAAGGTAAGACCCACTCCACTGAATTGGAGAATTCCAGAGCACGTATCAGAGAGTGCGCCAATGTTAGTGGGGGCACAATTAAGAGAATTTCAATGATTACAAAAGAAAAATAAAAAAGTTAGTGTTCAATAAGTTCGAGATAGCTGCCTGATGAGAGTAAGGGACGCCGGGTACAGTCTTTCTGTTGTTCCAGCCCCCCCGGTTACACCAAAGCACAACTGTCAACACTGTACTATAGCGCTTACACCTGTGAGTTGGCACAATAATATCATATATAAATAAAACACCTGAGTTGGCGAAATAAAAAAAAGCTAACGCTAACTAAGTGTTTAGTTACCATGACCAAAAGTCCGACGCCACTCTTGGTTGGATAAACAAACCCAAACGGCGATTTCCTACAAGTCCCTCTTTTTGTTTGGCGGGAGCAGAGCAGTCAAAGAATGAACCAAACAAAATGATTGGTCTTGTTGTACACTCACTCTTAGTAAAAATTTCTTGTTTGACGTTCGTGTTCGTAGATATGATGCAAGGAATAATAGACTTACATCATGATGTCTTTTTCTTCGTTATTCTGATTTTGGTTTTCGTATCATGGATATTGGGTCGCACTTTATATTATTTCTACGATAAAAAATTTATAAATTCATGGGCCTATGATTGAGAAAACTTTGTCCATTTTCACGTGTATTGTTTTTTGTCTATGTATTTCACAGGGTTGATGCAACTGGCAAAAAGCCCTGACAACTCATTAGATGTGGAATTTCGCTTACGCCCCCCAGGATCGCCGCTAGAATGGGGGGAAGCGTCTCTTCCAAATCTAAATGAGCTTCCTGACATTCTATATGAACAACAGATTCAAATTCAAGACTCAGATTTTTTCAACGTTGAACTTGATCAGAAGGAAATGGCTTCTCTAATAAATCGACTTCCGAAGGAAGAACATTATAACGTAATCAGGGAAGACTCCATTAAAAAGCCACTAAATGAATTCAACACGGAGCAGCAAGCACGGTTAAGGGATATAACTATTAGATACTTTTCATTAAAAAATGAGATAATCGTAAAAATGAAATCACTTTATCCCAACGATGAATGGGATTTTCCAAAATTCATTCGAGAGAAATACTTTTGTGGACAACAAAAAGATCGGGAGTCTTCCTTGGAAGATCTCAAAAAGATGCTTGCGGCTTTAAATGAAGAGGGGAAATCTGCGTCTTGCGCAAAAAGGCTAAAATTTAATATCACTAATCAGAATTGGAAAGAATGAGAATTCATTACTATTTTATGCATATTGACTATCGATGTGTGTTCCACTTTGTACTTGGTCATGCGAGGGATCCCCCAAGAAAACATAAGAAAGTCGATTCGCTACCTCTAAACGGAAGGGCCTCCATTATCTAGTTTTTTTCGCTGAATAAATGAGAGATAGTGGGAGGGCGGGTCTCTTCTTATTGGTCCTGCTTGGATTATGGTTGCTACCGAGGACTTTCTGGATTTCTTTTCTGAGAAGCGAGACGCGCTAGACAAAAACCCAAAATTGGGCCCGGTAGAGAGAGACAGAAAGGAGATCGAGTTCATTGATCACGTCAAACTCGATCTTGCAGCACGCGGGCGCGAGTCTCCCGATATTTAAAAAATTCTTAGGGGTGAAATCCGGAGATCTACTAAGGAAGGGGTCTTCGACTGGGGTGAAGTCGTAACAAGGTAGCCGTAGGGGAACCTGTGGCTGGATTGAATCTTTCCTGATGGAAATGCACTCTTCCCCCAACTTCTCCCAAAAGTGAATACATTTTGAAAATCGATAAGGGCATAATCACTTAAGAAAGGGACACTCTCCTCGACTGATAATCGAGCAATCCCAAAAGGAGACCAGACGACGATCCATCCATAGGACTAATCTACCAATGAACCCCTCCTTGGGCAACAAACTACTTTTTTTAGAGAGGGCTATTTCTAGGGCGAGGAATATATTTCTATTTAACTACTTCATCGGGTCAAGAGCCACCATCTCAATGCAACATTATTCTATTCTCAATCTGTAAAGCCTCTGCCATCTAATGTTAATAGAAGATAATAGATTGTTGAAAGTAACTGAACAATGTTGTACAGCTTTGGTTCATTAATATCAAGTCTAAAGGGTCATGTATCCATAGTAAAAGTCCCCTATGATCACGCATAGTTTGTGAAAGTGGGATTTTTTTTCCCACTTTAGCTCAATTGCATTGTGAACCTTCTTTGCTCAATTGCTTTCCTTAGGCACATGTCTTCAAGTCTTGTAGAACTTGATGAATATGAGAGGAGATGGAATGAAAGAAGCAATGAGAGAGCCTAATTCCCTCATGACCGAGAATAAGCATGTTCCATTGGCTGTTGTTACATTTGATTGGTGGGACTACGGCTGGCTCTTTCTCATTAATCGGTGGAAATGCCGTTCATAACATCTTTGGAAACCTTTCTTTCATAGGTGGAAAAATTATAGACCATATCATCTAGCCAACTTAAGCGTCCTACTATACCGCAGTAAGGGCTTATGCAATCGAAGTGACCTAACCCGACTCTATCTAGAAGGTTGGAATCTTCCGGGTCTATCTACTCTTCAATACCTTTGCCTCAACTAGGATTTTGAACCTTTGTTTTTGGTACCAAATGATTCTCTTCTTGCATGATCGAATGAAAGGCGGACTATATTCAATTGTTCTCAACGAGTGGAAAGGGTGCTTTTCTCTCTACTCTGAAGATGGTTCGAAAAGAGTCAGAACAATCTTCTCATAGAAAACACCAATCTATGTGTTTTTACTCCTCATCCTTTTTTACCTTTGTCAGTGAGGGTAAGCGGGCATACTTGCTTTCCCTTCTTCCAGGATGAAATGCAAAAATGAGACCTCCCTTTTGGTCCTATTTTATTTACCCACCTCTTTGGAAGCCGTGTTTACCACTCGAATTGGCCAGACCAAAAAGTCAAGTGCGTCAGAACTCCTATGAAGTTTGAAGTTAGAACCCAAGCGACAGTCATGGAAGAATCATTTTATAGGCAGAAATAAAGGCTTTCTTGGTTTCAAAATGGTTATAGGAAAACTCCATTTTTTCATGCTTCTATGGCAGCAAGAAGAGGAAGGAGCCCTTTCTGGCAAATATCTGCTGGTCACGGCACGGGTCGAATTAGAGTACTTCAACTTGGAAGCTGAAATCCTACCTTTTGTTTGTGCATAAATATGGTAAAACAGCTCACTTGCGGCTTTATAAGATTGCTTGAAAATCCGGGCATTTCGCTCCCTCCAAGTATTATATATGGTTTTCCAAAAAAAATAATTTCGTAATAGAGCTAATGAGACCGTGCCCTGGATAATGGTGAATCACCTACTCGGCCTCATCTTGCAAGGGCAAGGGGGATCCCCTGGCTAAGACGGTATTCAGCAAGTGCTTCCAAATCTCCTCAACATAAGGGCAACGATTGATAGTTAAAACCTTTTTTTCAAGTCTCGGGAGACTAGTTGCTTGGTTCCGACCATTTCCGTTAAAGAAAAATCCATTCCTGACTAAAGAAAAGTGAATACAAAAGGTAGGTGGTCAGACCTAGGGCATGTAGCATAGAAAAACCTTCGCCCTTAGCGAAGGGCTTTCTGAAATCTCCATTTGAAGCAGGTGCCTAAACAGATGATTCCAGATCAACTCATTTTTTAAATGCTACCTCAAGATAAGGGGGGCCTCTGGCTGGGAAGATGCCTTATATGGATAGGGTATATACTACTACGATTGGCTTTATTCCTTGAGAGTCCCAATCTTCTTGAAAAAACGTGATACGAGGAACCTTGGTTCGTGAATTTTCCAGTTGGAATTCCAACATCTAGTATTTAGTAGTTTTATTCGACAGCTAAAATTCATGCTTTTTATGTAGCATCGGGTGTTCACTTGGAAAACCTTTCTATAGTGCCCCATTTCGTATGATATCCAAACCCGAAGTATGGTGCTTTTGCGGTGCCATTGTGAAAGGAAAGCGCACTCAATAAATTACCATATTGTGTCGTAAGACAAAAAGTCATCCGCAGGAGCTGAAAGCCACTTGACTCTAAGGAGAGGATCTCACTATCAGGATGGACGGGAATAAGCGATTAGCGATAAGCTATAGTTTCCATTTTGCCTAGAATGACTACGTTAAAGTCAATTATGATAGAGCTCTTTGAAAGGAGGTTAAGGCATGTGGATTAGGTTCCGGACTAAGGATTTTACCTCTAAAGGACCCGAAGTCTTAAAATCGGAACCTTAAAGGTAAAGTTCAGGCGCTACTTCCTTGGTGAGGTATCTCATTCCACAAAATATGAACAAATTTCTCGTGCTTTAGACATGAGAATTGGAAGGCGTATCCCTTACGTACTTTTTCTTTGCCGGTGTATTGATGATCCATAAGCCCTATTCACTCCTTTTTTCTTTTGAAAGCTATCGACAGTCATGTTCTTATATTTCTTTACTGTTCCGTACTAAATTCCTTTGTTCACCAATCAACTGAAGAACCAAGTAGTTGTATCAGCACCTACGACTGATAAAGTAGCCCCGAAAAACATTCAAAAGAAGAGGTCTAGGGCTGGTTCCGGAAAGTGATCGAAGAGAATGTAGTTCATTCAAGGCTCAGATAAAATTAGTTAGAAGCACCTCTTTATATTGATATTGACTTGATTTGATGCTCTCTTCTCTCTCCCGTAAACCATAGGAAACATCCGCAGCAGACATCTTCAAAAAAGTTGGTTGGAGTTGCTCATTCCCATTTTCCATTTGGGTAGTTGGTCGGAAAGTACGTAGTTCTGTGACGCCTATTTCCTTTGTCTTATTCAAATGTTATTGGCAGAATGCCTTCAATCTAGTCATGTTTGAAGCAAGGAACCAATCGTCATGCTTAACTTAACATACACATTTTGTAGAACTTATGCCCCTCCTTTCTTTAAGTAGAATTAGGTTGAGCAATCCACTATGAAGACACAATAGGAAGGATGACACAAATATAGAAGAGAGAGTCTCGCATCCCAAGTGGAACACAAAATTAATACTCAATACAACATAATTTGTGAGCGGATGACCTCCTTATTTATTACCAGCCAAACCCACTTTATTACGATGGAATCTTTATTGTACATAGTAAAAAAGAGGTCCTCAGGTCAACTCGTTTCAAAAAAGTCGATATTCAGTGTTATTCTGTAAGCCCTATTCACTCCTAGATGATACGAGGAATGAATCTCAACAGGTGCTCATCAGCCCCATCTTTGAAAGGAGAAGAAAGATATGCAGCTTGCTTGTGGCTTTTAAACGGATCTTTCCTTGCTTCTCTACCTACTTCTCTATACCCCCTGCCCCTAGGAAAAGTGCCCGTGGCACCACTTTACTGATAAAAAATATAGATAGAAAGAATGGGTTGGCTTAATACATGATTTGAACCACTAGCATCTATTTTCAAACCATTCGCCTCTACTCTTTGTTGTGAAGCTCATTCCCCGATCCCTACATCAAATGACTATGTTCTACGCTTTTAGGGTCGAAAGACTAAACCAAGACAAGTGAGTTAATGATTTCTCCTTTATCTTCAGATGAAAGAAGAATCTAAAATACATTGATATCGCCGCAAAAGACACACAAAACTACAAGAAGGAAGCATCACCCAGCTCGATGAATCTGAAGCAGTAGATCTGCAAGACACGGTCCTTCTTTCTTCTTTCTCAGTTTAAAGAGATGAGAGGAAGGGAGAAGTGAACGGTTTTTGATCATTTTATTGACAAGATTTTAATGAAAGCTGAGATGGAGTAAGTGTGAAGAGTCAACTATTGCCCTAATTTTCTTATTTCTTAGAAGAATGGCCCCGGTATACTCCTAAAAAGGGGATTCTCACTCTACTGAATCAGAAGAATGACTATCACATTTGGAACAGATAAGTTCGATACAGATAACAAAGAATAGAAATTGGAGAGTAGGTGCCCTTCCCTAGTGGAAGCCCTCCCAGCCCAAAGGAAAATGCCCAGATCATTTGAAAAAAAAATGCGTCAGTCACGCATCCTAATTGGTGAGCTTATGCCGGCCATAGTTCCTTCCATGCTCTTAGTTTTCTTTTAAAGGCACCATTTTCGCAAGTAAAAAGAACATGTGGTTAACCAAATGGATCACAGGTTGCTGCTCCATAGTCTAAGTTCCTTGGTTCGCCATTCCAGGCTTGGCTCTAGTCTCTACGGGCTTAGCAGCAGCTTCTTGGGCTGGGCTAACTGCTTGAGGCTGTTCCTGATGCTGGGCTTCAGCAATCGTAGAAACTGTTTCTTCTGTTTGAGAATTTGCCTATTTGTCTCTTGCGGCCTTGGTGGCTAGGTTCGGCCGAGCCTGTGGGTGTGGTGTTTTGTCCATAGTTAGATCGATAAATCGATTGGCGATTTTCCTTGCTTGGATTACTTGCTTGATTGAAAGAGTTTTCCAGTTGGGCAGCTACTATGAATAAATAGATTATCTCTATTGAACCTAGCCTTACTAAATATCGTAAGAAAAAAAGCCAGCCGCTGCAAGTGCTTGAGAATGAGTTCACGCTCTTCTTGTTACAGTAAGTGCTGCAATTGAATCAGCTCTTGATGCATTAAAATAGGAGTTCTTGGTGTAAGCGTAACCGCGGTTGACTAAATATGCACCATGGCTGAATCACAAGGAAGAAAGATGGTAGTGTAGGGTAGAGTTGACGCGACACTATGCCACAAGGTTATCCGAGTTTACATGTGTCGTTGCTTATCCCTTTATTCATTAAGATAGAGTTGGTGTTCAGTGTACCTACCTAATCACTCGCGGAAGAGAAGAATAGATCCATTGGCGAGAGTGACAAACCGTGGTTTGGCTGTCTCCCTAAGGTTACGATCCGTTGGGTTGGGAAACCAACCTGGATCCACATTCCTCCAAGAACCATACCGATTTAGAAGGAGATAAAGTTGAAAACAACCTAGATCGGATCTCTCACGAAAATTGTGAGGCCCCAATGTAGTCATTACTGATGTCTTTCTTGCACCAAAGAACTTAAAGAGAAAAACAACATGTTATTCCCATGTAAGGCCCCGTAAAATATTTGTGCATAAAACCTAGTAGCTATGGTGTCATGGTCCGAATAATGTGTTAGAAATGCGTAGAATTCTTCGCGGCGAGCAAGCTCGCCGCGGTTCGGACCCTTGGTAGTGATTTAAGTTTCAAAAATGTAGAGAATTAATTTTTCCGAAAAGTGTCCAATATGCGGTCAAGAATGCGATCGCAAACCTGACATGCGGACCGCATTCTTGCTGCAAAACATTCCAGAAAGTCTCCCAAAAATCGTGTTCAAAATGCGGTCGATATGCGATCACATAGTGAATCTGCGGTGCACTTTGCGACCGCAGAACAAGAATGCGGACCGCATATCGGTCGCATTCTGTAACAGAACTTGAGTAATTTTGAGGCCATTCTGCGGTCACTATGCGGACCGCATGTTGATTCTGCGGTCGCAAAGTGCACCGCATAATTGACCCCGGCCCAGATTTTTGTAACATTTTGACCCGATCTCTTCTTTAATATAACACCTTTCACCCTCATTTTCTCATATCATCTTACCAAAATTAGAGAGAGAAGAGAGGGTTTTTAGAGAGAGAAATCTTTCATCTTCAAAGATTGTTCCAACCATCTTAATTCCAAGGGATCCTAGGGCAAGGATTCAACTTCCCCAATCTTTTCAAGGTAAAAACCCTAACTATTTTCTTTGATTTTCAGTTTTAAATTGGATAAAGAGAGGTTTGCATATAATAGCATTTGAAAATAGAATTTTTACACTCATGCATGATTATTGAACTTGATTTCTAGTAAAAAGAAGTGAGTAAAAGTAAGAGTCTTCAAGAACAAGGTTGGCAAGAGTAGGATATCTTGGGTAAGCATAAAGTAGGAAGAAAACTCATCACCGGTATGTATGGCTAATTTTGATTCTTGTGAAATCGCCTATATGTATGAAAATTGCTTGGTTAATGTTAATTTGACAAATTGTGTGAAATTCTCAAAGTTGTTGTTGAAATATGAGTGATGTGGTATAGAATATGAACCGAAAGTTAAATGAGAGTTGAATTGGGTAAAGAATTGTGAATAATACTTATGATGGCCTATATGGCACCTTGTGGAAAGGAAACGAAACACTCGAGAATTGGTTTATTATGGAAAGAGATGAAACACTTGAATTGTGGAAAATTGTTGAACATACTTGTGTGAATATTTTTGATTATGGAAATATTGTAACTTGGTTGTGATATTGGCTTGATAAGTAATTGAGAACATGAAACAATGTGCAAGTTGCTTATTTGAACTTGTTGAAAATTGTGTGTAGTACCTTATCTGCTGTTTGAAATTGTTGTGTTTTAAGCTGTAAGGCGGGGTCGTGTTGCGCGCCGCAATGTGAGGAAATAAGGTGTGTGTTGGGGTGATAAGGGTGGCCGAGGTAATAAGGGTGGTCAGGGGCAATAAGGATGGAAAGCGATCGAAATCGCTATTGAAAATTGATACAAAAATCAATAATGTGAAATTGTGAAAGGAGACAACAGGAGAGTTTGCAACCTGTGGGGCACTGATTGCCCCTTTGTTTGACTACTTGTGCTTTACGTGATTGATTGGTTGTTGTTAAATTGGTTGACCTTGAATGTGCTTATGTTGAGACTTATCTGAAATGAGAAAAGGGTGGAAAACATGGTTGGCTCTGGCTTGATTAGTTTTAATGTAATTTAATGGCTTGAGTTTACTTGGGACAAAGTTTGTCCATACATACCAGTACAATTCAAGTGTACCGACGTCCCTTTTGCCGGGGACGCTACATTCGTGTTATGATTGTAGGTGGATCAGTAGCAGGCACTTCAGCTCATCGGCAGTAGTATCCTTCTCCTTCCACTGCCCATTTTGGTGAGCCCCTTTCTTCCTCGGGGCCTTGTGTGGTTCATGCCACTTCGGTTTAGATTTCATTTTGGTTTTGTAAGGTATAGCCGGAGCCTTGTTACCGACAAGTATTGTATTTCCCTTTTTGGTATCCTAGAGGCTCTGTAGACATGTAAAATGTGGGACTCCAGTCTTATGTATACATTATGTTATGTCGGGCGTTGTAAAAACTGCAAACTTGTTAATGAATCACTCGTATGGTTTTATTTGTTTAATGTGAAGTCATTCATGGTTAGTAAGATATTTGATTAATGAGAAACAATCAACACAGGGGTAACGCGTGGGAATTAAAGGCACCCAGGTCCGCTTGACTGGGGCAACCCGGTCAGGCGCCGGTCATGTTCCTCGATTTGGGGCGTGACATCCCATTCAACCCACAGTAAATTTTTGGAAGATTGCGAAAAACTCTTTTGCATTTTATATGTAAAAATCTTATAATTCAAATTTCTATCATTGTCTTTTTACTTTTTCCGTATTAACCATAAGCTATTTTTTCTTTCTTGTATTCGGCATTGATTTGAGTCTGATTTGGGGAAACCTCAAATCAATCCTAGTGGTCAGTTCGTTCCGTGGTCTCTTAAGTCGGCTTCTTGGTTGGGAGGTTACTATTTTCGTTCTGGTTTTTCTTGTTGGTTTAGAACTAGATTCCAGCATGCACTTGAGACCTGGGAGGTTCCTATTTTTGTCCTTCCTCTTTTTCAACCTCCCTACGGGAAGTAATAGCAATTTTCCCTTGCCTTGAGCCAGTTCCAGGCATGAGATGACTTTTCCCTTACTCTTTTCATTCATAATCTCTCTCTGCTCACCGCTCTCCCTGTGGGTCGAGCCTTTTTTTTAGTCGCCCTCTACAACTAAGTCAGTTGAGCTCTTTCGGATCCTAGACCAGCTATGATCTTTCCTCCTGTTGGTTTGCTTACTTAAATATATGCATCCTTAGAGTTAGTCCCCTTTTTTGGAGAAAACTTCCGGGCCGGAAAGCAAGACAAAGCAAGTCAGCATGGGAAAAAGCTCTCGATAGCCATAGACCTGAATGGTTGGAGTGTGCAGGATCACTCCTGAAACGTTCTTCCTTTATATAAGGAATCCACTTGGTTGGTCGAAGCTAGAAGACGGCTAGACAAACTGCTATTTTGCATAGGGAGAGTAAGATAGGCTAGGTGCTTTCACTCAACTCGTGAAGGTTCATTTCTAGTTACCAAGGATAAGGAAGCAAAGGTAGAGTCCTTTAATAATATGTTTGTCATTACGTGCGACTATCTCCACTATAGAAAGAAAAAATGGAAAGAACAACATTTTCAACACATTTATATGAAAAAGTCTTCATTATTATATTAGCATAAGTAGTAAACATGTTTTCTAAGGTTTTTGTCATACATGCAAACATAATAAATAAAACTAAACAAAGATAGTTAGCATAGATAGGAGTCTATCTCAAGTAGGAATCGGAGTAGATCTCCACTAAAAAAGACAAAGAACACCCTAAATTAAAACACATTACTTTGCGTCCACAGACACTTATTTAAACCTTCTAAAACTAAAAAGAGTCGACAAACTCTTCTATTCTACTCCCTTTGGGAATCTGAAGCTATGCGGGCGGCCCGTGCAGTTAGTTCCCTTCGTTCCTAGAGGAGGGCCTCCTTCCTCTCTTCCAGACAGCGAATGTGGTTCTGGATCTCTTGCATCATTTTTCCTACGGCCTCAGGGTCGAGATGAGGCAAATTCTCCTAGAACAGACCCAACATTTGCTTCGATTGGTGATTCTCCTCTTCGACTACAGAAATTTCTTACAAAATTTCTTGAAGGCTTATAAAAGAATCCAAGGCTACACTCAAAGCTTTTTTTGTCGACTTCTAAGTTCCTCTCCGTCTCCCTTTCCCAAATATAGACTAAAAGAAGCTTCTATTTATAGGCGTTGGAGGCCTTTAACTCTTTCTTGTTATTAGAAATAATTGTTGTCTTAGTTTCATAACATGTTTCAACCCCGGCTTTTCATGAATATGGATCCCCATCCACTAGATGTTAGTGTGCTGAATAATTATCTTTGTACTCCAATCCGTACGAAAGACCCCCTTTCTTTTGGAGGGTATCACCATGTGGCTTAATCCCGGATCACTCCTTAAGAAATAGGACACAATAATATAGTGCACATCAGAGAAGAGAGCACCCCCTTTATTATAAGACACGCCCCCGCATCCTTTCTTATGAGATGGAGCAATCATCACTCGACAGCTCAAACCTGACCAGTACAACCCGTATGCTTTCCTCCTCGTCCCGACCTATTTGTACCTATCTACAATCTCTTCCCTTATAAAATGAAAAAGGGCCCCTCGGCCAATCGTCACTCGATAGCTCAAAAGCGGATCAGTACAAATCCATGTGATCTGTACTTGTTTACGTACTGCCCCTTAGGCCTAGGGCCTCGTCGTACCCTGCTTACTCCTCTTTCACTTTCACACGCTTCTACTTGTCTTTTTTTATTGGCTTATTTAGAAAATTGTATCAGTATTTGATATGACTCTCCCTGGCCAATCCTCAGTCATCCGTCCTTGCTTAGAACCACTATCTCTTGATTGATCTATTGTTTTCTGCCTTTACAGCTTGCTCTGTAAGTTCACTAGTAATACACCAATACAACACTAGGTATAGCAGTAACTAGTACAATGAGTCAGGGGTTGGGTGAATTTAATAATAGACTCCTGTTGGCATTCCAGCCTTCCTATCCGAAAAGGAATCCATTATTTCTTGGTCGTCAATATCTGAACTGGTTGATCACTGTTCAAGAATTCTTCTTTAGACAATTCAGACCATCCATACATAGTCTTTTAATCTAAGATTGAAATTCTTCCATATTTTATTCCTAAAATATTATTCCATGGAGCTATGGTCCAAAATATGGAAGAAAGAAGTGTTTCCACGACTCTCCAGTCAATTTTGTTCTACTTAATCCCTCTTTCATGGCAACATATCTTTCTGGCTAAGGAACGGGAAATATTTCTCCTGTTACATGAATCAAGTTTTCATTTAATCCAGAAAAGCCCCTTTCCAAATGACGTTATCAGTCCACTAACAGCGCTATACAGTAAGTCAATATAAGTCAGTACAGGAAGGGCACGTGAAATAGACAACTACTAACTAGGCTAGGGTAGTTGTTTTTTCATCTTCCCTTTATTTTACTTTACCCTAGTGGAAATTCATTTTTAAAAGTTACTAGGTAATTAGTGAAGAGGTTTATAAAAGTGACAAGCTTGGTGGAAAGCTCTTACCTTAGGAGGAAAAGCTAAGTATGCCCGAGTAGTCTTGATATTGGTTGGTTTGACATTTCGTTAATTTTATACTTACAAGCAAGCTTCGGCGACCGCTCGACCTAGCGCGTTAGCCCCAGTACTATAGGGAAGTCCTATGCGAAGAAAAGGCCTGCCCATCATCAAAGCAAGCGCATGTCCATGCAAGAAGGCCCTCCAGATCTGTCCAAATTAAAAGCCCGTCAAAGGCATATGAAATCATGCAAAGGATTCGAGCCCATCCAAATGATGTTCAGCGGGTTAAGCCAAAGTAGATCTGGCCCATGATCCAAGACACCCGAAACTAGTTAATCATGTTATCCTTACCTTCTAACCAATCGGTCAATCACGCTATCCTTACCTTTCAACCAACCCCTTCGATTCAGTTTCTACAGCAGTATATAATCTCGGACCCGATGGATGCCTACAGAAAAATTTGTTTTCCAACAGTGATGGCAAGAATCATGAAGTAATGTTCTTCCTCTTTTTTGTGTTCTGTCTGAATGGAGCTACGCGAGGGAAAGCTCAACTTTCAACTCTGCCGTAAAAGGGGGCCGCTTTTTTTTCCCACCCAAAATGCCAATTCTGCCATTAGGGCCTAGCAAGAAACATAATTCTGTTCCAAAGCTTCATTTCATTCCAGCAACAGTAGTCTATGGTTCGAAGCACCGAGTTCCATCTGGCATGAATCCTCTCCATAACTAGTAAAGTGGAGGTATTTACGAACATAAATAATGAGCAGACCAACCAACTTTTATATGTGGTTTCATTTTAGAATGTTTTTTTTGTTTTGAATAAAGAAGCGCGTGAACTTTTAGTGTAAGGCAGATGTTTTTCTCGGTGGATGGATGGGATAAATGCCTATATTTCTTTATAATGTTATTGTTATGTTGATGTTATATTAAAGAATGAAATCTAAAAAAGTTGCTTAGTCCCATTCTTTATAATTGTCTTTCTCATACTGTGCAAACGAACCTTCAAGTCTGAATTGTCTACTCAACAAGAAGCATCATAGCCACCCCCGATGTCGAATTTGCAGTATTAGTTTGAGAAAGTCGTTTGGTTTTTAACCTAGAGCGATTGGTTTACCTGTATCATGCAAATGTCCAACACTTAGGTTCTTTCTAAGATCATCATATATGAAAGATGTATGACATGTGTGTATAATGAATGACTTGTAGGGTATGCAATATCTTAAGTACAAAAGGTAAGACCTTTTAAGAGAAATGAGCTTAGCATAACACGGGATATAAACCTAATCGTAAAAGGAGAAAACCCATCACTGAACAATCATAGGAATAGAAGAAATAGGTTCAGACCAAGTGACAAAACTCTCTATGAGTTGGCTACATAAAAGATCCTTTTCTACTAAAATGGATGTAGGCTTAACTAAAGCCCAATGCAGGTTGAACTCTATGGAATCTAAGCCTCACTACCCTTATCCTTTTAGAGGGTTACAAGGAATTTTTGGCCAGCCTCATATAGATTCAGCTTAGGGGTTTATGAGAGATTGATTGATAGACCCAAGCTAAACAACAAAGACTGAACCAAAACCAAAACCTATAGACTAAATTAGGAGAGCAGAGGTCTAATTCAAGACCAGGAAAGCAAGTTATATCAAAGCCCAATGCCAAGTAAATCCCTAGACTACAAATGAAGAAATTGGGTTCAACTAAGCCCTTAACCCAAGATGAGGTGTAGCCTTAACGCGACACAAGAGGGGCATTATAGGATAGTGGGCTTAGTCAGCCCAACATAGGTTGTTAACCAAAAAGGAGAAGTTCCCGTGAAAACAGAAAAAGACCTCCCCTTAACCCCCCTTACTTGGCAGATTCACATTCGTAGGAAAGATCTGTTCTTTTGTCTTTTTCCCTCAAGCGAAAGAACCTATTAATAAGATAATAATATCTCTCTGCTTCCTAGATAGATAAATAAGAAAAGGCATAGCATATCCTATATAGATAGAAATCATAAGCATGTGCTCAATCAGTATTCTCTCCTGCCAAAAGTCTAATCCATCTACGAACACTGTTCTATCTTTCAAGACTTCCGATCCTCCTTCCCATTCTGGGTTAGCTCCTCTGGTATCCATACTTCTACCTATCGGAAATGGGAGTCAGGAAGTTAGCTCTTGTATGATAAGTTGATCACCCTATACATACGGCTTTCTTTCTCTTTAAGCTTTAGGCTTTAGATCAGATACAAACAGAAAGTCTTATATGAGTCCCTTCTTTAATAAAGGAAGATCTGTTGACTTATCGACCAGAAAGCCTTTGCTATTATATAGTCAACCAATTTTTTTCATAGGACCCGTGTAGTCTACCCCCAAAAGGAGCTCGACTTTTAGTAGATTGATTGCTCGAAACAGCCGTACCTAGCTAAGGGAAGAAGTTATCTCTATTTTTCTGGACAGAGAGGGCTATTGCTCTTATGGGGATTCCTCCTACCACCGAAACCCATACGCCAAAGGGATGTATCTTATCATCTATTCTAAGCACGATAGATGAATACCCTGATCATGCTCCAGTGAAAGTTCAACAAATCCAAGATAGGGCGAAGGGTTTCATAATATTTAACTGAAGGTAAGGCTTCACTAGTGATATCCCTAGTAAGAGGGAGCGGTAGTTCAAGGCTTCCCATTAAAGAAGCTGCAAGAGAGCACCTTAAACCGACAAAGCACTTATTTCCTGCTTGGCTGGGACTAGATTATCAAGCAGCTTACTCTGGGCTGCACCTGACACCGTGATTCTAAACCTTGTCTTCCCCGCTTCCGGGTATGAATCCCATCTCTCAAGAGCACTATGCATCTTTTAAGGGAAGATCCTCTTTGGTAGGGATGGGACTAAAGATCTATAATAGAAGAGGGGCAACAACTTATCCGAAAAGACCTGTTCTTTTATCGTTTTGCCTAGACCAACCAAGTGTTCTAAAGACAATTCATTCTTCCTAGTCCAAGCTAGCTAAGGAAATAACACCATCTTCTCTCTTGAATGGCTTTATTGTTGAAGGATCCCCTCGTGGGACTGAACTACCTTGTGAGCTAAACCCAACTCTTACTGCTGCAGAAACCATACAATCCTATTACCTTACTATAAGAAATTATATCGACAGGCTTGTCCCGATTTCATTGGCTAAAGACCGCTTTCAAGTAGGTTGAACTCTAACTATTGTTCCCCAGGACCAGGGTCTGTAATGCTTACTGTCCTTACCAAGACCTACTCTCTAATCAGTCGAGCTTCAAGATCTTCTCCTTAAGTGGTAATGGCAAGTCATTAATCTTCATCTGGAGCTATACCTCTCCCCGCAATTCCAACTCAGCCAGAGAATCAAACGACATATGGTATTTCTTTCTATCTATCATGATTGTTGGATTGAAATAGAAATAAGACTTTATGCGAGTAAGGTTCAAAACAAATTATCCGTCCTTCTATCAATCGAGAAAAGAAGCAAGCTAAAGCTTCATTTTGGAAATGGGCTGAATTCCATCCGCAAAAATGCTTCATTAAAAAAAAGGAAGGGAAGTAGGGAGAGGAAATCTTAATCTTATGTCTGGTCTAACATGCAGAATGGACAATGAACATTATGAGAAGAAAGCCTTTTTGTAGCAGATCTAAAAAACGATGATGGTTGATGGGCTTTAGATAAAATATCTTATCTGATTCCTCCCGGCCGATAGGAAGAAATTTAGGCTATTCCAACTCTTCGAATCAATGATTTTTGAAGTTCGTAAGTAGCCCGCTTCATAACTATGAGATAATGGGGACAAAAGGGTAGTGCATCCATGTCATGGGAACTTCAAAAATCTTTTTAAAGGGAACACGTGATGAGTATGGCAGAGGGACTAGTTTACCCTATTGTTGACTTCACCAACCAAGGCTTCCATTCAGTATAATTAACCATTTCATCTCTTCAACAAGTTTAGTAATTAGCATAACGGCCCTATTGTTCCGATGGAGAGAAGAGCCTATGATTAGCTTTTTGGGAAATTTTCAAACGAACAATTTCAACGAAATCTTTTAATTTCTTATTTTACTATGTTAAACTCTACCCGTAGAGTAACAGAAATGGAGTTTCTCTTATTCGTATTCACAAGCTACTCTAGGAGGAATCGGTGCTAACAATTTCATAACTATATTTTTAGCTCCAAAATGTTTCAGTTTATGCTCTTACCTATTAGTTTGTAAGGGGTTCATTCCTATTCAATTTGCATCTTGAATTCAATGTATTCATATCAGATTGAAAGATTCAATCTTCTTCTCTATCTGGGAGTCGCTCTTGAATCGAGTTAGTGAAGATACAACCCTAAATGGAAAGCTAGTGTTCTTTTTTATAGTAAGAGATGGAAATGCGGTGAATCGAGAAAGAGCTTATTAGCTTATTTCAAATTCGAGTCGAAGTTATTGAAATATTTATCTTCTCATCCCTAATTGGCATATGTTTCTTTTGCATCTCTCTATATGTGTTTTTCCCTTATGTAGAAATTGCGTATAATATAGAAATAAAGATGATTCGCTTTTTATATTTTCTTTAGCCTTTCGAGGAGATCGAATCCTCTGGTCCTCTCAACTCATATTTCCCACGTAGTTCATTAGTTAAACCAACGATTCTCTTCTCAAAGTCAAAGCAATGAAAGAACCACCCCTTCCGGTTTTTTTTACTGACAAAGAGAAAGAATATTATACCCCAAAGAGTCCTTCTTTACCACTTTTCAGATAGAGGGTTTGAGGGGGTGGTTTACATAGAACCGAGGCAAAGTGGATTATGAACAACAGATCTTTCAGACTATATGGAGATCCAATGCCCAGCGATCTTCACTTTACGCAAAGTTCCACTTCTTCGTTCCCAACTACTAGTAGCACTTCCTCAACAAGGTTAGACGCGCCAAGCGCTCCACCTGAGTTAACTTAGTTATTTGATGGCATCTGCCAAAAGAGCGTGGAGTTGCTTCGACTCAGAGGTAGGGAATTACCTCAAGAGTGGAACGTAGCAGAACTTATTCAGGCTGTTATGGGAGACGAGGCTTTTCTAAATCCAGGACACCTCCAAGATACCTATTACGATGTTCTTTAAGGGGGTGTTTGAGTTGGCTTTTATAAGATCTCTTCCATTTTCTCGATTTAATCAACTATGTCTTCTAGTATGAGGGTCCTTATTATCCCTTTATTGTTTGTCCATCTTTCTCCCATGCTTTTCGTTGGTCAACAACCAACCAAAGTGCTCTATACTTCTTCACTACTCGTACAGGCTTGATGGATTTAACCTATATTGAGGGAATCGTTTTGTCTCAATCAATCAAGAATGTTATATATTTTAGGAGCTAGATTAGTATGCAATGAACAAGTAAGAATTGCCTGAACCAAAATTGATGGAATTGGACCTAAAAAAGCCATTCAGGTTCGTTATCGATTAGGTATCAGAGGAAACATAACGATAAAATAATTAACTAAGTATCAAATCAACCAAATTGAACAAATGATAAGTCAAGATCATGTTGTTCATTTGGGAATTGAGTAGGTGATAACGAGCAGACATCGAATGATTAATTTCGATTTCTTGTTATCGTGGAATTCGTCATCAAGATGGATCGCCCTTACACGGTCAACGAACTCATACTAATGCTAGGACTTGTCCCAAGCTAATTCAGAAATGAAAGAAGTCTACGGAAAGCCCTTGGTACTTGTCTGATCAATCACTCTGATAGCTTCAATAGTTCACTGAGATTTTTTTGAATGATCGTGACAGCTCTTCAAATCCTATTCAGTCAGATTAGATATGTCACTGAAACAAAGTGATTTTGTTCTGTCTCTATTTTCTTTTTGGATTCCGAGGATCTACCGGCCAATCCTAACATCATTTATGAAGAGCCAGACGACGAAGTCTCCTTCTCAGATAAAGATATCTCTGATGCTACTCTCCCAGCAAGAACAACTTTTCCTGTTGTGATTTTTTTTGGCGAGTTCGGTCAGGAAGGACAAAAGAGAGATGCTTTCTATCATTCAAAAGTGGATATTGCCCCATGTTCCTATGGTTCGCTTACCGAGGAATAGAAAGGAAGGACACGGGGCCAGAGCAAGTTGGGTTTGGGTATAGAGTCGTAGGTGCATTGGCGGGTGACAGAGGACGTGCTCGTACGATTCATAGAAGGATATGAAAAAGTTCTTATTTGTTGGGAACTTTCTCTCCTCTATATTCGTAATATGCCTCTCAAGGAGCATTATGATCTGCAGCTCAAATGGTCCCTTATGAAGTTTCTATTGGTCTTATTGTTATTGTGCACCTTGTGAGCGTGTTTGGATCCGCGAAGGCAATCACTCGGATGTTCCCCTAACCCACCCATGAATGGATCGAAGGGAACCGCAACATGGGGAATGTCTGTGTCACGTCGCAAGGCTCATTTAGAGTTGTGGGTCATAATGTGGGCAGTTTTATCTGATCAAGGGGCGGGGCACAAGGGTCCTTGTACTATCCAGGTGCGAAGAACCCCGGAGGTGACTGCAATGAGAAGAAATCTCACTCTCGGGCCTAAACAATGAGCAAACACTCGAAGGTGAGAGCAAGGGATCACCCAATGAATGGACGAGCTCAAAGGGGGGAGGGAGGCAAGAACCATGCTTTCAGAGACCTAACCCAACCCGGTCCGAATAACTGACTAAGCTGTGCCATAAGGGGTCATATTCCAAATGGGACGGGGCCAAGCCTTTAGGTTGTTTAAGTAGTTTGGGTGAAAGATCAGCCATAGGAGTATTCCAGGATATAAACAAGGGCAATAAAAGTGGAACATACGATGATACCACCCGTTTTCATTTCGTGGAAGTCCCCGGCAGAGGAAAGGGATGTAGGTGATGGTGCGTTCTGCTTCTTATGATGAGAGGGGCATCGAAATCCTTTTTATTGGTTCTTGTGTGGTAGCTGGTATAGATGATGAAAGGCGGGCCACTTTTTCGGGACCTATTCTATTAATATGCGGCAAATCGAAATAGGAGAGGGGCCGAGCTGACTGATGAGAGCCTTTTTAGCCTTTATTTAAAAGGATCTCATGTGGAGCTAACATGTCAGGCTACGTACAAGTATAGCCAAATCAAGATGAGATGGGATGGCCATTCAGAGGCCACAGCTGGACTACCATAGGAAAGCTTGCCCCCGCTAGCTAACATAGAAAGAGATTCGTAGATAGCAGTATTCTCTATGTGAATCTCTTCCCGATCGGCCAGGCCGAATCGGGGCACCACTTGGGATGGGAATGGCTCAGCCCACATGCATCATTTGATGAAAGGACTCCGGTCACCTCTGATGATTAGTTTGTCAACCACGCTTTCTCTCCCTCAAAATAATGCTCTGAACATGAAAGTGTGCAGTTCTGCCCCCTTCTCCCATGCTAAGTCACAGGCAGCACCTCGGAAAGTGTGAACGAGCCATATGCAAAGAAACTTGCACGTGTGGTTCTGGCCGGGGACCCCGGTATACTATGCTAATATGTGTAGGTTCCCGTAATTCGAGTGAGATTGTCATGGCACAAAAGCAGATATGGTCTGGTATTCCCTTGTTCCTTGTATTGGTTATTTACTTTATATCTCGTCTGGCAGAAACTAATCGAGCTCTGTTTGATCTCCCAGAAGCGGAAGATGAATCAATTACAGGCTATAATGTAGAATATGTGCGTGATGCGATCCTTAATAATTCACTATTGGTGGAATCCAATGTCCCGGGGTCTCGGGGACTCATTTTGACTGAAACAAGGGGCGGGTTTTTACCAACTTCCAAATATTCTATTTTAGGGAAGCCAAAAAAGTTGAGCGCCTAGCACGAAAGGTTGCTTTACTAAGTAATATAAGGCAAGAAGCAAGGGCGCAAGAGCTGCACGAAGTGGCTTCTTAGCGCATCCGTTTTCTTGCTCGTTAGTGCTTGACTAATAAGATATAAAGAGCCTTTCTTTCTTATTTAGTTAAGTCTCACTTTTTGATAGGAGTAGGCGCTTGCTAGGGCAGGGCACTTTTCATTCTTCATTCAAAACTAACAAGTGTCGGGTCGGGGATTTCTGCCTTGTTATCAAAAAGAGAGTTGGGTAAAGCAAACTCTCTCCATGGAGGAGCACGAGATTAGTTAAGGAGAACTGAGTTGCGCTGCTTGATACTCCAATCGAAAACAAATCTGTGGGGCCATGCCTGTACGACTCAATATGCATTATAAAGGTCAATCCCTCCCCTAAGACACTAAAAACACCGGGCCAAACTTCTAAATCGCTCGCTTCCATAGAACAATATCGTGTAACGTAGACCTAAGTGGTCATATGGGAACCATCACAACTACGTCCGGCCTATATATATTTGAACAAAAATGCCGTGTCATCTAGCGAAGCCTAGAAAAAGGTGACTCGCGCAAACAACTGACTCATTTTCAATAGAAAAGAATAGCCAAACAAACCCAGCTGGCTGGTCAATCTTAAAGATCTTATCGGCCGACAAACCTGAGACAGACGACCACGGTCACGGCCTTACCAGCACCAGAGGTGTACTAATCAATAAACCCACGAAACCAACTTTCTTTTATGACAAAATAAACCAAGCCTAAGCGTTCACAACATCTTGTTGAAATTGATTGAGGAGTTTGATGGAGTTTAGCTGACTGAATCCATCCATAAACTTAGACCACTAGTGGCTGAGAGAAAGCGAGCAGCACCATGTATAGGTTGGGCGGAGCTTAAAGAAGCAAGACCCTATCAGAGAAAGCCATTGCGCACTAGCCTAGCTGACTAACATTTTTCAGCTGTCTGTTATGTTAGTTGTAGCGTACATTCCCTCCTTCTCTCACTTTGGAAAGATATTCAGTATTTTCTTTTGATGACCTGGTCGAGAGAGTACGATACATTGGTGTAAAATATTTCCTTTTTTCTGTGAGTTTGGATTACTTGACCGAAGGGTGCAGTAAAACCTGAACGAGAGGAATAAATACCTAGTGTATAATTTTTACAAAAAAAGGACTACTATTGGGAAATATCTTCCTCCTCTTGGTCATCATCAATGAAGTTGACATTGGGGGCTTCCTCTTTCCCTTTAAAATAAAATCGGTGAAGTTCATCCTAAAGTTCAAAATCAACATCCAACACCAGAGGTTCCTTTTGAGAACAAATTGTAAGGCGTTGAAAGAAACCCTTAAGAAAGATGCCCCTCGCTGCAAAACATATTTTCACTAGATGGCAAGCCCCTCTTTGACTTTGATATAGAACACGTAAAGGGGGAGAGTCACAGTCTCCCTTATTTCCTAATAATAAAATTCTTTTTTTGAAAGGCTAGTAAGAATGCGATATTGCATAGGTAAGCAAGAAACTGAAGCCTCTCTTTTTATTTATGATGTACCGGCTTGAATTCACTTTCACTTTAGGAAAGGATTTCTTTCTCCTCAAAGTAGGTGTTCGCTCCGCAGCATGAACAGGTCGAGATGTGACGTCAATCACATCAGGTCGGGGCATTCTCCCAGAGCTGAGCTTGAAGCAAGGGTCAGAACATTAGGCGGGGGCCTCTCTCGATAGAGCTAAAGCAGTCATTCATTAATCCACCCTCGACATAATAAGGAAAATGGCTGATCCAACTACAGAACAAATACAGACATAAACGTCAAAAATGCAGGACAGAGTGCCCGCTCAAAAACGCTACCCTCCAGCATTCGTCCTTCAAACTACCCATCACTCATCCAACACAACCAACTATCCATAAAAGTTAAATGAATTAAAGAAATAAGCTTCAAAAGAAAATTCCCAAATACAATTTAAAAGGATATGAGTAAGTAAAAGGACAGTGAGACTGAGAAAAATTCGTTTCAAAAGAGAGAAAAACAAAGCCGACGTTCGTCCTCTTCCTCTATGCATCTCTGTGATGGGGCTCATCATAATCTTTTTTTCTCATGCTCTGAATAAGATTTTTTTATCCGCTTCTTTGTGTTCTATTGATCAGAAGCATCCAGCAGTGCCTCGCCAGTTTCGAATTCTAACACAGAATGGCCAAAGAATCAATTAGTAATATGCCTTCTATTGCCAAAAGACCTTATCTTCTCCTCTTTGTAAAGAGAGACTCCAGATTGAATGCCATAACTCTTATTTGTATTTTAAATTTTTATTCGTGCTATTGGGAAATCTGCACAGATATGATTGCATACTCCAGTATTTGCTTTGGAAGGTCCCACTCCAGTATTTGCTTTGATTCATGCAGCAACTACGGTAACAGCTGGTGTTTTCATGATAGCAAGGTGTTCGCCTTTATTTGAATACCCACAGACGGCTTTGATTGTTATTACTTTAGCAGGTGCTATGACGTCATTCCTTCCGGCAACCACTGGAATATTAGAGAACGATCTAAAGAGGGTCATAGCTTATTCAACTTACAGTCAATTAGGCTATATGATCTTTGCTTGTGGCATCTCTGATAATTCGGTTAGCTTCTTTCATTTAATGAATCACGCATTTTTCAAAGCATTACTATTCCTGAGTGCAGGTTCGGTGATTCATGACATGTCGGATGAGCAAGATATGCGGAAGATGGGGGGGCTTGCCTCCTCGTTTCGTTTTACCTATTCCATGATGCTCATGGGCAGCTTATCTCTAATTGGATTTGCTTTTCTAACTGGATTTTATTCCAAAGATGTGATCTTAGAGCTCGCTTACACTAAGTATACCATCAGTGGGAACTTTGCTTTCTTGTTGGGAAGTGTCTCTGTCCTTTTCACTTCTTATTACTATTTTCGTTCACTTTTTCGAACATTTCTAGTGCCAACTAATTCGTTCGGGCAACACTTTAATCCTTCTGGCTCTCGTGAGTCTCTTTGTAGGATACTTGGCCAAAGTGTGACATGTTAGCCCATAAGTAAGTAATGTGAAGAAGCGGCTATTGCTCACCCGACACGATCGTACGAGGTCACAATTCACCCAACACGATCATCCGGGCTGAACAAGAATTCGGGATCGGATGCGGGCGAAATTCCCGCCAATGGATGAGATGTTCAGTCGACTCCCTCCCCCTTTGTGGGGGTCCCGACCCCTACAAGTGAGCAGAAAAAGGAGGAGGAAAGAGGCCCTAGTGAACCGTCATAATTAGTGAACAAGTGTAAGCTTCGCTACCCGACAGTATGGAGTACTGACCACGCCGAGGGACAGGCCCTGAAGCGATGGACGGGAACGAGCGGAATCAATGTGTTCCAATTTCTGGCCTTGCACTGACCATCCAATGGAACATGCACAAAACGGCCACTACCTGAAAGGACTATGTCCAGGGGACCGCCGCCCCCCCCCCACAAGGTACATCTCGCGCCTATGGGCCGCTATAACTTTCCAAGAAGACACTCAAAACTAGAAAGAGAAACAAACCCACCCGGTGGACTGCCGAGCGGAAAGACCTACGACATAGGAGCGGGATTCTCTAAAAAGCCAAGGTCGTGGGTGGCCATGAGAGCCCACTTGGAGACTTGGGATCTCAGCAGGAAAAGCGAAGGATGCAACAAGCCGGCCGGCCAAAGAGAATCAACTAGTTTATTTCTGATCTGAGTAGGCTCATATTAGGGAATACCCTAACCCTGGGAAACGGGGCCTGGCCATCCTTTGTTTATGGTCGACGTTCCGGCTTTGTCCGTCGATAGCTGAATGTTTCGATTTGTTTTGATTCATGATCGCATCTGCAAACCTTATCCTATGGGCTTTAGCGGACTTTTTTCATTCTTCACCCGGTCCTTAATAGCCTTTCCAAAGTCAGCCTAACTGTTTACCTTTTCCAAGGTTCTAAATAGGCCTTCGCCCTTATGCCTTTATATATAATAGAAGAAAATTAGATAATTGTATATAAAATTAGCCAGATCGACTGAAGCATGAATAGGATCGCCTTTGTTCTGAAGGCCTAGAGAGTTCTTTTTTTTTCAAAGGCGGTCCTTTTCTTTCCTCGGACTGATGACTCGCTTGTTCAGTACTGCTAATTATTATTGGAGGATGTTGCCCCCTCGGGATTATCAGTAGCTTCGGTTGTTGAATCTCGTGCAAGTTAGGAAGTGGTTGTATTGGCTGCAAGCGAAACGTAGGCGCTTTAGGTGTTTGTTCACCATGCACTCTTGCTTCGTGTAATGTCGTATGTATGATAGAGGTAGTGTGGTCATTAACCTCAATTGTAATGGTGATCCCCAAGGTTCAATGAATGAATGAAGCTATGATCGTACCCCGATAGAGATAATGGTCTTCCTCTGATGTATCCAAGACGGCCATAATAGAATAGATAGGCGAAACAGTCAATAGCATTCTGTTCTTGCCTATCGATAGATAGCAGGTTGCTTCCAAGCTCAAACCATTTGAAACAGAATTGCTACTTTTTTCTTGTTATTGATAGAGTGGTATTCTCCGCCCCTCTCAAATAAAGTAGAGGGGGAGAACTGGAAGAGAGAAGGAAAAATAGCAAAAGATTGACAAGTCTAATGGGGGAAGAATGGCTGACACGTTGACTGCCTTCGACACTAGAAAAAAAAACCCAAGCGGTCTAAACTAACCCCCAGGGCGGAACCCAACCGAAATGCGCTAGACGGACTAAAGGCAAGCGAGATAAAGAAAGCAACTGGCCCTATGTGTAAAACCTTTCCGTGGGAGAGTCTTTCTCCAATGAGAATAAATTATGTTTTTGGGCAGGACAAGAAAGGAACTCGCCCTTTGACACCAAGGTATAAGAGCTGATTGCTGGCGATGACTTGGTGAAGGTAATCTATGAGAGAAGGTTCTCGAACTGGATTATGACCGAATAGAGCACGAAACCAACGAGTTCAGTCGAACAAGGTAACGAGTCTGAGGGAAGGATCAAGCTTGAAAGGAATAGAAGGGCATAGCCTTAATAATGAACGCAGACCCCCTACTTATAGATATGAGATCAATGACTTAAATAAAAGAAAGATATCGAGAGAAAGTCTTAGCCCTTAAAATGCGTTTCGGAGACAGATTGAAGACGAAGATTTTCTGATGCACTGTGGGAACTGGATGGAAAAGATAGATAAAGGAACAACTCATTGGAAGGGCATACCTCAAGGGGCAGCAATCTCCCCGGCAAAGATCTATCAGCGCGAATATGACCTATGGATAGAATGAAAGATGCAGGAAAGGCAAATGAAAGAAGAAAGATAAAATTTCTTTGGTTGTGTGAGATAGGCAGATGGGGAGTACGCAGCCGAACAACCGCTAGGGTTTCCAACAGTGATAGCTGAACTAATCAGATGGGCCTCCCCAAACCTTTCACTGACATTTAAATCAGAAATCAAAATTGGGTCCCGGCTATCCGAAAAACACAGACTGAAGTGGAAGATCACAAAATACAATACTAGAGGGGGGTCATTAGACCATAGCTTGCATGAAGGAAGAAGCTAATCTTTCAGAATTGAGACAGGGAGGAGAGGCGAAAGAGAGATTTTTGAGCCTGTAAGAGGTAGGCAACAACGGCTTTTCAGCTATTGCGTGCTAGCTTGTAGTTAGGGGTATAGTAGGGGTGCCCCTTTCTCAAACTTTTCTATAGTATAAGGTAAGCTTTTTGGAACCCTAGTTTTGTAGTTTTCCCCATCCAACCTATACCTTACTAATAAAAGGGGCTTCCCCTTTTCAGCAGCATTGTACTGCGGCATAAATAATGGATCTACTGGGCTGGATGAGCAACCGTCTGTCTGGCCTCTATACCAATAGTATAGTGGCTTGCTACTTTCAATCAGAAAAGGAAGATTGAGCAAGGCAAATGAGAAAGAAGTTGTCCCCTCTTCTCTGCCCCGCCGCTGCATATGTAGAAAAAGAAGGAGCGGAGAAGGAAGAACAATCGCTTGACTTTGGCACATGAGGTGGCGGGTTTGGCTAGGTAACATAATGGAAATGTATCGGACTGCAAATCCTGGAATGACGGTTCGACCCCATCCTTGGCCGCGAGGAGTGATGAGCAGCACAACACTTGTTTTAATCAAATGGCATAGTATTAGGGTAGGAGGCTTTCCTTTGTTATAGAAATGCACAAACAACATTCTGGAACGTCCAAACAAAAGAAATGCAAGATGAGAAGGAGCTTTTTACATTACACCTCAATAGAATGAATTCAGTAAGGGTAGAATAGGCCCTATGGTCGATCGAAGGTACTGTCCCACTTGAAGTCAAATCTATCTGACCTTCAATCTAGCCATCTCATAACAAAATGTTAGACCAATCTCAGGGTTGACACAACTGAATTGGTTGAGGAAAAGGAAACCCCAGCAACCAAGCACTCCCGCCCCAAAAAGCGGAGACCGAAGAACCGCCAGGTTGTCGAGGACATATCTGAAGAGGAGGCGGGCGCCATCTAAGTTGACCACCCTACCCACTAATGGACTATGGGGGGGAGGCGAATGGGAACTGACCGAAAACCCTCTCTTTAATAAATGGATAGCGCTTATTCTCTTTCAATCAACAAAATGATAAATGGGGGAGAAAGAAACAAAAGAGGTCTTTATTGAAGAGGCCTTGCACTTGAAATAGGACTAATAGAGATACAGAAGAATGGTCTGGGCTTTCAAAAAGATAAAGATGCAACGGGTAAAGAGACAGTCTTTTGAACAAGCAAGCTGACATAAGGATTCTAGCTCGCGCCCACTTAGAGCAGATGGAGATTCTCGTACGGGGAAAAGCGGCACTCGACATCTATTAAACAAGACCAAGAACAAATCCATACCATGCCCTCGGGAGAAAGTAGTGATGATTACCCTGAATGATTCCCTCGAGGACGTGTACAAGAAGGTCTTTGATGATTTCTATCAACATGGTGCATCTCTTATTAGAGGGGCGTGAAAAGTGGAGACTTCGACCGAATGAATAGGGATCAATTGATAGACATATTTCTTGAGGGAGAATCAAGGATGAACATTTTTTTCATTCGCTATGCACTGACTGGATGCGTACTCGCGTGATCAATCGATGGACGAGGGAATCGCGTGAATGATAAGATCGGCCTAACCTAAAGTCAAGGCTCTTCCCTCTCATGATGACGAATCTTGATTGACTAACACTAGGAATCAATTTGGATAAAGAAGAAGCGTGGAACCAGATAGGCGATAGATCAATTTAAGATAGCGAATTACTTAACTTGATAGATGGAGGGAGAGCCCTCCAACTTATGCACAAAATCAATGTTGAGTCAACAATCATCGATAGGGGTACCACCAAACGAGATCGAGACAAGCCCCTTGTATAGGTATATGGTGGAAAACCTGTGCTTATTCAAATATCCCATAAATGTAAATAAAGTAGGGACTTCAAAGATTGACTGGCAAGCGAGAAAGTTTACTTTGAGAAAGAAAAGGGGCACCGTAACTGTAATCAAAAAACAGCGCTAACGAGCAATGAGAGTCGCACGTACGGTAACGAGGGGGTTTGCGTCTATACGTGTAGTGTGGTGCTTAGGCCTACCTACCTTATTTGTTCCATGATCTATGGGTCTACTGGATCTACCCACTTCGATCAATTAGCCAAGATTTTGACTGGATACGAAATAAGTAGTGCTCGATCTAGTGGTATTTTTATGGGGATTCTATTTATCGTTGTAGGATCCTTATTCAAGATCACTGCAGTTCCTTTTCTGGCGGTTGTATGACGGCCGCTAATAGGTGGTAGGGTAGGGTGGGTTGTACCGCTCAAATTGCAGCCAATCTTCCTAAACGCGTGTGGGCCGGGCTTAGAGCGGGTGAAACACATCGCTACCTTGTAAGGGCGTTGAGACCATAGCATGTTACACAAAAGCACTGCTTTCTCTGTAGTTTTGTCACACAGCTGCCCACCTAGAAGAGCAACTCGCTATGTAGTGTTGTCACACAAGATAAGCATGCCGCCCGCATGCTGGCCGGGCGAAACGAAGTTATCTTCCGGTCAATTGTCCACCTAGTCAAGTGCAAAAAACACAGTAGAATCATGCAACACATGCTACTAGTTTGCTTCCTGATCGCGATGAAAGAAAGAAGAGCGACAGGGTTTAGTTCAGATTTGACTATTTGCAGCATAGGAGCAGATTCCTCAAGAAATCCTTGGGAACAATGAAAAAAATGATATCTCGGTAACGAAAACTATAGGGGCTGTATTGGCGAGATCCAACGATGAACAGCTGCCTAAAAGAAAATCCGCCTAGAAGACCGAGGACATTTACTACTGTACTCTACACCCGAAGCAGCAGCCTTCGGGCCAAGCAAGACCGCCCTTTCCCTTTCCTTTCTCCATTATGCCTCCTTCTTTGCTTTATTCCAATAGAGTCTAAGGCAAAGTGGTTCGTATGCCTACTTGACGAAAGGGAACGAACAACCTTTCATTTTCGGGTTTATGGATTGGATTCAGTCAGCCTCACGACATAATCAGAGTGAGGCTTTGGTTACCGGCAAATGCTTCTCCAAAGGTGACCCGCTCGAGTTTCCAACTATTTCCATCATTGAAGTAGCCTTTCGTCGCCCTACCAAATGAAAGAAGTTACTATCAAACAATTGGCCCTATTGAAGTACCAAAGGTGCGCTCAGCCCGGTGACTGGGAAATATGTTTGCCCTTGAATTGATGTGATGCGGACGGAAAGAGGGAAGTAGGGCTCCTATTGACTAAAGGTTGGTTCTTCGCTTTCCTTTAGAATGAAAGTTGATATGAAGCCCCTACTACTTACTTTGTTTGATTCAAAAGGCAAATAGCCCCCAACTAGTTGTATGTGGTGAGGTGCTTGTAAAAAGCTACTTTGGATATGAGTAATTCCTAAAAAAAGGCAAAGTCCGGTATTTGACGAAGATCATTCTATCAATATATAAGAATGAGTGTTCGATATCGGGGATATGATCCATCTGCTGTTTATCTCACAATTTTTTTGTGGGAGATATATATATATATATATATATATATATATATATATATATATATATATATCGTTTATCTATCTCTTGTCTAACTATCATTGATTCTCAAGTCAAAAGACTTCAGTTTTTAGTTCCCCGAAGCCTCGAATGGAATCGATCATTTCTGCCAACAAAATGAACGCGAAGCCCGTTCCGAATGCTTCTAAGATCTGGAAGTTCTCGCGAAGAGAATAAGATGCTGGTCCCCTTCCCTCTTTCTTTTCTCGCTTTGCTAATCTTCCCCTCTAACGCGGGCCAGGCGGCGACAGGCGCGATTGGAAGAAACCTAAGAGAAGACGCTCGTCTCTTAGGTATTTTTTCTCAGTGCAACACAGGAAAGCGCCCTTTTTTGTCATCCTTGCAGCTTTCCAGATTTTGTGTTGAACGCATGACGTAGCTAGGACCCTTCAAATTCTGTTTGAGCCTATGTTCAAGCCAAACCCACCCCATATTTTAGTTAGGCTGGAAAGAATGCCTACCATGTTCGGATAAGGGAATGCTTTCCCCCAACCATTAAAGGAAAAGCTCGACGAAGGGAGGGAGGTGCAACTGGGGGAGGAAAACACTTTCGGAGCTCGAGATTTTTTTTCATCGAAAACGAAGAAGGCCGAGGATGGCCTACGATGCATCTTATCTGAAGGGAACATGCTTTTTTGACTGCAGTGGTATGATTGTCGTGCCCTCTCCTCATTCTGCCCTTCATATTGGGATAGCTGCCTTCGGGCTTTGCCTGCCCTTTATAATAAAAAATTCCAGCTCGTCACGAAAAAGCATTGGCAACAACAGAAAGGAAGGGGTCCATGTAGTTGTTGTGTCCTCCCCCTTCTTAGTCAATGGGGCACAGCAGGTTTGATATATACTATAAAAGAAAGAATCCACTTCAAATAACCACGTCTCTGCTAGGCAGCATGTGGAATGGCCGAGAGCGAACCTTTTTGGATATATAATCCAAGTTGAGAGTAGAGTTACAGTAAAAGCCTTACGATGGAAAACTACTTTAACTTTCGGTTCAGAGAGCACTTTTTTCGTTGAGAATTCCTCGTTCCCTTTTGTGTGAATTCACCAGGGGCGAATTCAAAAATTGTGCGGCCTTATCTATTCCATCTCTCGAGCCCTGAAGAAAATACCACTCGAACTCCATAAATCTTTTGACTCTATATATGTGGGCACCTGATATCTATGAGGGTTCACCCACACCGGTTATGACATTCCTTTCTATTGCGCCTAAAATCTGCATTTCTGCTAATATTTCACGTGTTATGACATTCCTTTCTGTAAAAAGACTTCTAGCTCATAGTTCAATTGTACATGTAGGTTATATTCGTACTAGTTTCTCATGTGGAACCATAGAAGAAATTCAATCACTACTAATTGGTATCTTTGTTTATGCATCAATGACGATAGATGCATTTGACATAGTTTTAGCATTACGGAAAACCCGTGTCAAATATATAGCTGATTTGGGCGCTCTAGCCAAAACGATTCCTATTTTGGCTATTACCTTGTCCATTACTATGTTCTCATATGCAGGAATACCCCCGTTAGCCTGCTTTTGTAGCAAATTCTATTTGTTCGTCGATGCTTTAGGTTGTGGGGCTTAATTTCTAGCCCCAGTGGGAGTAGTGACTAGCGTTATAGGTCGTTGGGCGGCCGGAAGGTTGCCACGAGTAAGTAAGTTTGGGGGACCGAAGGCAGTTCTCCGTGCACCGGACACGTAGCTTACCGAATCAGTTGCGACACGGATGGGAATGCATGCTACGAAATATAGGGTCGAGTATAATACATCAACCGTCTACTCAATATCATTGTACGATCCACAATGACTACACAAGATGAACCTTGGCTTTGTAAATTGAAGTTGGCCTTAGGTGTAATAGGAGTCCCAGTTACTGCGCATGATCATATACTGAGGTGCTCCCCATTGTTGGAATGATGCAAGCCGGTCGGGGTATCGATTCAGAAAGATGAAGCGCCCACAAGACTAAATAGTGGTTTACAAATTCCCCATCTCATTGGAGGCGTAAAATGAATCGACATCTTGATGTGATACAACCCTTTCAATTCTAGTTGGGAAAGAACGTCGAAGTCCATCCGAACCGCCCAATGAAGAATAAGAGGAGAGTAAAGCGCCAATGGCGCGTGAAGCGCATGAGGAATGGGCATAGAGAAAAAGAAGTGTGGAGGAGAAGCAGCCGAGCTCATTTACTTCGCTTCCTAGGCCCAAAGCAGTGCAATCTTTCGTGGCCAAATCAAGGATTTGGGGCTTCTTGCTATGCTACAACACTATAAAAATCCATTTTGATTAGTAATATATATGAATAGAAAGATAGATCCATCCATATATCCTATCCGATTTAGATTTTGATATCTAAAAAAGAATCAATTTCATTCAATGTTTGATTCAAAGAACTGCGCATCCCCCCCCCCCCCGCTCATGAAACGGCTCTGCTGCAATGGATGGCAGAGGGTCCATAGTACCCAAAGCACTGGAGTGATCCAGTAGCCGGGAAGGGGCCTAGAAGTACCTACTACTACACCACACTATACTTGGCTCTACACATATACATAGCTAAACCCAGTCCAGTGCCTTTCAGAGCTAAGGGGGCTTCAATCCTTACTCTTTATCCCATCTTTGCCCAGGCTAACAAGGCCTTACTTATTCAGGGGGGAGCCTCGAAAAGCACTGTTGAGAGGAAGATCCTTGGCCCCTCTTCATTCTCTACAGGGTTCCAAACCTTTCTTCAACATAGGTGACAACGAGCCAGGCAGAGATGGAAGAGATCAAACACGGGAATAAGAAGCAAGCTCGCCTTCCTTTTTATCATTTCGACAAGAGGGGATGAAGAAATTGGACAAAACATACTCGCATTTCTCATCGAACAAATATAAGAAAAGAATCATATTGAAAACGCTCCTAACCCATCCCCTTCCTTCGTAGACTCCGTGTATTGTAAGTGGACCATTGATAAAGAATCGATGGAAAACCACAATGCTAGCAGATGGCAGGCCTCCACTTTTCTTTTCATTAATGAAAACTGCCAGTTATTACGAACTCAAATAAAATAAATTAGGATTTAGAACGCTTGTTCAAAAGAAAAAAAGATGTGGGTTGCATTTGGATTGGGGTGTCACTTAGAAAGGTTCTTACAATGTTCTTTCAATCAAGCAGCATTCTTTTTTGCTTAACTTAAGGAGAAGGAAGAGGGCTTTCGAAGAAGGGCTTGGGACCTATTAACAGAACAACACAACAAAATGATGAAATGAAGAAGAATAAACGGGAGGCATCGGACGAAGGACTGACGAACTTCTTACTTGTATTTTGTTAACTACTTTACTGACTTGGGGTTCTTTCTCATAAGTGGTATACCTACACCCCACACGCAGACTCACTATATCTATATACGGATAAGTTTCTAGCCTTTCGAAAAAGCCCCTCTCCTTACAGTCAAGTGGCTGAATGCCCCTCGAATCTTGTCTTCGGTTGGTAACTACCTGCGAAATGGCCTTGTTATTTATGGGAGAGATTAGGGAGATGAGGTAAGGAATGGATCAAGGAAATCCCCACCAAGAATTCAATGTTTGATGATAGAATCTTTGGAATCATTAGCAAAAAGATAAGCCGACCATTTCTTTTACACGCTTTTTTACATTTCAGTTCAGATACCTTGCTCGACTTGCGCCTTTGCACGCTCGACCGCTCCCCCATCCCACCTGGCCCATTCTAGCGGGAATAACCTCAATCCGTATAAGTTGTATCCTCATGGGATGAGTGATTATGCCAGTGATCAAGATATCAACCACATAAATAGGTAGTAAAATTGTTATGGACCCACAATGATGAAAAGTAAGTGATGCGTCGGACTTACAAAACCTTAGGCCAAACTAAATGTTCTTCAATGAAGACAAGAAAGCATTTAAGTGTAGACAATTACTTGTACATTAAATTCCATTCCTTTATCCGGTGGGAGGGTTTAGAGCTAGTTAAGCCAATAGCATATCTAGCAAAAGCTTCAGTAACACTAGCTACATCAGTAGATCATTGATTAACATACCTCATATGAATAGTGTATGTGGACCCTAGTTTCTATTACTATTAATTCTAATTAATACAGTAATGCATACAACCTTGACTCTCTTAAAGAGCAGGAGTTTTAGCGTCAACTCATTCAATAAATGTTCTTTCATTCATCACACGGATGAATCCTACTCTATATTTTTCAATGGACAGTCATTTGTCTAAAGAGAATAGACGTATTGCAGCTCTCTCTCATAACAGAATGAAAGCAAGCAAGAACCAAATGAGCGCTTACTCTATCGACAGAAGCTACTATCCTAAAATAAGAAACTCTTAAATTGAAGAGCTACATGAAGGTAATATACTGAGCTAGCCTCCCGTTATGCACCAATGCTTGAACATGACCGTTAACCTTTTCCAAAAGAAAGAAAAGCTATTGGTCAATTTCCTATAGTTGACCGATATAGCTTGACCGATTGAGACACGGTAGATGCGACCGATGGAAAGGATTTAATTTGAAGAAGTAAGCCATTTGTGGACTGATTCCGACCCTTTACAAGAAGACAAGAGATTCGCGGTATGGCTTTAGAAAAGCTATTCATTATATGGATATCGTTTACCTAATTACCCGATTGCTGATTCACTGTGGATACCAATGATGCCTTTCACTTTCAGAAAGTTCCTCGCACATGAAAGGACTTCACTTAGAATGTAAAGATAAGAAAGGACAAAGGATGGTCTACGATCAGGGAATGCCTTTTTTTTAAAGAGAATTGGCCGTAGAGAGGGTGCCTATCTCTCATAAGAGAAGGAGAGCCACTTTTTTTGATAGTATATTAATGAGTAGGACATAAATTCCAAGAGGTCCTAGCTCAGAAACCACACACAGACATAGACACGAAGGCCCAAAAAACTCATAATTAATAAACTAAGAAATATACGTGACATACACTTCCTGTGTGAAGTTTTCATCTTAATGAATCAAAGCAGTTTGTAAAATGCTACATTTCTTTCTGCAACAAGACTACTTTTTTTTTTACCATAAACCCTTATGAATGAATGAATCTAAAAAATTAGACTCCTCAACTAGTCCCCCTTATCTCTTTTTTCAAAGACAGAGGTTCACATCATAGGAAAAAAACCCAAAAACAGAAAGAGAAAGAAGTAAGTCAAAAAATAGGATATACTGCTAGATGGCTAGTAGATTAGCAGCAAAGTACGCTTTTACTTTCTTTTGGCACAACAAAACAAGGTATTAATATGGGAGAAAGTGGTCCAGTAATCTTCTCCAGCAGGGTGGCCGTAGTGAGAAAGAGTGGTGAAACTAGGTTCCGAATAAAAACAGAGCGAGAAGGGAAGGCAAAAGCTATGACATTGGAATCCGCTTCAAGGTAAGCCCCACTCCACTGAATTGGAGAATTCCAGAGCACGTATCAGAGAGTGCTCCAATGGCAGCGGGGGAACAATTGAGAGTATTTCGATGATTAGAAAAGAAAAAGAAGAAAGTTAGTGTTCAATGAGCTTAAGATAGCTGCCTGATGAGAGGAAGGGATGCCGAGTACAGTCTTTCTTTGGTTCCAGCCCCCCGTTTACACCAAAGCAGACCAGTCAACACTGTACTATAGCACTTACACCTGTGAGTTGGCATGATAATATCGTATATAAGTAAAACACCTGAGTTGGCGAAATAAAAAAAATCTAACGCTAATTAAGTGTTTAGTTACCATGTTCAAAAGTCCCATGCCTTTCTTGGTTGGATTAACAAACCCAACCGGTAATTTCCTACAAGTCTCTCTTTTTGTTTGGGGGAGCAGAGCAGTCAAAGAATGAACCTAACAAAATGATTGGTCTTGTTGTACACTCACTCTTAGTAAAAATTTCCTGTTTGATGTTCGTGTTCACATATATGATGCAAGGAATAATAGACTTACATCACGATGTCTTTTTCTTCGTTATTCTAATTTTGGTTTTCGTATCATGGATCTTCGGTCGCACTTTATGTCATTTCTACGATAAAAAAATTATAAATTTGTGGGTACCTAAGATTGAGAAAACTTGGACCATTTTCACGTGTATTGTTTGCTTGTCTATGTATTTCGCAGGGTTGATGCACCTGGCAGAATGCGCTGACAACTCATTAGATATTGAATTTCGCTTAGGCCCCCCAGGAATGCCGGCAGAAAGGGGGGAAGTGTCTCTTTCAAATCTAAATGAGCTTCCCGACATACTATATGAACAACGCATTCTAATTAAAGACTCTGATTTTTTCAACATTGAACTTGAGCAGAAGGAAATGGCTTTTCTAATAAATCAACTTCCTAAGAAACAAATTTATAATGTAATCAGGGAAGACTCCATTCGAATGCCACTAAATGAGTTCAACACGGAGCAGCAAGCACAGTTAATGGATATACCTATTAGGCACTTTTCATTAAAAAATGAGATAATCACGAAAATGAAATCTCTTTATCTGAACGATGAATAGGATTTTACAAAATTCATTCGAGAGAAATTCTTTTGTGGGCGGCAAAAAGATCGGGAGTCTTCCTTGGAAGATCCCAAAAAGATGCTTGTAGCTTTAAATGAAGAGGGGAAATCCACGGGTTGCGCAAAAAGGCTAAAATTTAATATCACCAATTGGAATTTGGAAGAATGAGAATTCATTACTATTTTGTGCAAATATACTATCGAAATATGTTCCACTTTGGACTTGGTCATGCGAGGGATCCCCCCAGAAAATATAAGAAAGTCGATTCGCTACCTCTAAATGGAAGGGCCCCTGTTATCTAGTTTTTTTTGCTGAATAAATGAGAGACAGTGGGAGGGCGGGTCTCTTCTCATAGGGAATGCTTGGATTATGGTTGCTACCGAGGACTTTCTGGATTTCTTTTCCGAGAAGCGAGATGCGCTAGACAAAAAACCTGAATACGTCCCAGTAGAGAAAGATAGAAAGGAGATCGAGTTCATTGGGAAAGTCAAACTCGATTTTTCAGGACGCGGGCGCGAGTCTCCAGATATTCAAAAATTCTTGGGTCGGGGTGAAATCCGGAGATCTACAAAGGAAGGGGTCTTCGACTGGGGTGAAGTCATAACAAGGGAGCCGTAGGGGAACCTGTGGCTGGATTGAATCTTTCATGATGGAAATGCACTCTTCCCCCAACTTCTCCCGAAAGTGAATACTTAAGTAAACCGAAAAGCGCATAATCACTTAAGAAAGGGACAGTCTCCTCGACTGATAACCGATAAATCCCAAAAGGAGACCACATGGCGACCCATCTATAGGACTAATCTACCAAATGAACCCCTCCCTGGGCAACAGACTACTTCTTTTTAGAGCGGGCTATTTCTAGGGCGAGGAATATATTTCTATTTAACTACTCCATCTGGTCAAGAGCCAGCATCTCAATGCAATATTATTCCATTCTCAGTATGTAGTGCTTCTGCCAGTTAATGCTAATAGAAGATAAGAGATTGTTGAAAGTAACTGAACAAGGTTGTACAGCTTTGGTTCATTAATATCAAGTCTAAAGGGTCATGTATCCATAGTAAAAGTCCCTTGTGATCAAGCATAGGTTGTGAAAGTGGGATTTTTTCCCCACATTAGCTCAATTGCATTGTGAATCTTCTTTGCTCAATCGCTTTCTTTAGGCAGATGTCTTCAAGTCTTGTAGAACTTGATGAAGAGGAGCGGAGATGGAATGAAAGAATCAATGAGAGAGCCTAATTCCTTCCTGACCGAGTATAAGCATGTTCCATTGGCCTTTATTACATTAGATTAGTTGGACTACGGCTAGCTCTTTCTCCTCAATAGGCGGAAATGCCATTCATAACATCTTTGGCAACCTTTCTTCCACAGGTGGCATAATTATAAATCACAGTCCCGGCCTTACCAGCATCGGAGGTGTACTAATAAATGAACCCACGAAACCAACTTTCTTTTATGATAAAATAAACCAAGCCTAAGTGGTCACGACATCTTGTTGATATTGATTGAGGAGTTTGATGGAGTTTAGTTGACTGAATCCAACCATAAACTTAGACCGCGGTAACCTTCATAACCAAAACGTCACGACAACATCCAAATGTGACCTTTGGATTCATAAGTAGGGGGGGCAAAGAGGAGCACGTAGGAATGCCGACCACTACATAAGCCCCTAGTGGCTGAGAGAAAGTGAGCAGCACCTTATATAGGTTGGGCCGAGCTTAAAGAAGCAAGCCCCTATCAGATGAAGCCATTGCGCGCTAGCATAGCTAGCTAACGTTTTTCAGCTGGCTGTTATGTTAGTTGTAGCGCGCCTTCCCTCCTTCTCTCACTTTGGAAAGATTTTTCAGTATTTTCTTATGATAACCTGGTAGAGAGAGTACGATACATCAGTGCAAAAGATTTCCTTTTTTCCGTGAGCTTGGTTTACTTGACCGAAGGGTACAGTAGAACCTGAAGGAGACAAATATATACCTGGTCTATAATTTTTACGAAAGGAGGATCGATATTGGGAAATATCTTCCTCCTCTTGGTCGTCATCAAAGAAGTTGACGTCCGGGGCTTCCTCTTTCCCTTTAAAATAAAACCGGTGAAGTCCATCCTAAAGTTAAAAATCTACATCCAACACTAGAGGTTCCTGATGAGAACAAATTGTAAGTCATTCAAAGAAACCCTTAAGAAAGATGTCCCTCACTGCAAAACATATTTTCACTAGATGGAAAGCCCCTCTTTGACTTTGATATAGAACACATAAAGGGGGAGAGTCACAGTGTCCTTTATTTCCTAACAATAAAATTCTTTTTCAGAAAGGCCAGTAACAATGCGATATTCCATAGATAAGCAAAAAACTGATCTTGAATTCACTTTCACATTAGGAAAGGATTTTTTTCTCCTCAAAGTAGGTGTTCGCTCCGCAGCACAAACAGGTCGAGATGCAACGTCGATCACATCGGGTAGGGCCATTGTCCTAGAGCAGAGCTTTAAGCAAGGGTCAGAACTTTAGGCGGGGGCCTCTATCAATAAAGCTCAAGAAGTCAATTATTTATCCACCATCGACATACTAAGGAAAACGACTGATCCAACTATAGAACAAATAAATACATAAACATCAAATATACCGGACAGAGCGCCCGCTCTAAAAAGCTGCCCTCCAGCATTTGTCCTTCAAACTACCCATCAATCATCCAACACAAGCAACTATTAATAAAAGAGAAATGAATTAAAGAAATCAGCTTCCAAAGAGAAGTCCCAATTATAGTTTAAAAGGATAGGAGTAACTAAAAGGACAGTGAGACTAAGAAAAATTCGTTTCAAAAGAGAGAAAAACAAAGCTGACGTTTGCTCTATTCCTCTCTGCATCTTTGTGATGTGGCTCATCATAATCTTTTTTTTCTCAAGCTTGGAATAAATTTTTTAACCTCTTCTTCGTGTTATATTGATCATAACCATCCAGCAGTGCCTCGCCGGTTTCAAATTCTAACACAAAATGGCCAAAAAATCATTTAGTAATATGACTTCTATTGCCAAAGGACCTTATCTTCTTCTCTTGGTAAGGAGAGCCTCCATTTCGAGTTCGAAAAAGTGAAAGAATCGATTCGATCATTCAAGTCGGATAGCATTTATCTACGCTAGGATCCGACCTAAATGAACTTCTTTCTTCTCTTATGATATTTCTAATAGTGAAAAAGATAAATAATGGGGAACATAATACAAGTGTTAAGTACCATCTTCTACTCTTGTTAAAGGTGGGCATGACCACTTACTTTCTATTTAAAAAGTGAAAGTCCTTTCCGGTGTGACAGTATGAGTAGACGATGCTCTTCTCTTTCCGGGTACATAATCGGTGCTATTGAATCTGCAGTTAAGGGAATATCGCCTGTTCTTTAAAAAAGAGTTCCGCTCACTTCATCCCTCTCCTTTCATTCGAGTCACTTCGTCCCTTTGAGTGAGGTTTAGCCTAACCTTCATGTCCCATAAAAAAAATGGAGCTTACCGATTTATAGAATTGAGAAATAGATGTCCTACCAAGGCTGTATGGAATAGAATGAAGGGTTAGGGTTCCTGTGGGAAGAAGGACAAACCGGGCCCCTAGTGGTCCTTATCTTATCACGCCATACATAGAGACATCTCAAATAGGTAAATTGGTTTCGGAAGACGGGGGAAAAAACATCCATCGTTTAGGTTTCTAAGTATCGAAAGTTAAGATAGAATAGGTCATCACATCCTGGGGTTGAAGAATGAGCAGCATTAAAAAGGAAATGGCAAGCAGAAATGAGAGTAGTAACGTCATATTATCCATCCGAAGCAGTACCAGGCCAGGCACTAGTCTTTCTATCTTCTAGCTGTTCCCAGAAGGAATTTTCGAGCTTTTGAAATAATAGTTGTGGCACTCTCTTTCTTCCATAGAGAAGGACCTTATCATTAGACTTTTGGAGCTTTGGCTTTGGTTTGGACCTGTACTAGTCCGAGAAGTGACAACACCAGGTTGGAAGATGCTGGTTCGAGAGGACCTGGAAAAATACTAGTAAGGATGAGGCTAGTTTGCCAGGTTGTAGATCTTCTCCCTTATTCTTTATATAAGGATCCCCTAAATTAAAATAATATCTTTCTCTGCTACGTCAAAAGCCTAATTGAAACAAATCATCTCCTACTGTTCTCCATTCTTTTCTCTTGAAGATCTGCTCTTGAGAACCTCTATCTCTTTCTTCAAAGCCTCATTCGAAGCCCGTCGGTCTTACATACAGTATATTACCCGAAAGTTCATCTTCTTTGATAGGATATTAGATTAGTCAGCAATCCAAGTTCCATATGGTTCTCAAACTTCTGAGGTGGCCTTGCTTCATTTTAAAAGTAAACATGTGGACATAAAAAAGAATGAAATTGATAGAATAGAGGAACATTACTATGCAACTGATTCTATACCAGCCGATTCAATTGTTCAGCTAATTCAAAAAAACTTACTATTATGGCTATGTAAGGGGCTTCACCTTTTTCAATCACCTCCTACCTTAAGGTAGGCCCACTACTGAATACCCTCAATCGAAAGGTTAAGGAGATTATATAACCCCATAGTATGAAGAGCTGCTAGGGGGATCGCAGCCCTTGGCCTAGGGTATACATTCAGATCTGGAGGCATAACTAGTTGATGATAAGAGTAGAGATCTCCTCTATCCTTCGGACCCTCTATCTCTACTTCCCTTACGCTCATAAATAGCCTTCCAGCAAGGAGAAAGCGATAAAGAAGAAAATTCTCAAATTCCCACAAATGGTTTGAATAAGCATTCCTTAGAGAGGGAATGTCGGATGAGACACTATTTGGCCTTCTTTCAAGAGTTGTAGATAGTATCACCTTTAGCTGGTAGCTAGCAAAGAAGTTATCCCCTATCAACGTATATAGTTGAGGGCAAACTAAGGTTTTACCTGCAGCTTCTGTCCATGAATCTACTTTCTTTTAGTTACGGGACTAAATCAAATTCTCTTGCAGTGGATGCGGGGCATGCCCCTGAGCCTATTGATTCAATTCCTAGCAAGTCTTGTCTCTCTCCTTCACTTAAAACACAACCTATGATGATTCTCAATTCCTTTTTTTTGAATCTTCATTACACTCCCCCTTCTTTGGCGATAAGGCTCATCAGTAGATTGACTACGAGGCTGAAGAGTCTTAGACTACTACGTAATCTACTTCTACTGCTACTTGAAATCGATTCTCTTGCATGACTCTCTTTCTCGTTCTCTTACCACCACTAGTTAGAAATAGACAACCACATTCCGTGGAACAGGCCTACGAGAGGCATCCAACAAGCGCCACTCAACTACGCAAACTAAGCTCTCCATAGAAGTTCAAGGAAGTAAAGCTACATACTATTGGAAAGAGATGAGCTTTCTCCTTTGTATTTCTTGCGGGATTTTGATTTCGGGTTAAGACTTTGCTTGCTAACTTTCACACTTCCTTTAGTGAGATACTTAAGGTTTCAGGTAAGGGGCACTCCGAGCATAGATTTCCATTCAAACCTGTCTTTGCTGGTAGATAGATGCGCTGAATTAGTTACCATAATTAAGGAGGACTCTTGAATAAGTTTTCACCTGGGTGTCATCTTTCCTCTCATTCAATAGTTGAGTACTTCCTCCTGTCAGATAGAAACTTTTCAAAGGAGTTTTCACTTCGTCAATTAAAGGCATTCTAGTTTGACATGCTACCTTTTCGAAGTATCGATTCTTCGAAGACAAGGCTGGGTTACATCGAGAAGTCCACCTTTTAGTCCGGGGCTACAAAACAGGGATAAACCGCTCTACAAAATAGGGAACAGGAAGGAAAGTGAAAAACCCGATAAGAAAAAGCAATCAGTCGCTGTCACCGACCGGGTCTCAGATCGGATGGAGGAGTACTATTCTACGATAACAAGACAGGCATCATCCAATCGAAGGCCGAATAGAAAGCATTCCCGCCACAGTTAAGAGTGCTTCTGCCCAGCCAACAGCTCTCTGGTCTCCCCAGGTGCTCATGTTACTTAACAAAAAAGCATGAAAATGATGACGTGGGGTTGAAACCCTTCATGACTGCAATCGTACATCTTCGTCTTAAGAGAAACAACCTCTGAATCCTATTTTATCATTACGATAGGAGGGAAATCGGCAGCTCGACGGGGAGCTTGCCCGGCCGCCATGGATGACTTGGGTAACTTTTATGTCGTCGATTGCCTGAAATCCCAGGTTTTTGAAAACGAATTTATTTCATTTTCATATATCTATTTGTCATATAGATCAATGGGTACACTGATCTCCATATGAGATTTCTTTTGTCATTTTCTTTATATAATATTTGAACTCATCAGCTTGGAAAGAAGCCTCTCTTAAGTTCAAGAGTTTAGAAAGGCTCTTAGCATGGGAAGGAGCTCAGACTTCCTTTGAAGGAGATAAGCTAGAACGATCTTATGTACGGGTCTCTATCATTATATAGACTTGATCTAGAGAAATAGGGCATTGAGTTGTTAGAATGAATGAATAAGGTCGCCACTTCGCGCTATGGAAACTAACCTTAGTGTCCAAATATTGTCGCGGGAAAGAAGCTTTTTGAATCAATAAAGGAAGTCTATTGAATTGGCAATAGAAGGGGAAGGGGAATATGCCAACAAAGTTTAAGCAAGGGACAAAGCTGGGGATGGCAAGGTTCTTTATCAATGATGTGGCATTACTGTAGTTGTATGTACTTGTATTTCTGCTATTAGCATGCTTTGATGGCATAGAATCAATAGTTGACACGCACAAAATAGAAAGAAGGGCTCTTTGAAAGACTTTGGTGCTATAGAATCTCTTTCCAGAAGAGGGATAGTCTAAAGGCCTTGCCTTATGAAAGAAAGGAAGGATAAGAGGAGGGCAGCGAAGTGAGTAGGCTGCACGTGACAGACTCTGCTCCTATTTTAAATGCTCTTCTTTCCACTTATCTGGTCTCAACCTCTTCTAGTCTCAAGTTGCTTACTCCTTTCCTGAGGTACGAAGTCTCTCTTCTGCATTTGACCTGAGACTGGGAGTTGAACTCACGGCGGAAGGAAAGAAGCATGTAAGCCCGTAACTAAAGTCAAAAGGAGGGCTAAGAGCTTCCTTCATTCTTGCCTTTTCTCGGTTACTCTTTCCTAGTTCCTAGCTCTATGACTAGTGCAAGAACAGGCAAGAGTGGCTTCCCTCCTACACCTTCCTACACGAAGGGCTATAAACTAGGAAAGTGGAATGCATGGGTAGGGCAAGAGGCAGTGGATGACGTTACCCATTAGCACCGGATGAATGACGCAAACTTGAGTGCATGAAGGCACGAGAGAAGGACGCGAGTTCCTTCAGGGCAAAGGGCATACCTAAAATTTAGGTCATGCGGGAATGCAGAAACGGAAGACGCTAATCCACTAAAGACTTAACCCATCATGCGAACAAGTGGCTAAGGCTTCCACAAACCGTGGCTTATAGTAAAGGGAAAGACGATTCTATCTAATCACAACCTCGCCAAGCCTCTAATCAGGGGCTCTATCATGTTAGCCAATACGAAGAGTGGTTTTTCTGTTAATAGAGTATATCACAGCTAATGCACTCCACGATTCCGAATACACCTATAAACTCACCTCAATCTTATATTTTTCCTTTATATGTTTTAGTAGATAGAAATACTCTTTGACGGGCTACTCTCCAAGCAGAACAACCTTACTGTCTCCCGAAGCAGCCTAGTCACACAATGCAGTTGGAGCTAGAGATGAGGATGGCACCGTGAATGCTTAGCCAGAATAGACCAAGCTAAGCAAAGAGGAACCTATCCTAAGCGTACATCAACTATTATAACTTCCCTACTGCTATAAAGGAATAAGGAGAGAGACAATGCAGAGAAGCACTTTTCAAAGAGAGAGAAAGAAACCTCCCTAACTCAGAAAGGCCCAGACTGTGATGAGGAAAGAACGTCACTTTACAAATAAGAAGAGGGGCAATGAGAGTAGATAAAGAAAGCTAACCTAAAGTTAATTATTTCTCTAAAGGGCGACGCAAACGTGAAGGTCATTTTTCTTACTTGCACTGAAAACCTTCAAGGACAGGCGTAAAGCCCTCTTCACTGGTTGGCAGAGATCCTGTTCGATCGTATGGACCTATTCCCATTTATGGCACAGTATTCCAAGGAGTAAGGCTCTGTAGAGCTAGTCTCCCTTGAGACCTGCTGGCGTAAAAGCTCTTTCTGCTGCTCCTTTGCCTGTGGATTAAGCTGTAGAAAGCAAGCAAGCAAACCTTGGCAACTAGTAATTTCATAGATCAGGGGAGGTATGAAATGGTTGTCTCTGTTGGGAATCAAGCCCCAACACATAGAGTCGTGGGCCAGGTTGCTTTGCAATATCACATTAATCAGTGTGCAGTGGGCAAGCTCTTTCCCAATTCGTTGAGCTATTTAACATAGGGAAGGCCAAAGAGCTGTAGGGCTAAGAGTGTTCTTAATCTTAGCATTCTAAGACAAGGCCTGGGTCGTCGAACTAAAGAATCTCATCACTGGCCATAAAAATGTGTTTGAAGGCCTGTTTCTAGGACCGATATGGAGGGGTCTAAAACTTGAATTTCTCCTATATCAACCTTCCAAACCAAAAGGGGATTCCTCTCCTACCACTAATGCATTGTTTCAGCCACTGCTTCCAGAAGAATTGCTGCAAAAGTCATTGTAGTCCAAATAGCGTATTTCCACTTAGGGGCTTAAGACTCACTAAAGCAATTGTAGCTATTCACTCTATCTAGTTCTAGTGAATTTTGCTCCAAATAGCATAAAAAGAAGCTTGAGTTCAATTAGGGGGAACCCTCTGTAGTCAACCTGCTCCTAATGAAGAGATACGGGGTGTAGTAATGAAGTCGAACAGGGTTGGTAAATTCAACGGGTGACTCGAAAGCAGGCTCTTAAAGACCACTCCTAGCACGTTAGTCATTTTGCTCCCAAAGAGCTCCCTAAAAATGTTTCCAATATCGATAACAACTCCTGTTCAAGCTCTTGTTTCGGTTCCCGCAAAAGAAATTGTTGCAGTCTCAACTGGATAAATGAACAGCTTTGCATCTATTTCCTATTGTAATGACAAAGGTTTTTCTACTGATCTAGTGTCAGATAATTGGGAATTCGTTTTCAGCTCTTAATCTTCTTCGGGAGACATGGAAAAAGGCAAAGCTCGAGAGACCTAGTGCTAAAGCAATTGTAGCGGCCCTTGCTTTATCTGCTTCTTTCTCTTCCCAGGAATGAACAATTGGATAAAAAAAGGATTTTATTCTTTGTTTTTATTCATTGTTTATATATATATATATATATATATATTATTTTAATAATATTAAGATTAAGCAAGCAAGAAAACGGATGCGCGAGGCAAACGCTATACACTTGAGCGCGTTGGCGCTTAATCAATCCGTTGCTTGTTCCTTTCGTGACTCAAACAGCCGGTGCGCTTTACAGCTCGCAATGACTCAAAGGGGTAGGGGCTATATATTTTCTTCCAAATCAGGTTGTTCGCCTTTCAGAAAGGGTGAGCCTATTTGATTCAAAAGGCACTACTAAACTACTCTAGTACAACTAGTGTTAGTAGTACAACAGAATGTCATTCAACCTGCAAGCCCTTCGTATGCAAGCCCTTCGTATGCAAGCCCTAATGAAGTACCATAGGCGAACGGCATTAGTACAGCCCTTAAGAATACTCTCTGATGTTGACTTTGTAAACTAATAGGCCGGTAGGTTACTTTTGAATCAAAGTAGCGACGAAAGGGGGAAATAGCTCAGTCGGTTAGAGTGCTGGTCTGTCACGCCAGAAGTCGCGGGTTCGAACTCTATACAAAGGGCCTTTCCTTTCAAATGACAACTGCCTCTTCCTGCTTCGAGGGCCTTGAAACAAAATCGCCCCCGCCCGAAAATGCCCATTCCTTTCTCGTTGGGGGTAAAAATGGTCGATGTCCTATTACAACCGGCTCCCAATGCTAAAAGATTCATTTTTAAGAAGTTCATTTGATGACTTAACAAGTCTCACCACCTTCTTTTGAACTATATCTATTTCTTTTAGCACTCTAGACACACCTGACGGAAGCAAAAAAATGTAGAAGTCCCGCGGAGATGATGACCGCGGGTGGAGAAATACTCGATAAATAGAAGACCACGCTACCCTTTTGGGCCAACAAGGTCAAAATCTACGTCAATGCAAGGAAAGGACATGACAATCAGTCCGAATCCAAGAAACACCCATGGAACCCACCCAACCTAAGGAAAATATGGCACAAACGGATGTGGCCATACCCATAAAAGAAAGTTGGCCTAACTCCAGTTTGTTTGATGAAGTTGAATAGTAAAAAATCTTTGGGCGAAAGGCACATAGGGCTCATCCTTGATTTCATGAAATTCTTCCTTCACTTGCATGCCAAATTGAAACTCGTTTTTCTTCCTCAATATGAGGCTTGTAGACTCGTCACACAACACGACTGAATGACTTAATGTTTCAAGTTCACAGGAAGATTCTGGACAGAATTATTCAAACATTTGGGGTCAAATCAAAGTTGAACTCCTCCACGAGTCTTCATCCCCATTTCAGTTAGGGTAGATGGCCGAAAGGAACAATGCATTATTTGAGGAGTACCACTTCGTGGGGCACTTTGTCAGTGCCAACCGGGTGCAGCTGCTGGACGTAGCACAATTTTGCTAAAAGATGCAAAAAAGCTCTACATCTGTCTGTTTGAGTTAGCGATAGGCCAGCAACCTTTGGCTCCCCACGCGGTTGTGGCCGGCTACACGTGAAAGATCCCCTCGGCTTACAAGTTTGCTAAGGATTGGCAGCATCAAACTAAGATTACTAAGGCTTAAAACTTGGAAAGGGCAGCTAATGTTTAAAAGGGCCAACAGATCACCATAGGATAGAACCATTGCGACCTGCTCCCCTCTGACTTAGGACTCACTACCCGCTTGAAAGCCCTACTTCTGTCTTGCTTAGGACTAGAACCCGTACTGCATTCACTCTTTCTCTTTCTTCTCTACATGGTAGCTGCTTCTTCACCGTTCAAGTAGCTGTGCTATATCAATATGGGAACTTTGTTGCATCATGGAATGTTCATTAAAAAATCTTCCAACATCTCAATATTCTCCTTTTTTCAACACCTCCAATCTCCGCACCATATTCGTTATATGACTCTCCCTATTTTCCAAATTTCAAACTGCTACGCCCCATCAAGAAAGCGGATGCGCTAACGCCCTTATTAGAATAGGCCTGAGCACTAGCACACTCCTATCACGTCAAACGTTGCTTGTTCGATCGAGCCCTTCGTTCCTTACTTTCCAGTCTTTTTCTAAAGTTCCTTCTAGATTACTGTCAAATAGGTTATTCTACCGCTTTATTAGTTGATCGGTATACGAGGGTGTCAGCACTAAGAAAGAAAATTGGAAAATAAAGATTAGTACTAAGTTAGAAGGAAACTAAGCATCAGGCCCTAAGAAAAAAAATGGGATAGTACCGTTAGTGTCATCATTGAATCGGGTACATCTGGGTTGGTGGAAACTAGGTCTGCTTGTCAAAAATGATCTTTGTTATTCAGTCCCTTTAAGCAGGCTCAGGATATAGGCAGCGCATATGACAGACGATCAGGGAATTTTCTTCTTAATAGAGTACCAGACTTCTCACACGGCTATATGACCGAAGATCAGGTCTTCGACCAAACATCCCTTAGCTACTTTGAATTAATAGATTTCACACTTAATTAAAAGGGCTTAATGATGCCATAGTCTGTACACGCCTGACTTAACCATTATTGAGGATTTTTTATTTTATCAAACCGAAACGAACTTAGTTTCTCTAATTCCAACCGGAGCGAAGTTGGGAACTTGCACTCCTGATAACAAACAAAAGTTAGATTCTATCTCTTCTTTATGTGAAGCGTATCTATTTGTTGGTTAATTCACTTGTGGTGCTGCTCTAACCACGCTGTGTAGTTGAACCACATTTCTTCCTTACCTTTCGTGGCAAAATTCCACTTCCTTTTTCATAGCTATTATGGAGGAACCGCTGCCCTCACTCAATTCTAATCTCGAAATCTTTTCCCGATCAGGAAATGCTTATCTTATATGGCACCATAGGTCTGAGTTTCGTTTCCTATATGTGCTTTCGTTCCATCCGACTTTAAGAACTTGTAGGGGGCCACCCACCCATTCCCCTTTACCCTCTCACTCCCTAAGGAATGAAAGGCCATATCTAAGTCCAAACCACTGGAATACGAACGAGATCTAGAATTACACCATATAATAGTACATGGCTTTTCTTCTCGAACCCACCTCCCCCAAATAAATTGCACCTCGATAATTCAGTTAAAGATAGATAGAAGCGAGAATGCCACTTTAGAAAAGATAGAATAGTTTCTGACTCCACCGAAATTGACCCCTAAGCCGGGGTAATTGGTCGATCAACTCTAGGATGAGGTTCTAGTGAAAAGACAACCCCATGGTTGAAAAATGCAAGAACTTTACTTTCTTCATTTCAGCATTGAGATGAGCCTACCTGCGATCGCCTCTATGAGGCCCTTTGGGCGGTGCTTTCTCGATCAACTAGTAGACTTGCATGAACAAAGAGACTAAACAAAGCAGAGTACTTATTTAGAAGTTGACTGAACACCAACCCAATCTCGAAAAATAAAGAGAAGTACAAACAAGGACATTTTCTCGATAACCTCTATCAATTCCTTCTTTGCCTCATATCTCTTATGAAATTTCTTTTATAACAAGAAGCAGGATGCTATAACTGACTCCATTGAGTCCGCTATGAACAATCCACCATTTTCTGGATTATTGCCAATGTAATCATAAAAACTGAATTTTCAGGGACCGGATAAACTTTGATTTCGGCTAACCCAATGCCAACTCTTCAATAGATTTCTTGCTGGAGCTCCGTCCGTTAAGCCAAGGAAGCTACATCTACTTTAATTGATTATTTCTCACCTTTAGCCTCTATACTATATTAAATCAAATAAAAGCGATGGTACATATATTTACCTAACCAAACTAGTATGAATCATCTTAGCTCTGATCAGGTGAAGGTCCTGCAGGAGATTAGTTTTAAGCCACTACCTCGAGAGTTGTCTACGAAAGATTTCTGGCTACGTCTAGCCATCATAACATTCATAAACGAGATTGATAGATGAATAAAGGAGTCCAACCACAATCATTATTGATTCGCCTGGGAGGAGTTCAACGAGCTTAGAGAGATGAGCCTAACAGTGTCCCAAGACAAAATAGAGAGAGGAGAAGAATGCAACTATCTAATCGGGATCACAGTTCCGACCATTCCTTTGAAGGCCGAAAAGTGAAAAAGTGTTTAGCCACACTCTCTGCGGAACACTCTCATCAAAGCGCTCTCTTTAACCAACCAAGCAAGACAGATGGAATGATAGAAAGAAAAAGTAGCTCCGCAGCTTGCCCATAAGAAGATAGACCCGCTACTATAGATTTACCAATCCCGGGGCTTTGCCAAAGACATACCCGGCATACTAAGACTAAGATGAATCATCTCAGTTCCTCAACAGGCCTAGTCCCTAAATCCCTAAACTAAAAAGTACGTTTATAATCGCGATCATGCCGTATCAGCTCTTTCAGTAACTACTACATGTGTCGCACCTACAGTGCCAGAGAGTTTGATAAGACTCTCAGAAAAGAAAGATCAATCCTGAAAAAGCTTCAGCTGATTCTCATTATAAATCTTTTTATAAGCAAGGAGCTATCTATAGGAAGATACTACTTTGCCAGGTCAGTCTGGTCGGAAAGAAGTTTACTTACACCTTGCTTTATATTTAAAGAAGTCTTCCTCCTTGAGAAGGTAGCCTTTGTATCATTTAGTTGATAACTCCCTGCTCCATTCCGCTTAAGGTGGCATGCCTTAGTCCCATACGCTTATCCCTATACCTGCTTTCCCTTACAATATTCATAGCAAACCACTTTAAACCACTTTAAACTCGCAGTTAGTCTTGGCCCAACTCTGATCGAGGGTTGGCCTTTTAAGGCTTATTTCACTACTTTTTTTCTTTTTCTCTTATTGCTAATTGGAACTCCGGCTCCGGTAACCTCCTGAACCTTATCCATTACGTCAACCCTTCTTAGACAAGGAGAAGATAGGAGGGAATTCCCTTTTACAAGGCCCCTAACCTAGTCCTAGTTAGGTTCTCCAGTGGAAAGATTTGAGATACCTTCTCCTACCGTATAAAGTAAGGGAGACTGACACTATGCTTTATACAAAGCAAAATAGTGATAAGGAGTTGCAGAAAATTCTCCGAAAAAAGGAAGCGACTCTTACCAGAAGAGCAGAGGGGACAGTCTTTGGCCCAGGTAAAACAAAACCTGGCCTCTCCTTCCACCCAAGTAGACTAGTCTCTCCTGATGGAGTCTTAGAAAAGAGAGATATCCTTGCGCAAGGCGAAAGATCGATGTCCTTCGAAATTCTAAAAAATCAAGAATTGCGTGCCTTTAGATCCCATCTTTCTTGATTATGAATCAAGATGAAAGGTCAGATGTACTTGTTCAGGTTAGGTCTAATTTTGGTCATTCTTCTCTCTGAAAAATGGAATATTGCTCAATGAAGGTGACTCGTAGTCCCTTTTCGAGTATTATCTTCGATATAGATGATCCAGTCGGTGTGCGTATGAACGAACGGATTCCACCTCTTTATGGTATATATGCCCTTCTTGTCCCCCATACCCCTTTCAGCAAGGGTTGACGTGGTCTCCAAGAATCTTATTCCGACCTCTGAGGTGGTCCGTCAAATCCTCTAGCCTAGGGTAGTCAAAATAAAGGCAGGATTCTCTCGTTTTTTATTTCCCTTTTTTTCTGAGAGAGATGTCGTCATTACAGTTCCTAATAAATTGAGTCCACCACCTTTTCATAGTAATCACGAAAAGAAATCCCTATGTGTCACAAGCAGGCACCACGAGTTCTTTAATTTTTTGTGGTGTGGAGGGCTTTTATTCATTATAGCACAGGCCGTGACTACCTTTTTACCTTGATTGATGCTGCATATCGCCCGCTTGATCTATAGAAAACTAACTTCCTATAGATTAGTTCCGAGAAAGCGGCCGGGGTCTAATTAGAATTTCATTCCAATCTCGATATTGTTGGAATTAGTCTCGAAGAAGTGATTGCCCACGAAAGCCGTAGCCCTTTAATTGCTTAGGGGAATCGGCCTTCTTTAGTCAAAGATTTTTCTTGCTTAATGCTTTCCTATCTCGATTGATTTCCCGTGATCCACCTATGAGATCATTTGCACCGGCTTAGATTCAAGAAGATTGGCCATCGAATCAGGAATGGGAAAAGAGCGAGAGACTCTCGATTCGCTGCTCTACATTTCGAGAAAGTGGAATAAGAAAGTCCATAGTAGTCTGGGCCCGACAGAATAATGAGAAGAAAGAGGCAGATTGGAGAAGTTTTGTTTGAGAGGCTAAGGGACTAGACCCATCAAAAAGAAAAAAGAAAATACGTGACTAAGAAAGGTAACACTAGAACAAGTTGTCAAAAGACTTGACCCCTGAAGAACTGACCCAGGCAAGGACATTCCGGAAGTTGGTCGGTCAAGACGGGCACTTTCCCTATGCTCCTTTCGACCTGATCTCCCACAAAAACCAATACAAAGAAGGTTGAAGTGGGGATAGGCTCGTTTTGTACCAGACGACCTAAGCTTTGCTAAAGCCGTGAAAAGGAGTGGGCGGTTGTATTTGGGCCTAGATGGACTGGTTCGCCTAATCAAAGAGCCCCTAGCTTACTTGTTAAACGTACTAGACCTCCATATCGTATGTGTAAAGAGCCCACCTCGGATACGAAATAAGGACAGGAGTGGTTCCACTAGCCGATGCTTAAGCATCAGCCATTACCTCCTATTCCCCATAAATCTCATCTACACCTGAAGAAGAGTAATCTTTCGCCATATGTACATCCGCCGAAGCCTATAAATGTGAAATATTTAGTTCCATCCGGAATGAATTTCCTACCTATCTTGGGATTAGTGGTTACCGGCAGTTTGAAGCCGACTTTAATGAGCAATACTTCCTCGTAGGGTCACCAAAGCAGGCTCCTTTAGCCGCTTCGATTGTTAGAGCTCACTGAACACAAATAGAATCGTAAGCTTTCTTCTCCGCCTCAGCTTGAGAGCTCCTTTCTACATCAAGATCTGGCCCTTCCGCAAGGTAGGTAGGTTTATCCTCACTCGATCGACTCCATCTATGGTATGATTCCAGGCATATGTACACTACATTAGCTAAGGCAACCCAGTTCATTTTTAGCTTTAGAAAGCTTGTGACTGCCTGAACAGACTAGTCTACGCTCAGTCAACATTCTGAACTTTTCTCAATACTGACAGTTCTGTGGATGGGATTGTAGAGAGAGAAAGGAAAAGAAGTAGTTTCGAAAGGAGACTCCACCTAGCTACTTAGCTTCTCACCTCAATGCTACATTTCGGTAGCTACGAACTTAGACGCTTCAGAAGAAAAGCTACATCCACTACCTGCATTCACCCTGATAGGCTAATCCGAGCTTACCCAGGGCCTTACCTCCCGAACCAACAAGACTAATGTCTACTTATACCTTTGAGAGGTCCATTTTTACTATTGATAAAGTCAGTTAATTAATAAGGCCCCGGTTCTTATATAATATTCAATTCAATCTAACAAGCAGACTACCTTCGGCTACTACAAGATCTTTATAAACCAAAGAATAAGCCTACTTTACCCACTTCCGAACTAAGCAGGCAAGGCCAACTACACAAGCAAGAAGGCATCGTCTGCAACTTCCAATCCAATAACAAGCAAAATACAAAGAAGTGACTTACTATACCTTACCTCTTTATTCCCATAGCTTGACCTCCGCCTTTTTCTACCTGCACGGATGCCTTCCCTTCCTTGCGAAGCGAACCTAGTCAAGTAATGGAAGGAGTAAGGAAAAAGACCTTCCTCGCGCATAGACATTCCATCTTTAGCAAAGTCCCTCATCCCCAACCTCTCCTACAGCATCCGTTTCATCAAAGAAGGACGAAGCAGGCACCCTGACTACTCTGATGGGCGTGGCCTGGGAAAAAGTGGCAGCTAAAGGAAAGCCAAAATGTATTGGCAAAGAAGTAATGGAGGATCTGATATAGATTGACAAGAGGGAAAGCTAAGCTAGCTAACGAAGGGTTTAGGATTCGCCTCACCCTAGTACACCATCCAGGAAGAAAGATTTTGTGCTTTTCACCTTTCCGCCAAACCAGAACGAGTGCCAATCGGGTCGATCAGAATGTCCTTATTTCACAGCGCTATAACATTCTTACGTTAGAGTCTGACTATCTATATTCTAAGTAGCACCCGAGAAAGCACACGCTAAGCAGATCTTTACCGAAACCATATCTCCATAAGCATCCAAAGCTGCCTACTCATTGGTACTGAGAAAGTAACAACATAGATATGTTTAAGAAGACAAGAGCCACTCATCTGAGCCATCAAATTAGAATTGTGCTATGTCGATGCTCAAAGCAAGGACGCAACAACTGCATAAATCTTTGGTCTGTCTATCATTGCCCATGTTGGGCTTACTTCTTTTTTTAGGCAAGAGTACCCCTACTGGTATTGACTGACCGGCTATAAGAAGGTCGTTTGCTATTCCTATAAGGGTTGCTCGCCTTTATACAGCTTGGCTTCGCTATCGCTCCTAATGGTCGACAATATTCATGCCATACCTGAATTCCAATTATTTAGAACTCGAAGCTTCACCAGAAGCAAGCAAGATGAGGTCGCTCTGCTTCGTAGAAAAGGCCCGTTCCATACTTTACGTACGAGATCGTGTAGTACTCACCCCTATCTCTAAAGGGGCTTATGCACTCCACTCCCTGTCTACTAAACCAGCATTAGAGCGAGCGAGCGAAGCCCTCAATTTAGTGGTTTCCCTCACCCTCCTCTTTCATTTCCGCTTAAGCTTCCCCGGTTTGTGGGATTAATTGATTGGATACCTGAGACTCATAATCTTTCCCAGGAATAGCTTCTATGACAATAGGCATAAAGGCATAATTAGTTCCACAAATCTCACTGCACTGACCATAGTAAACTCCTTCACGTTGTACCGAAATAGAGGTGTGATTTAAACGACCAGGTACAGCATCACATTTGACAGCTAAGGAAGGTACAACCCAACTATGAGGTACATCAGCAGATGTTACAATACAACGTATATAACTTTTTTCTGGTACAACCACTATATCGTCGACTTCTAATAAAGGTGATTGACTCAATTTTGGATCATCTTCTAGAATCGTATAACAGTCAAAAGTGAGTGCTTGTTTATTAGAACTGTTATAGTCCGAATACTCATAAGATAGGGTCGACGCCTGCCTCTCCCCTGACTATACTTGCAAGTTTCACCGCAAAAAGCTCTCCACGCCTACTCATAAGAAGAACACTATTTTTCTTTAGTTAGGTAGTTCTCCTGACCGTAAGACCCCTTATGAGTAAGGTTAATCGAATGCCGGGGAAAGTTTATTGGCAAGAGGGAACCATTTCTCTCCCAGCCCTACCTACCCATTGTATTCGAGGGAGAGGCTGGAACCGAAAAAGACCAGGTTCCACACATTTGAGACAGGCAGAAGGTATGCGACGAGCAGTTTCTTGATGTGCGAATTCGATCCTATAGTCATCTTCTTTGTTTGAAAAATACAAAGTGGAAAGCGATGCTAGTCGGCTCGGTGAAGTTGCAGCCCAAAAAAAGAAGATCCAGAGTGATTCCTCACCTATCCTGTCAGGGTCCCAGTGGAGCGCTCAAGTATAGATTCCCTATGCTCATGTAAACGGCCGGGGCCGGCCGGCCCGTAGATCTAAAAGGATCCAGCCATAGGCCTGACCGGATATCGTTTGTCTACAAAATAAATAAAAACAAAGTTGGTTTTTAGTAGTAGTTCATGAGACCTAAAATTCCCACGTTCCAACGTGCATTATACCAACAGGTCCCACCATCAACTCTAGATGAGAAGTTGAGACACCCTTCTTTTTTTCTTTCAGAAATAGAATAGTATAAAGAATGAGATAGTCTATATATCTTATATCGATTATAGGATAACTCTATGAATATGTCAATTCTCTGTGACCTCCGACCATTAACGACATCCCTTTCTTCTCGCAAGAACGACTCCTCGGTGGAGAAGTAGAAGCGCTTGTCCCCTTCGGTCAACTTGCTTATGCCTGTTGTTACCTACCATAAGACCCCCGTCCCCAAAAGCGAAGAAAGAGGAGCAGGAACAAGAGGTTGTCCTCTCCCGGCCCAATAGTTTTGCAACTACTATCGTGGTTGTTGCGAACGGGGATCCCCCATTCCGAAAGGTTACCAGGCCGGCCGTTAGGTCCAAAGTTGTATACCACTGCTATGGTGCCGATAGATTCACTACTTCAGTGCCGTTATCAGACATTATAGGCTGAGCATCTATTTCTCGCATATCATTCCACATTGAGAAGAGGGATGTGTACCTCCAACAACAACAAGAATGGAACCATAAGCTCCTATGCTGGGAGCATTTCAGGGTATAGGTCTAACCCTATTGTATGTAAGCATAGCATTTCTGGTCGAACCCCCCCCCCCAACCCACCTAAGAATAATCAAACCTGACAGACACATCTTTTTCCTTTTAGGAGGGTACTCCGAGTAGTGGGTACCTCATAGGACCTCGACCCTCCTACTCGGGTCTTATATGGATATGCAGGAAGGGGTACTACTAGGTGTGTGTAGGGGTTGTGTTTGTTCATGAGAAAGGATTCCTCGTCAAGTAAGTTTGGGGGGGGTGTGGACACACTTGCGCGAATTCGGGTACCAACCACAAGGGAGAAATCAAAAGGAAACTGTACCCAACCAGGGATGGACGTAAACTCGTAAGCTACCGAAGGTAGGGATAATCGTCAAGGTCTTATTGTGAAAGAAAAAAGTTGCCCTGCCACAGCAGACTGGTTGCTTCCTCTATCGTCGCCGGGGAGCTCTTGTCGAGGAGACCTTAGGATAAGTTTCTAAAACAAATGGGATGGGAGGATCGAACGGTTCAGATAAATTCGAAGAAAGACTGTTGGCAGTAGGTAGAGAGATTTTTTTCCTCTTCAAAACATAAGGAAATGCGGGCAGGGTAGAGCTCGGCAGAGGGTTTGAGAATATGGTAGGGTCCTGTCCTTAAGATTCAGATAAGAAAAGAGTTCCAAACCTTTATGCATGCACGTGCTCCATACAAGTTTTGGCCCGGATGATTGAGAAAGATTTAACCAATTTGAACCACTCATATCACAATAGTAGTAGCGTAAAGGCCGTAAGCCACGGGGAGGCCATAACATAAGGCTATTACTTTCACACCTCTCTATCTATAGATTAAGAGAGATGCGCTGCATGAGCAACCCGACTGTGCCTTACATGTGCTCTACAGGCCGCACGTAATCTTTCTTCCAAATGAGACCATTTTTTTATTTGGTAGATGAACACTGCGTTTGGTTAGAAAGTCATGTTTTTCAATATGTCTCCATATAGGGCCCTACTAGTCCGGCTAGCTAGTGAGCAATTTTTTCATACGGGAAGCAGGCAGGGACCTACGGGCGGGCATCTCCTGTAATGCAAGCACCATTGTTTGACACCACCCAAGAAGCAAAAGATTTGTCTGTCCAGGCTGAAAATACAGGCATAGATAGTGGTTTAATGCCAAGGCCGACGATGGAAGCTCGGGACGGAGTCGTATGAGGCAGAAGTCTGACGTGCGGTTCTCTGAGAAGGGAGTGGCTACCTACTGGAGCTTCGACCAAGCACCACCGGTCAATTCTACTTTGGGGCCACCCTTGACTCTACCATTATTATAGGGGTATGGGGTTCGAGACAAAGAAAGATCAAGGCAGCATATCCGTTGTTCCTTTATAATTTACTTGGATATGTTTATATGCTATTAGCTATTATGTTGATTCTTCTCCAAACAGGAACAACCAATTTTTAAATCTCATTAACCATAGAATTTAGTGAGCAGCGCCAAATCTTTCTATGGATTGCTTCTTTCGCCTCTTTCCCCGTCAAAGTGCCTATGGCACCAGTTCATATTTGGTTACCCGAAGCTTATGTAGAGGCACCTACATCAGGATCCGTCATCTTGGCAAGAATTGCTTTAAAATTGGGAACCTACGGGTTTTTAAGTTTTTCAATACCCATGTTTCCCGAAGAGACACTTTGTTCCACTCATTTCATTTATACTATAAGTGCGATTTCTATAATATATACTTCCTCGACCACTTTAAGGTAGATAAATCTTAAGAAGATCATTACTAACTCCTTAGTAGCTCATATTAATCTGGTGACTATTTGTATGTTTACTCGGTCGGTGGCCGTTACGTCACGTGTTACACATAAGGCCAAAAGATGTGTGACGGGCGCACGACCCATCAACCTACTAGCAATGGGGGAGAAAGCATAGCATGTCACAATAAAAGCTTGATTCAAGGCGTCAGCAAAACCCTACCATCTGTTCCAAAAACAAAAGCCCTTAGCGCCCCGGGAAGGGAGTGGGGGATGGCCCTACACACAGACAACTGCAGCACCGGCTCTACGAATTCAGAATAGAATATTTCTGTTGGCTTTCCCAATTTATTCATGAATAATAATTCAAGGGCATGAAGCGAGTACTTCTAGCTACTTCGCCTGCTTCGTATTATGGCGGCTATGTTTTCGTGGCACAAAATCGATTGATAGATATCCTGATCTATTCTGATAGATCGAAAGAGATAGAGAGTGAATCTCTCAAGAATAAAGGGACATCTCATATTTCTATCTATTGTTGAGACAACTTTCTTTTATTGATCAATCGGAAAGAAATCGATATGTATCTGATGGAGTCTACATCGTACGTAGAGCGCCCAAGCGCTTTTTAGGCCAGCTCAGTTCTCTTATCCATCGGTCAAATACACTGGGCTCATCTGATGGAGGGAAAAGCCAAAACGTAGTTGTCTTGTGCGCTGCCTCGACGCATTCCCTTCTCTCCCCAATATCATCCCATACAGAAAGAAAGAGCGCAGTGCCCCGGCCCGACCTGTAGGTTCGCTAACAAAAATCAAGGAGTTGAGCTTGAACTGGCGAACCGATGTCACTTTCGGAACCATCCTTCCTACAACTAACATGTGTCCAGTCTAGCGGGAACACGCAGTGCAAACGAACTTGAGCTGCTTTACCAAATCCCCCGCTGGCCATCAGGGACCGAGTGGTGAGGCCATGATCTGCAAGGGAACAGATCACTCATTATTCCACTGGGGACAGCTGCACGAATGACAACTCCAATTGTCACACATCTACTGTCTTCTTACCGTTTAGGTGGCAGCAGCGAGATCCAGCTAAGGTAAGGAACTTCGTGTCGCGGCTGCTGCACTCTACTGCGCTGCGGTCTCATGAACTGAACTTTGTTGCCTTCCCGCACGCAAGTAGAATGGCCGTTGTGTCGTGGGTCAGTTTTGGGGTGGGGAGCGAAGAGAGACCAGAAGAATGATCCATTTGGATCGACGAGCTTTTTCAGCCCAAAAACAAAGAATCAATGGAATGTCTGTCTATCCATGAACATCTATTCTATCTGTATATCTAGGGGATCTCTCTATACATAAAGATATTTTTTATGGAATGATATGATTGGCTAGCATAGCCGCATATCAGCTACGCTCAATGCGGGATTTCTATTGGTTTAGATTTTTTGGGAAGCTTATGGACCTAGCGAAAAGGGCTCTAAGCCTTCACGCAAGCAAGCGCGAGAGAAGCGGAGCACGAAGCTACCGCTTCCCACAACCGACTAAAATACAACAGTCATGACCTACTTTGATTCAAAAGAAAGGCAAAGGGTTTGCCAACAAGGAAACGACTTTCTATCATAGTTGCAAGGGTTCCAAACCTTAACTACTTAAGTACCAAAGGCTTCGTTCGATTGGTTCCATACTGTAAGGCCCCGTAAAATTTTTGTGCATAAAACATAGTAGCTATAGTGTCATGGTCCGAATAATGTGTTAGGAATGCGTGGAATTGTTCAACTTTCAAAAATGTAGAGAATTAATTTTTCCGAAAAGTGTCAAATATGCGGTCAAGAATGCGACCGCAAACCTGATATGCAGACCGCATTCTTGCCGCAAAACATTCCAGAAAGTCTCCCAAAAATCGTGTTGAAAATGCGGTCGATATGCGATCGCATAGTGAATCTGCGGTGCACTTTGCGACCGCAGATCAAGAATGCGGACCGCATATCGATCGCATTCTGTAACAGAACTCGAGTCATTTTGAGGCCATTCTGCGGTCACTATGCGGACCGCATGTTGATTCTGCGGTCGCAAAGTGCACCGCAGATTCGGCCCGGCCCAGATTTTTGCAACATTTTGACCCGATCTCTTCTTTAATATAACACCTTTCTTCTTCATTTTCTCATATCATCTTACAAAAAAATTAGAGAGAGAAGAGAGTGTTTTTAGAGAGAGAAATCTTTCATCTTCAAAGATTGTTCCAACCATCTTAGTTCAAAGGATTCTAGGGCAAAGATTCAACTTCCCCAAATCTTTTCAAGGTAAAAACCCTAACTATTTTCTTTGATTTCATTTTTAAATTGGGTAAAGAGAGGTTTGTATATAATAGCTTTTGAAAATAGAATTTTTACACTCATGCATGTTTATTGAACTTGATTTCTAGTAAAAAGAAGTGAGTAGAAGTAAGAGTCTTCAAGAACAAGGTTGGCAAGAGTAGGATATCTTGGGTAAGCATAAAGTAGGAAGAAAACTCATCACTAGGTATGTATGGCTAATTTTGATTCTTGTGAAATCGCCTATATGTGTGAAACTTGTTTGGTTAGTGTTAATTTGACAAATTGTGTGAAATTCTCAAAGTTGTTGTTGAAATATGAGTGATGTGGTATAGAATATGAACCGAAAATTAAAAGAGAGTCGAAATGGGTAAAGAATTGTGAATAATGATTATGATGGCCTATATGGCACCTTGTGTAGAACAAACGAAACGCTTGAGAATTTGTTTATTGTGGATTTATGAAACACTTGAATTGTGGAAATATTGTAACATGGTTGTGATATTGATTTGAAAAATAATTGAGAACATGAAACAATGTGCAAGTTGCTTATTTGAACTTGTTGAAATTGTGTGTAGTACCTTATCTGCTGTTTGAAATTGTTGTGTTTTAAACTGTAAGGCGGGGTCGTGTTGCGCGCCGCAACGTGAGGAAATAAGGTGTGGGTTGGGGTGATAAGGGTGGCCGAGGTAATAAGGGTGGTTAGGGGCAATAAGGATGGAAAGCAATCGAAATCGCTATTGAAAATTGATACAAAAATCAATAATGTGAAATTGTGAAAGGAGACAAGAGGAGAGTTTGCAACCTATGGGGCACTGATTGCCCCTTTGTTTGACTACTTGTACTTTACGTGATTGATTGGTTATTGTTAAATTGGTTGATCGTAGAAAGTGCTTTGTGTTGAGAATTATTTGAAATGAGGAAAATGTGGAAACATGGTTGGTTGGCTTAATTAATTGTTAATGTAATTCAATGGCTTGAGTTTACTTGGGACAAAGTTTGTCCATACATGCCAGTACAATTCAAGTGTACTGACGTCCCTTTTGCCGGGGACGCTACATTCGTGTTATGATTGTAGGTGGATCGATAGCAGGCACTTCAGCTCATCGGCAGTAGTATCCTTCTCCTTCCACTGCCCGTTGTAAAATTTTTGTGCATAAAACATAGTAGCTATAGTGTCATGGTCCGAATAATGTGTTAGGAATGCGTGGAATTGTTCAAGTTTCTAAAATGTAGAGAATAAATTTTTCCGAAAAGTGTCAAATATGCGGTCAAGAATGCGACCGCAAACCTGATATGCGGACCGCATTCTTGCCGCAAAACATTCTAGAAAATCTCCCAAAAATCGTGTTGAAAATGCGGTCGATATGCGATCGCATAGTGAATCTGCGGTGCACTTTGCGACCGCAGATCAAGAATGTGGACCGCATATCGGTCGCATTCTGTAATAGAACTCGAGTCATTTTGAGGCCATTCTGCGGTCACTATGCGGACCGCATGTTGATTCTGCGGTCGCAAAGTGCACCGCAGATTCGCCCCGGCCCAGATTTTTGCGACATTTTGACCCGATCTCTTCTTTAATATAACAACTTTCTTCTTCATTTTCTCATATCATCTTACAAAAAAATTAGAGAGATAAGAGAGGGTTTTTAGAGAGTGAAATCTTTCATCTTCAAAGATTGTTCCAACCATCTTAGTTCAAAGGATTCTAGGGCAAATATTCAACTTCCCCAAATCTTTTCAAGGTAAAAACCCTAACTATTTTCTTTGATTTCAGTTTTAAATTGGGTAAAGAGAGGTTTGTATATAATAGCATTTGAAAATAGAATTTTTACACTCATGCATGATTATTGAACTTGATTTCTAGTAAAAAAGAAGTGAGTAGAAGTAAGAGTCTTCAAAAACAAGGTTGGCAAGAGTAGGATATCTTGGGTAAGCATAAAGTAGGAAGAAAACTCATCACCAGGTATGTATGGCAAATTTTGATTCTTGTGAAATCGCCTATATGTGTGAAATTTGTTTGGTTAGTGTTAATTTGACAAATTGTGTGAAATTCTCAAAGTTGTTGTTGAAATATGAGTGATGTGGTATAGAATATGAACCGAAAATTAAATGAGAGTCGAAATGGGTAAAGAATTGTGAATAATGATTATGATGGCCTATATGGCACCTTGTGTAGAACAAACGAAACGCTTGAGAATTTGTTTATTGTGGAAAGAGATGAAACACTTGAATTGTGGAAATATTGTAACATGGTTGTGATATTGATTTGAAAAATAATTGAGAACATGAAACAATGTGCAAGTTGCTTATTTGAACTTATTGAAATTGTGTGTAGTACCTTATCTGCTGTTTGAAATTGTTGTGTTTTAAACTGTAAGGCGGGGTCGTGTTGCGCGCCGCAACGTGAGGAAATAAGGTGTGGGTTGGGGTGATAAGGGTGGCCGAGGTAATAAGGGTGGTCGGGGGCAATAAGGATGGAAAGCGATCGAAATCGCTATTGAAAATTGATACAAAAATCAATAATGTGAAATTGTGAAAGGAGACAGCAGGAGAGTTTGCAACTTGTGGGGCACTGATTGCCCCTTTGTTTGACTACTTGTGCTTTACGTGATTGGTTGGTTATTGTTAAATTGGTTGATCGTAGAAAGTGCTTTGTGTTGAGAATTATTTGAAATGAGGAAAATGTGGAAACATGGTTGGCTGGCTTAATTAATTGTTGATGTAATTCAATGGCTTGAGTTTACTTGGGACAAAGTTTGTCCATACATGCCAGTACAATTCAAGTGTACCGATGTCCCTTTTGCCGGGGACGCTACATTCGTGTTATGATTGTAGGTGGATCAGTAGCAGGCACTTCAGCTCATCGGCAGTAGTATCCTTCTCCTTCCACTGCCCGTTTTGGTGAGCCCTTTTTCTTCCTTGGGGCCCCGTGTGGATCATGCCACTTTTGTTTAGATTTCATTTTGGTTTTGTAAGGTATAGCCGGAGCCTTGTTACCGGCAAGTATTGTATTCCCCTTTTTGTATCCTAGAGGCTCGGTAGACATGTAAACTGTGGGACTCCAGTCTTATGTATACATTATGTTATGTCGGGCGTTGTAAAAACTGTAAACTTGTTAATGAATCACTCGTATGGTTTTATTTGTTTAATGTGAAATCATTCATGGTTAGTAAGATATTTGGTTAATGAAAAACAATCAACACGGGGGTAACGCGTGGGAATGAAAGGGACCCAGGTCCGCTTGACTGGGGAAACCCGGTCAGGCGCCGGTCATGTTCCTGATTTGGGGTGTGACACATACTGGGGCTGTTCACTACAAGCTATCAGCGCTCAGCGCTATCTTATATTTAACGTTGACTTATCTTATTGCCGTTCAATCTCTTAGGCATGTTTCCGCTTAGAACGAAATAGTGTTCGTGTCAAAAGGTGAACAAAGCCCTAGCTTCTAGAGTTTGATGCTTTTCCCAGGCCGGAGACGGGATTATACTGCTCGTCTTTGTTTGATATGTTCATTAAACACCAATAGAAACTAAAACTACACCAAAGTGGAAGGGCCAATATAGAAGCTAGAAGTAGCTAGCCTATAGTAGTCGGCCTAACCAAAGCCTCACGACAACATAAAATTAGCCTCATGAATTGAATCTTAAGTAGGAAGCTTAGCCCGCCCGACTACCAATCAAAGAGGGTGAGAGTAAGCGTAAGCTCACCCGGAAGCTCGAAAAGCTTCCCTTCATTCGTTTCATGGGAGCCACACAGCACATAGCTGGAAGTCAGAGGGCCCATACTACCTGCCTAACCCTTCTCTCGGAGGATCGTAGATTGGAAAACGCCTTCTTAACCATCCCATTCATCCAAAAGAGAAGGGAAGGGTCATATTTATTTGCATGACCCCTACAGCTTTAACCCTATCTATACCTGGAGCCACTCCCCTAGCGGTCCTACAACCACGCCGCAGAACGGGAGCTCGTGTGGAACCTTTTATTCTGGCGTAACAGTGGTGGAATGTAACAAAATATTACGGACGCCTAACATAGGGGACGGAGGTACGGTAAACGCGACCAAAATATGAGACCTGAAGGGCCCGGCGCACACAATCCTATCATATCCATGTCTGAATTTACCCCTTCCACTTTGAATAGTCGTCCGTATCATCATAAGGAGGACCCCCCTTTCGAGGTACAAAAAGAGTATGTTACATAGAAGTTTGGTCTTTCTCAATGTGGTATATAGTATGAAAAACCTTTCTATACAAGATAGGGCCATTCACATGAAAGAAAAAAATGAATCCATTCTTGTCTTCTTTCCCGGGAGGGAAAGAGAAAGAGGGTCTTTTGGAGGGAGGGGGAGGGGAAAGTCTTGGACCTACTTATCCCGATAGGACCCCATAAGAGAACGGGAGCTCTTGAGAGGTTCCATATTGCCTACACGAAGGACAGCACTTATGTACGTGATCGTAGTACGTCACGTCGTCTCGTCCCAGCTGCATCTAAGAGTACCTATGCACTATGTTCCGGTTCACTCACAAGGAAGATATCATTTGTGAGGGGGTCTACGATGTGATACTAAAGTATGAACGGGGGAGATACATGCTATCTATGCGTAGGAAGCAGGAACCATTATGTAAATAATTTCGGGGGGTTACAGATCTCTTATACTACCATCGATCGACAGAGAGGAACGACCAGAAAAAAAAAGTTAAGTTAGAAAGCCATATGATAGGTAGTAACTATCATGTACGGTTTAGGGGGTAATCGGCGTACTCCGTTCAGTGGGGGAAATCTTTGGCTCTATCGAACATACAGGGAATTGGAGGTAGCATTCTACCGATGTCAAGTCATGGACTAGTTTCTTCAGCCCTTTTTCTATGTGTTGTTTTTCAATATGACCGACATAAGACTCGACTTGTTATATATTACGTAGGTTCAGTGAGCACCATGTCGAATATCTCTACCATTTTCTTCTCTTCCACTTTCGCCAATATGAGTTCACCTGGTACTAGCAGCTTTATCGGTGAATTTCTCATCTTAGTAGGAGCTTTCGAAAGAAATAGCTTAGTAGCCACATTAGCAGTGCTTGGGATGATTTTAGGCGTAGCCTATTCCCTTTGGCTATATAATCGTGCGGTTTATGGCAATTTAAAACCCGATTTCCTCCATAAATTCTCCGATCGAAATGGCAGAGAAGTTTCCATATTTATACCTTTTCTTGTTGGAGGGGCGACCGTACGTTAAACTACCAATGAAACTAGGGAAAACCAATGTGATCATGACATTGTAGGTGTTTGCGATGGGACGGATACAACTTACCTCAGTTGGTTTAGGTGGCATATCCCGTTGCATAAGTCCCCCCCTCCCCCTTTTTTTTTATGTATTTCTTTAGTCTTTAGGGACCTAAAGCTTGACTTTACTAAACTAACAAATAAGGCTTGCACTAGGCGCTTAGCTTTTTTGGCTGTAGGTTTGGGGTGGCTTGCTGGGTGATACTGATAGAAAGAAAGGACGGGGGACAACCATGCATGGTACTTCTTGACCCTATCTCCGAGGGACAGTTGAACTAGCGACTCATGAATTCTACCGGGTTGGCCGAGCCAATAACTCGAAGGCATTCGGTCTATTTTTTGAGAAAGAATCACAGCCTTACCTTATCTTCACCATGATACAGACTCCAAGTTCTTATGGTAGAGCACGAGGAGATTTATCATCAATATGATGATTGGAATGGAAACGAGAAGCACGACTGGGGTCCTCGTGGTCCAAGATAATCAAACCATCAATAACAGTAACGTAAGCATGAGACTTTTTGGTAGTACCGGTGAAACAGATGGCCGCGGTGATGGAATCTAGGATGGAAGACTTGAAGTATCTCTGGAGTTTTGGAAAAAGCAAAGACCCCCTACCATAATTTAAATGGAGGCTGACCGCTTAGCCCACTGTGGCCTAGCGGGGCAGGCCCCTGTGGTTGCGAGCTAGAGCTGCCATAGCTTATGGCTATAGAAATTGGAGGGCCCCAGCAGAGAGAAAAGTCGGGATAACGAGCGCTCCGCCTGCCAAGCGGGCGGCAGGAGCAGCGAGCAACAGCCTAGTGAACCGGGCGAGTCACTCGAAGAAAGGGGGGCACACTGAACAAGTACAAGAAATTGGCCCCGCTCCACTTTCTTAAAAGCAAGGACCACTACGGGGGTCAAATGAAAGATCTATGGAAGTGGGGGCTCGTCCTTGGTCAATATTGGATCAAACAATAGGGGGCCGCAACGCTGACCTCTTTTTTTATTGATTCAATACAATAGTGGAAAAGATCGTACAGTTCCCTATAAAGACAAACTCTCAACGGATCATCCGCGCACTGGGAAACATCTTCCGTGCGTCTTTCTCATGGCGGGAATAGAACTAAAGGGAAAGACCCAGCCCAAGGCGAGCTTTATCTATTCAAGAGAGAATGGGAAGTGAATCAAATTCCGTTTTCGTTCTTTAGGGGCTTTCGAGCCCCTCTCGATCTTTTTCTGCGTTGAGAAAGGGGAAGGAGTCTAAATCAATGGTCATTAATGAACCATCATTGATGGATGTTGCACATGACACGATCAATTTGACTCAAGGTCTGGTGCTAATAGAAGTTGCTTACTTTTCTAGTAGCAAAAGAAAGGGCAGGGCTTTTCTCGTAGTAATAAGGGGAGGGTCTCATGAGATCTATGCATGCCGTCGGAATCAAACGAAGGTTGAAGGACTATTCAATTCATTAACGGGCATAGCGGTGCCCTCGCCCGGCACCATTTTTGGGCCTAGCAGCAGATGGGCGGGCCGTGCCTGAATTCAAACAGGATCTGACTCTTCTTTGTTTGAGCTTCTCCCAGGCATGTAGACCGAAGATCTTACTTGTCCTGGACAAGTACGTAGACATCTTCGTGGGACCGTGGAGGGAGTCTCCATCGATCTTTTCTAGGATTCCTTATCACGCCACACATGGAGATCTTTCCATAGATAGATTAGAGGGTCCCCCCTTGAAACAATTCTTAAAGGTTAGGTTACTACCTACTTCAACGGAAGAGGTTTACTTTGTACCGCCCGGAGGTCATATATATCGGAATCTGGAGCGATAAGAACTAAGGGTTGGTGTGGCCACAACTACAACAACTAGCGCTTCAAATTAGATTCTAAGGGCACTATTGAAAGTCTTTTTTTAGGTCCTGTAATAGGGAGGTGTAAGCCTCAAAAGCCTTTGCTCCTTCGACAGGGTCGGACGGCTTTCTTTGCCCTAGCTTGGCGAATCGCATCCCCGCACAATGACATTCTTTGTTTGTGAGCCCCTTAACGTTCTCTCTCAGTCTTTTAAGGGCTGGGAAGACAGTTGTAGAAATGAAGCCTATTGTCGTGCCGACCATCAAATACGAGATTGGGCCCCTTCTCAAAAATTTGATGGAATGGCCCACCCCACCCAAGAGCGCTAATGTCATAGGGGAACTCATTGCTGGAAACAATCCTTATGGTTTGTTTTGATATCTGGTAGGAATAAAAAAAAGTCTGAGTAGGTTGGTAAGCCTAGTGATAGGAGACTATCTAGCTTGGTTCGGAGAGCACTTGTTGGGTTAAATATTTATTTGTTGCTAAATGTTATGGCCTAACTTCTGAACTATTGACCCTACTTGTTCGGATGGGTATTCACCCTAATGTGTTCCCGGACCGCATGCATACATCCATAAGTAACTTAGTGCAACATGGAAAATTTCATTGAGAGGAATCAGCAAAGAAAAGAAAAACGGGTCAACAGTATCAACAAATCTATTTGAGAGATTGTGCTCAGGCTGAGTAGTGTCCACATGAGTTCGTTGAGGTGTTTACATAGTCCTGTGGTCCTCTTTTATATTCCGTCAAGAGTTCGGATTGCTCCACCTAAGTAGAATGAATAGAAGGAATTGGAAAAGAAAAGGGGAGCTATTGTGAAGCCAAGAAGGCGGAAGCAGAAAATCGATTATACCGAGTTCCCCAACAGCAGCTTAGCTTAGTAGCAACACTCTTTCTACTAGCAAGGAGCTACTGGATGCTTCTGATCAATAGATCACGAAGAGGAGGAAAAAAATCTTATGATGAGCATCTATTTGAGTCGATCATTTCCAAGATCTAATTCTTATTTTTTCTTATGTAATGGAAACGCCTTACAATCTGAAGTTTTACGCTTAAGGGAAGAAATATTCTTGGTGTATGCAAGACTTGGGACCCCCAGAATTTGTATGCAAGATGAGCCTACAAGAGTGCAAATAAACAGAGCCACCAAGTTTGAGAATAAGGTGGGATTACTAGATGTCGTGGCTGGTGAATCACTGATCAAAGAGCGGATTTTGGAGAGATTCTTCATCGATTTAGTGGTCGGTTAATCATTGATCAAAGAGCGAGTAGCCGCCACGTTCACTGATTTTGTGGGATCTATAGATGTTGTGGCTGGTTAACCACTTCTTCTTCTTCCACGAAGATTCAGACAAAACCGAGCTTGGATGGAACTGAACAAGATTTGGCGAACGAATACAAAGGTCAAAGGCTTTATTATTGAGAAAGTAAAAGGAGGTTATTCAGTAGCCATCGCAAGTTTCATTACTTTTCTTCCATTCTATCGCAGAAAGAAAAGGATATCGAACGATCGATTCACCATTGAGAACATTAACCCCAAAAAGAAAAATATTGTGGTGTTCTAACAGCGGTAGATCAAAAAAGAACTTGATGAATGAAATCCTCTGACAAAAAAAAGAGAACTTTTTTAATTCTGATGCCTATCGTCCCATGATAACCTAGGATTAGTGGTGATAGGGCTGATGTGGTATCTCGAAAATTGGGATTTGATGGTATCTGTAGAGCGGATCCCATGGGCTTCTATGGTGGAGGTTGGTTGAAGATGATGTGATGCAAGTGAAAGTATACGAAAAAGCTGTCGTAATGTTTCGTTCTTTGTTCCGTCGTCGATCAATGTATCACTCAATCAGAGGTCGCTCTGTCATTGTCTGATTTTTGTTTGTCTGATCACACTCGAAATTATGTATCTACTTATCATATTATTACCCCTGCTCGGTAGTTTTGTAGCAGGTTGTTTCGGATGTTTTCTAGGAAAAGAAGGAACCGCTATAATAACCACTATGTGCGTTTCATTCTCTTTGATCTTCTCTTTGATTGCTTTTTATGAAGTCGCACTAGGAGCTAGTACTTTCTATCTAAGAATTTCTCCATGGATCTCATCGGAAATGTTTCATGCTTATAGGGGACTTCTTTGGCGACAGTGAAGTCACCGGATGAATTGCCAAGAAAATAAATCAGATCCAGACGCGGTTGTTGTTCCACGGCGATACGGACTCGACCCGCTCCTACACACTTCGGGGTACCATAGCATGTCGGGAATAAGTGGGGACATACTGGACGTAACCACTCTCTTTGTTGGGGGCTGTGCTGCCCTGCCTTTCGATCGATATACAGTTGAGTAAGCCGATCACGAATGCTACATGTGTGGGAGCGATCCTTGTCAGGGAAGGTGAAGACGGCGCCTTGCATATGGGTAGCAAGAGGGCGCTTATGCCCCGATGGTGGGGCCTTATGGGGAAAGGCCTATCCCAATAAAGACAGCACACCCCCCACTTCAAGCACGCCTCTGTATCGATTGAATCACTTTTTTGGGCCAGTCGGTAGAACCGGTGAACCACGCGAGCTCGTTAGATGCGTGGGGCAGAGGGCTTGTAGAACCCCATTTGATTGATCCAGCCTTTTCTTCACTTCGATAGTGAATCACCTACTATTGGGGCAGGCCTGCATGCCGTATTTGAGACTACTAAGGTAGGCAGTGGACTCTTTCATTAGGTAAGGGAAAAAGGGGCCTAAGCACGGCAGATTCCGTACACTTGAGCGGCAAAGGAAAGCGAGACCTTACCTTTTTTCCAGGCCTGTACGGACATACAGTTCCCGCGAAAGATCAAGTTGGTGAGCCGCGTGATGGGAAACCTTCCCGCACGGTTCGGAGAGAACTGAATTAGAATGATAGGTTTACCACCACAACATTGCATGCAAGGGGAGCTCGCTCGATTCGCAGATTGGTCCGACTCGTAATTCACTTCTGACATTGTGTTCGATAGCCCTATCGTAGTGATGTTAATTGTGGTTACATTCATAAGTAGCTTGGTCCATCTTTATTCCATTTCATATATGTCCGAGGATCCGCATAGCCCTCGATTTATGTATTATTTAACCATTCCTACTTATTTCATGCAAATGTTGGTGACTGGAGATAACTCTCTTCAATTATTCCTGGTATGGGAGGGACTAGGTCTTGCTTCATATTTGTTAATTCATTAATTGTTCACGACTTCAGGCAGATAAAGCAACTATAAAAGCAATGCTTGTCAATCGAGTAGGTGATTTTGGATTAGCTCCTATGATTTTGGGTTGTTTTACTCTATTTCAAACAGTAGACTTTTAATTCATTTTTGCTCGTGCTAGTGCCCCCAGAAATTCTTGGATTTCTTGCAATATGAGATTGAACGCCATAACTCTTATTTGTATTTTACTTTTTATTGGTGTTGTTGGTAAATCTGCATAGATAGGATCGCATACTTGGTCACCTGATGCTATGGAGGGTCCCACTCCAGTATACGCTTTGATTCATGCAACTACTATGGTAACAGCCGGCGTATTCATGATAGCAAGGTGCTCCCCATTATTTGAATACCCACCTACGGCTTTGATTACTATTACTTTTGCAGGAGCTATGACGTCATTCCTTGCGGCAACCACTTGAATATTACAGAATGATGTAAAGAGGGTCATAGCTTATTCAACTTGCAGTCAATTAGGCTATATGACCTTTGCTTGCAGCATCTCTAACTATTCGGTAAGCATCTTTCACTTAATGAATCATGCGTTTTTCAAAGCATTACTATTCCTGAGTGCAGGTTCGGTGATTCATGCCATGTCGGATGAGCAAGATATGCGGAAGATGGGAGGGGGGGGCTTGCCTCCTTGTTCCCTTTTACCTATTCCATGATGCTCATGGGCAGCTTATCTCTAATTTGATTTCTTTTTCTAACTAGATATTATTCCCAATATTTGATCTTAGTGCTCGCTTACACCAAGTATACCATCAGTGGGAACTTTGCTTTCTAGTTGGGAAGTGTCTCTGTCCTTATCACTTCTTATTACTCCTTTCTTTCACTTTTTCTAACATTTCTAGTAACAACTAATTCATTCGGGCGAGACATCTTACGATGTCATGATGCGCTCAATCCTATGGCCATTCCTTTAATATTTCTAGCTCTCGGGAGTCTCTTTGTAGGATACTTGGCCAAAATGTGACCTGTTAGCCCAAAAGAAAGTACTGTGACGAAGCGGTTGTTGCTCACCCGACATGATCGTACGATGTCACAATTTACCCAACACGATCATCCGGAGTGAACATGAATTGAGGATCGGATGCCGGCGAAATTCCCGTCAATGGCTGAGATGTTCAGTCGACTCCCTCCCCCATTGTGGGGGTCCCGACCCCTACGAGTGAGCCGAAAAGGGAGGAGGAAAGAGGCCCTGGTGAATCTTCATAATTAGTGAACAAGTGTATGCTTTGCTGCCCAACAGTATGGAGTACTGACCACACCGAGGGATAGGCCCTGAAGCGAAGGACGGGAACGAGCGGAATCAATGCGTTCCAATTTTGAGCCTTGCACCGACCATCCAATGGACCGCGGACTAAACGGCTACTGCTTGAAAGGACTATGTGTAGGGGACCGCACCCCCCCCCATAAGGTACATCTCGCGCCTATGGGCCGCTATATTTGTAAGGCCCCGTAAACTATTTGTGGATGAAACCTAGTAGCTGTGGTGCCATTGTTCGAATAATGAGTTAGGAATGCGTAAAATTCTTCACGGCGAGCTTGCTCGTCGCGGTTCGGACCCTTGGTAGTGATTTAAGTTTCAAAAATGTAAAGAGTCAATTTTTCCAGAAAAGTGTCGATTCTGCGGTCAGGAATGCCACCGCATATCTGCTATGCGGACCGCATTCTTGCCGCAGAGCTTAACAGTAGGTTTGCAAAAATTGGTGTTGAGAATGCGGTCGATATGCGATAGCAGAATCGATCTGCGGACCGCAGATCTACCGCATAAATTCTCGAAGGTTTTTGAGTGTCAAATCTGCGGTGCACATGTGACCGCAGATCAAGAATGCGGACCGCATTTTGGTCGCATTCCATAACAAAACTTGTGTAAATTTTGAGAGCAATTCTGCGGTCACTATGCGGACCGCATGTTGATTCTGCGATCGCAGATGCGACCGCAGAACTGACCCGGCCAAGAAATTTTATAAAATCTAACCCGACCTCTTCTTTAATATAACACCTTTCTCCTTCATTTTATCATATCATCTTACCAAAATTAGAGAGAGAAGATAGTGGTATTAGAGAGAGGAGTTCTTCATCTTCAAAGATTGTTCCAACCATTGAGTTGAAAGGATTCTAGGGCCAAGATTCAACTTCCCCAATCTTTACAAGGTAAAAACCCTAGCTGTTTTCATTGATTTTCAGCTTTTAAAATGGGTAAAAGAGAGGTTTGCATATAATAGCTTTTCAAACTAGAATTTTACACTCATGCATGATTATTGAACTTGATTTTTAGCAAAGAGGAAGTCAATAGGCGTAAGAGTCTACAAAACGAGGTCGGCAAAGATAGGGTAGCTTGGGTAAGCATAAAGTAGGAAGTTAACAGAAGGAAACTCGATACCAGGTATGTATGGCTAATTTTGATTCTTGTGAAATCGCCTATATGTGTGAAATTTGTTTGGTTCGTGTTAAATTGCCAAATTGTGTGAAATTCTTGAAGTTGTTGTTGAACTATGAGTGATGTAACATGAGATTTGAGCCGAAAGATAAATGAGAGTTGAATTTGGTAAAAGAATTATGAATAATGGTTATGATGGCATATATGGTACCTTGTGGAAAAGAAACGAAACACTTGAGGTGTGGTAAGTTATTGAACATAACAAGTATGAACATTCTCGATTTTGGAACACTTGTAACTTGGTTGTGAAATTGGCTTGGGAAGTAATTGAGAACATGAACAAATGTGTAAATTGCATATTTGATCTTGTTGTAATTGTGTGTAGTGCCTTATCTGCTGTTTGTGATTGTTGTGCTTGAAAACTATACGGTGGGATCGGGTTGTGCGCCGCAACATGAAGAAATAAGGTGTGGGTTGGGGTGATAAGGGTGGCCGAGGTAATAAGGGTAGACAAGGTAATAAGGATGGAAATCGATCGAAATCGCAAATGAAATTGATACAAAATCATTGATATGAAATTGTGAAAGGAGACAGCATGAGAGTTTGCAACCTGTGGGGCACTGATTGCCCATATGTTTGACTACTTGCAATTTATGTGGTTGATTGGTTGTTGTTCTATTTGTTGACCTTAAACGTGCTTATGTTGACGCTTATCTGAAAAGAGTAAAAGGTGGGAAACATGGTTAGTTAGCTTAATTGATTTCTTGATGTAATCTATTGGCTGTCTTGTCATCGTGATTCTTTTTTAACGGTTTGAGTTTAGTTGGGACAAAGTTTGTCCATACATACCAGTACAATTCAAGTGTACTAACATCCCTTTTGCCGGGGACGCTACATTCGTGTTATGATTGTAGGTGGATCAGTAGCAGGCACTTCAGCTCATCGGCAGTAGTATCCTTCTCCTTTCACTGCCAGTTTTGGTGAGCCGTTTTCTTCCTCGGGGCCCTATGTGGTTCATGCCACTTTTGTTTAGATTTCATTTTGGTTTTGTAAGGTATAGCCGGAGCCTTGTTACCAGCAAGTATTGTATTCCCTTTTGTATACTAGAGGCTCTGTAGACACGTAAACTATGGGATTCCAGTCTTATGTATATATTATGTTATGTCGGGCGTTGTAAAAACTGCAAACTTGTTAATGAATCACTCGTATGGTTTTGTTGTTTATTGTGAAATCATTTATGATTAGTACGATATTTGGTTAATGAGAAACAATCAACACAGGGGTAACGCGTGGGAATGAAAGGCACCTAGGTCCGCCTGACTGGGGTTACCCGGTCAGGCGCCGGTCATGTCCCTCAATTTGGGGCATGACAAACTATCGCGGAGTTCACTTCACAGCTAACTTTGGGAAGAAGTTTCAACAAGGTTTGGAAACTCAGGTGAATCTCAGCACATCTTTCCATCCGCAGACCGACGGTCAGGCCGAGCGGACCATTCAGACGCTTGAAGATATGTTGCAGGCTTGTGTCTTAGATTTTAAAGGTAATTGGGATGAACACTTGCCACTGATAGAATTTGCTTACAATAACAGCTATCATGCTAGCATTCAGATGGCCCCGTTTGAGGCATTGTACGGGAGAAGATGTAGGTCGCCAATCGGGTGGTTTGAGGTAGGTGAAGCGGAATTGCTAGGGCCGGATATGGTGTACGAAACTATGGAAAAGGTCAAGGTTATTCAGGAGAGAATGAAAACAGCACAGAGTCGTCAAAAATCCTATGTAGACGTTCGCCGAAGGGATTTGGAGTTTCAAGTCGATGATTGGGTGTTCTTGAGGGTATCTCCTATGAAGGGAGTCATGCGATTCAGAAAGAAAGGGAAATTGAGTCCTAGGTATGTCGGGCCATATCGGATCGTTCAAATGATTGGTCAAGTTGCTTATAGGCTAGAGTTGCCTCCTGAGATGTCATCAGTGCACCCGCTATTCAATGTGTCCATGTTGAAGAAAGTGATTAGAGATCCATCCACCATCACGCCAGTCGAGGCTATAGAGGTTAATAAAGATTTGTCATATGAAGAAGTTCCAGTTTCCATTCTTGATAGGCACGTCCGTAAGTTGAGAAATAAGGAAGTTTCCTCTGTTAAAGTATTGTGGCGAAGTCAACAAGTTGAGGAGGCCACAAAGGCCAGGAAATTGAAGATTCGTGCAGAAAGAGAAAGTAGCAGCAGGGCCCGGTCAATGGGTCATTCAGGGAGATCACTTCCAGGGAGGGGGTCATCAGGGCCATCCCAGTCATATGCTCAGTCCTCCGCGAGTGCACCGCCATCCGTGCACAGTCATCGCAGGGCAGTTACTCGAGACCTGGTTCAGACAGCAGGAGGTCTCGTCAGTCTGGTCATCCTGGGTGAGATCCCAGTAGCAAGGGAGTCCTACATGCCCCAAGTGTGGGAGATTTCATACAGAGACATGCTACCTTGACATCCCGGTGGGCTTCGGGTATAGGGTGAGATGTCATATTCAGCGGGACTGCAGTGCACCCCATCAGGGTATAGGTAGGGGATCTGCTCAGTCATCCGGTTCTTCGGCTGGTACATCATCAGCGCGTACTCCAGCATCAGCAGGGTGTGGTGCAGCTAAGGGTGGAGCTTATGGTAGGGATGGACCTAGCCGATTCTATGCATTGAGTGGCCGTCAGAATGCCGAGGCTTCTCCAGATGTTGTTACAGGTATCCTGTCTATTGACACTATTAATTGCTATGCCCTTAGTGACCCAGGGTCCTCCTTGTCTTATGTTACTCCGTTCATTGTTTCAAGTTTTGGGATAGAACCCGAACAACTTCATGAGCCGTTCTCTGTGTCGACTCCGGTTGGTGATTCTATTTCAGCCTCACGAGTCTATAGAAATTATGTTGTCACGGTGAGTGGTCGTGTTACCACAGTCGATCTTATTGAGCTTGGGATGATTGATTTTGATGTAATTATGGGGATGGATTGGCTCTATTCATGCTTTGCCAAGCTTGACTGTCGGACGAGAGTTATGAGGCTCGAGTTCGCTAACGATCCAGTTATTGAATGGAGAGGAAATGGTGTAGTGCCAAGGGGTAGGTTTATTTCCTACCTTAAGGCTTTGAAGATGATTAAAAAGAGGTGTATCTATCACTTGGTTCGGGTGACGGACACCACCTCAGAGGTGCCTACCCTCGAGTACGTGCCAATTGTGAATGAATTTCTTGAAGTGTTTCCGGATGAGCTTCCAGGCATCCCGCCGGATAGGGAAATTGATTTTGGGATCGATGTATTGCCAGATACTCAGCCAATATCCATTCCACCATACATAATGGCACCAGCAGAGTTAAGGAAGTTAAAGGAGCAGCTGAGGGATTTATTAGAGAAAGGGTTCATACGACCGAGTGTGTCGCCGTGGGGTGCTCCGGTTCTTCTTGTCAAAAAGAAGGATGGGTCACTTAGAATGTGTATTGATTATCGGCAGCTCAACAAAGTCACAACCAAGAATAAATATCCTTTGCCTCAACTGGATGATCTGTTTGACCAATTGCAGGGAGCAAAGTTCTTCTCAAAGATTGATTTACGGTCTGGGTACCACCAGTTGAAAATCAGGGAGCAAGATATTCCTAAGACCGCCTTCAGAACTCGTTATGGTCACTTCGAGTTTTTAGTCATGTATTTTGGGCTAACCAATGCTCCAGCAGCTTTTATGGACCTTATGAATCGGGTATTCAAGCCATTCCTAGATTCCTTTATGATTGTATTCATTGACGACATCCTCATCTACTCTCGGAGTGAGGGACATGACCGGCGCCTGACCGGGTAACCCCAGTCAAGCGGACCTGGGTGCCTTTCATTCCCACGCATTACCCCTGTGTTGATTGTTTATCATTAACAAAATATCCTACTAATCATAAATGATTTCACAATAAACAAACAAAACCATACGAGTGATTCATTAACAAGTTTACAGTTTTTACAACGCCCGACATAACATAATATATACATAAGACTGGAATCCCACAGTTTACATGTCTACAGAGCCTCTAGTATACAAAATGGAATACAATACTTGCCGGTAACAAGGCTCCGGCTATACCTTCCAAAACCAAAAGAAAATCTAAACAAAAGTGGCATGAACCACACAGGGCCCCGGGGAAGAAAAGGGCTCACCAAAACTGGCAGTGAAAGAAGAAGGATACTACTGCCGATGAGCTGAAGTGCTTGCTACTGATCCACCTACAATCATAACACGAATGTAGCATCCCCGGAAAAAGGGACGTCAGTACACTTGAATTGTACTGGTATGTATGGACAAACTTTGTCCCAACTAAACTCAAGTCGTTAAACAAGAATCACGATGACAAGACAGCCAATAGATTACATCAAGAAATCAATTAAGCTAACTAACCATGTTTCCCACCTTTTACTCATTTCAGATAAACCTCAACACAAGCACGTTTACGGTCAATAAATAGAACAACAACCAATCAACCACATAAATTGCAAGTAGTCAAACATAGGGGCAATCAGTGCCCCACAGGTTGCAAACTCTCCTGCTGTCTCCTTTCACAATTTCATTTCAATGATTTTGTATCAATTTCATTTGCGATATCGATCGATTTCCATCCTTATTACCTCGTCAAGCATTATTACCTCGGACACCCTTATCACCCCAACCCACACCTTATTTCTTCATGTTGCGGCGCGCAACCCGATCCCACCGTAGAGTTTTCAAACACAACAATCACAAACAGCAGATAAGGCGCTACACACAATTACAACAAGTTTAAATAAGCAATTAACACATTTGTTCATGTTCTCAATTACTTCCCAAGCCAATTTCACAACCAAGTTACAAGTGTTCCAAAATCGAGAATGTTCATACTGTTATGTTCAATAACTTACCACACCACAAGTGTTTTGTTTCTTTTCCTCAAGGTACCATATATGCCATCATAACCATTATACACAATTCTTTTACCAAATTCAACTCTCATTTATCTTTCGGCTTAAATCTCATATTACATCACTCATAGTTCAACAACAACTTCAAGAATTTCACACAATTTGGCAATTTAGCACGAACCAAACAAATTTCACACATATAGGCAATGTCACAAGAATCAAAATTAGCCATACATACCTGGTATCGAGTTTCCTTCTGTTAACTTCCTACTTTATGCTTACCCAAGCTACCCTATCTTTGCCGACCTCGTTTTGTAGACTCTTACGCCTATTCACTTCCTCTTTGCAAAAAATCAAGTTCAATAATCATGCATGAGTATAAAATTCTAGTTTCAAAAGAAGTGTAGATTTGTAATGGTTTGTTTGTGTGTACATGGTGTATTAAGATGATTAAATAAGGTAAGAACTCATTGAAGTGACTAGTTTATGTGCAATTGTAACAATGTGATAGAATATGTGCATTTGTTGAGGCAAGAAAGTATATACAAGTTATGGAAAGTGTTGTATTTGTATATTATTGTTTGGTAATGTGTTCTGGGGGCCCTCTGATAGGTGGATATGTCCATAATACAAAGGAAACTCTAGCGAAATTTTTCTAAAATATAAGAGTTAGTTAAAATTTTGATAGTTTGCATATCATGTCTTTCAAAACCAACTCATTTTCTAAATCTGTATTCGAGGACGAATGATTTTAAGGAGGGAGGATGTAAGGCCCCGTAAAATTTTTGTGCATGAAACCTAGTAGTTGTGGTGCCATGGTCCGAATAATATGTCAGGAATGCGACCGTAAATCTGCTATGCTGACCGCATTCTTGCCGCAGAGCTTAACAGTAGGTTTGCAAAAATTGGTGTTGAGAATGTGATCGCTGAATGGATCTGCGGACCGCAGATCTACCGCATAAATTCTCGAAGGTTTTTGAGTGTCAAATCTGCGGTGCACTATGCGACCGCAGATCAAGAATGCGGACCGCATTTTGGTCGCATTCCGTAACAGAACTTGTGTAAATTTTGAGGCAATTCCGCGGTCACTATGCGGACCGCATGTTGATTCTGCGATCGCAGATGCGACCGCAGAATTAACCCGGCCTAGAAATTTTATAAAATCCAACCCGACCTCTTCTTTAATATAACACCTTTCTCCTTCATTTTATCATATCATCTTTCCAAAATTAGAGAGAGAAGAGAGGGTTTTTAGAGAGAGAAGTTCTTCATCTTCAAAGATTGTTCCAACCATTGAGTCCAAAGGATTCTAGGGCCAATATTCAACTTCCCCAATCTTTACAAGGTAAAAACCCTAGCTGTTTTCTTTGATTTTCAGTTTTAAAATGGGTAAAAGAGAGGTTTGCATATAATAGCTTTTGAAACTAGAATTTTACACTCATGCATGATTATTGAACTTGATTTTTAGCAAAGAGGAAGTGAATAGGCGTAAGAGTCTACAAAACAAGGTCAGCAAAGATAGGGTACTTGGGTAAGCATAAAGTAGGAAGTTAACAGAATGAAACTCGATACCAGGTATGTATGGCTAATTTTGATTCTTGTGAAATCGCCTATATGTGTGAAATTTTTTTGGTTCATGTTAAATTGCCAAATTGTGTGAAATTCATGAAGTTGTTGTTGAACTATGAGTGATGTAATATGAGATTTGAGCCGAAAGATAAATGAGAGTTGAATTTGGCAAAGGAATTGTGAATAATGGTTATGATGGCATATATGGTACCTTGTGGAAAAGAAACGAAACACTTAAGGTGTGGTAAGTTATTGAACATAACAGTATGAACATTCTCGATTTTGGAACACTTGTAACTTGGTTGTGAAATTGGCTTGGGAAGTAATTGAGAACATGAACCAATGTGTAAATTGGTTATTTGAACTTGTTGTAATTGTGTGTAGTGCCTTATCTGCTGTTTGTGATTGTTGTGTTTGAAAACTGTACGGTGGGATCGGGTTGCGCGCTGCAACATGAAGAAATAAGGTGTTGGTTGGGGTGATAAGGGTGGCCAAGGTAATAAGGGTGGATGAGGTAATAATGATGGAAAGCGATCGAAATCGCAAATGAAATTGATACAAAATCATTGATATGAAATTGTGAAAGGAGACAGCAGGAGAGTTTGCAACCTGTGGGGCACCGATTGCCCCTATGTTTGACTACTTGCAATTTATGTGGTTGATTGGTTGTTGTTCTATTTGTTGACCTTAAACGTGCTTGTGTTGAGGCTTATCTGAAATGAGTAAAAGGTAGGAAACATGGTTAGTTAGCTTAATTGATTTCTTGATGTAATCTATTGGCTGTCTTGTCATCGTGATTCTTGTTTAACGGCTTCAATTTACTTGGGACAAAGTTTGTCCATACATAGCAGTACAATTCAAGTGTACTGACGTCCCTTTTGCTGGGGACGCTACATTCGTGTTATGATTGTATGTGGATCAGAAGCAGGCACATCAGCTCATTGGGAGTAGTATCCTTCTCCTTTCACTGCCAGTTTTGGTGAGCCCTTTTCTTCCTCGGGGCCCTGTGTGGTTCATGCCACTTTTGTTTAGATTTCATTTTGGTTTTGTAAGGTATATTCGGAGCCTTGTTACAGGAAAGTATTGTATTCCCTTTTGTATACTAGAGGCTCTGTAGACATGTAAACTGTGGGATTCCAGTCTTATGTATATATTATGTTATGTCGGGCGTTGTAAAAACTGCAAACTTGTTAATGAATCACTCGTATGGTTTTGTTTGTTTATTGTGAAATCATTTATGATTAGTAGGATATTTGGTTAATGAGAAACAATCAACACAGGGGTAACGCGTGGGAATGAAAGGCACCCAGATCCGCTTGACTGGGGTTACCCGGTCAGGCGCCGATCATGTCCCTCAATTTGGGGCGTGACAATAACTATCCAAGAAGACACTCGAAAAATGAAGGAGAAATAAACCCACCCGGTGGACTACCGAGCGGAAAGTCCTACGACACAGGAGCGGGATTCTCTAAAAAGCAAAGGTCGTGGGTGGCCAAGAGGGCCCACTTGGAGAATTGGGATCTCAGTAGGAAATGCGAAGGTTGCAACAAGACGGTTGGTCAAAGAGAATCAACTAGTAGAGTACTGATCTGAGTAGGCTCATAACAGGGAATACCCAAACCATGGGAACCGGGGCCTGGCTATCCTTCGTTTGCGGTCTACGTTTCGGCTTTATCCGTCGACAGCTGAATGTTTTGATCTGGTTCGATTCATGATCGCATCTACAAACCTTATCCCGTGGGCTTTAGCAGACATTTTTCATTCTTCACCCGGTCCTTAGTAGCGTTTCCATAGTCAACCTAATCGATTACCTTTTCCAACGCTCTAAATAGGCCTTCGCCCTTACGCCTTTATATATAATAGAAGAAAACTAGATAGTTGTATATAGAATTAGCCAGATCGTCTGAAGCATGAACAAAATCGCCTTTATTCTGAAGGCCTAGCGAGTTTTTTTTTTCAAAGGCGGTCCATCGCTTTCCTCTGACCGATGACTCGCTTGTTCAGTACTACTAACTATTAAAGGAGGATGTTGCCCCCTCAGGACTACCAGTAGTTTTGGTTGTTGAATCTCGTACATGTTAGATTGTGGTTATATTGGCTGCAAGAGGAACGTAGGCGTTTTAGGTGTGTGTTGACCATGCACTCTCGCTTCGTGTAATATCGTATGTATAATATAGGTAGTTTGGTGATTGACCTCAATGCTAATGGTGATCCCCAAGGTTCAACGAATGAATGAAGCTATGATCCTACCCGCATAGAGATAATGGTCTTCCTATATGTCTCCAAGCTGGCCATAACAGAATTGATAGGCGAAGTAGTCAATAACAGTCTGTTCTCGCCTATTGATATATAGCAGGTTACTTCCAATCACAAACCATTTGAAATAGAATTGCTACTTTTTTCTTGTTATTTATATAGTGGTATTCTCCACCCCTCTCAAATAAAGTATAGGGGGGAACTGGAAGTGAGAAGGAAAAAGAGAAAAAGATTGACAAGTCTAATGGGGGAAGAATGGCTGACACGTTGACTGCCTTCGATACTAGAAACAAAAACCCAAGCGGTCTAACCTAACCCCCAGGGCGGAACCCAACCGAAAGGCGCTAGAAGGACTAAGTGCAAGCGAGATAAAGAAAGCAGCTGGCCCTATGTGTAAAACCTTTCCGCGGGATAGTCTTTCTCCAACCTTTGACACCAAGGGATAAGAGCTTATTGCTGGCGATGACTTGGTGAAGGGAATCTGCGAGAGAAGGTTCTCGAACCGGGTTACGATCGAATAGAGCACGAAACCAACGAGTTTAGTCGAACAAGGTAACAAGTCTAAGGGAAGGATCAAGCTTGAAAGGATTGGACGAGCGTAGGCTTAATAGAGAACGCAGACCCCCTACTTATAGATATGAGATCAATGACTTAAATAAAAAAAATGTTGAGAGAAAGTCTTAGCCCTTAAAATGTGTTGCGAAGAGAGATCGAAGACGAAGATTTTATGATGCAATGTGGGCATTGTATGGAAAAGACAAATAAAGGAACAAACCACCGGAAGGGCATACCTCAAGGGGCACCAATCTCCCACGGCAAAGATCTATCCGCGCGAAGCCGACCTATGGATAGAAGGAAAGATGCATGAAAGGCAAATGAAAGAAGAAAGAAAAATTTTCTTTAGAAGTGTAAGATAGGCCGACGGGGAGTACGCAGCCAAACAACCAATGGGGTTTACAGTAGTGATAGCTGAACTAATCAGATGGGCCGCCCAAAAACTTACGCTGATATTTAAATCGGAAATCAATATCAGGTCCCGGCTATCCGAAAAACACAGACTGAAGCGAAAGATCATAAAATGCAACACAATAAAGGGGGTCTTTATACTGTAGCTTGCGTAAAGGAAGAAGCTAATCAATAATAATTGAGATAGGGAGGAGAAAGAGAGATTTTCGAACCTGCAAGAAGCAAGCAATAATGGCTTTTCAGCCGTTGCGTGGTAGCTTGTAGTTTAGGGGTATAGTAGGGGTGCCTTTCTCTCAAACTTTTCTATAATATAAGATAAGCTTTTTGGAACCACAGTTTTAGAGTTTTCCCCAACCAACCTATACCTTGCTAATAAAAAGGGGCTTCCCTTTTTAAGCTGCATTCAACTACTGCATAAATAATGGATCCGCTGGGCTGGATGAGAAACCTTCTATCTAGCCTTTGTACCAATAGTAGAGTGGCTTGTTACTTTCAATCAGAAAAGGAAGATTGAGCAAGGCACATGAGAAAGAAGTTTTCCCCTCTTCTCTACCGCCGCCACATATGTAGAAAAAGAAGAAGCAGAGAAGGAAGAATAACCGTTTGACTTTGGCACATGAGATGGCGGGTTTGTCTAGGTAACATAACAGAAATTTATCGGACTGCAAATCCTGGAATGACGGTTCGACCCTGTCCTTGGCCTCGAGGAGTGGTGAGCAGCACGAAACTTGTTTCAATCAAATGACTTAGTAATAGGGTAAGAGGCTTTCCTTTGTTATTGAAATACACATAAAACATTCTAGAACTTCCAAACCAAAGAAATGCAAGATGAGAAGGATATGTTTACGTTACGCTTCAATAGAATGAATTCAGTAAGGGTAGAATAGGCCCTATGGTCGATCGAAGGTGCTATCCCACTTGAACTCAAATCTATCTGACCTTCAACCCAGCCATCTCATAACAAAATGTTAGACAAATCTCAAGCCTTACACAACCAAATTGGTTGAGAAAAAGGAAACCCCATCGACAAAGCACTCCCGCCCCAAAAAGCGGAGACCGAAGAACCGCCAGGTTGTCGAGGACATGTCTGAAGAGTAGGCGGGCACCCTCTAGGTTGACCACCGTACACACTAATGGACTTTGGGGGGGAGGCGAATGGGAACTAACCAAAAACCCTCTCTTTACTTAATGGATAGCGCTTATTCTTTTTCAATCAACAAAATGAGAAATAGGGGAGAAAAAAAAAAGGTCTTTATTGAAGAGGATTTGCACCTGAAATAGGACTAATGCAGATCCAGAAGAATGGTCTGGGCTTTCGAAAAGATGAAGATGCAAGGGGTAAAGAGACAGTCTTTTCAACAAGCAAGCTGACATAAGGATTCTTGCTCTCGCCCAGTTAGAGCAAATAGAGATTCTCGGACGGGGAAAAGCGGCACTGGACATCTATTAAAGAAGACCAACAACAAAGCCATACCATGCCCTCGGGAGAAAGTAGTGATGATTTCCATAAATGCTGCCCTCGAGGACGTGTACAAAAAGGTCTTTGCTGATTCCTATCAATATGGTTCATCTCTTAGTAGAGGGGCGTGAAAAGTGGAGACATTGCCTGAATGAATAGGGATCAATTGATAGACATTTTTCATGAGGAAGAGAATCCAGGATGAACGTTTTTCTCATTCGCTATGCATTGACTGGATGCGTACTCGCGTGATCAATCAATGGATGGGGGAATTGCGTGAATGATGAGACCGGCCTAACATAAATTCAAGGCTTTTCCCTCTCTTGATGGTGAATCTTGATTGACCGACACTAGCAACCGATTTGGAGAAACAAGAAGCATGGCACGAGATAGGCGGCAGATCAATTTTCGATAGTGAATTACTTGACTCGATGGATAGATGGAGAGCCCTCCAACTCAAGCACGAAATCAATGTTAAGTCAACAATCATCGAGAGGGGTACTACCAAGTGAGATCGTGACAAGCCCCTTGTATAGGTATAGGTTGGAAAACCTGCACTTCTTCAAATATCCCATAAATCAAAATAAAGTAGGGACTTCAAAGCTTGACTAACAAGCAAGAAAGTTTACTTTTCGAAAGAAAAAGGGCGCCCTAGCTGCAATAAAAAAATAGCGCTAACGAGCCAGAAAAGCCCCCTTTGTATAGATAGGGTGTTAGCGCTTTACTAATAACATTTATAAGGCATACTTTTTTCAGCTTGATCGAAATCGATTCTATGATTGAATAGCAGAAGTGCTACTTAGTAGTAGAAAATCGTAGAGACAGACATATAGGGGACTCTTTCATACCTGCTAACTCCTAGGATGAGAAGTAGGTCCCTTGTTTTTGGCAGGAAGTGTTCCAGCCTTTATTGCCCATCGGTAGAGTGAGTCTACTTAGTGAACTGGTAGGACGCAGAGATTTATTGAATAATACGAATATCGAGAGTGGATAATTGATTGCCGCCTCCTTGTCTTGGAGGCTCTCCGGCCGGGGAGGGGCTTGCTATCGTAACCTTTTCTCCCGGTGTATGTGAAAAAGAGTGACGAACTCATTTTTATTCGGTCATAGGTTGGTCAAAAGAACAAGATTCGGCTTCCAATATTACGTCTGTTATTCCGTAGTAGCTTAGTGGTAGAGAGGTCGGCCGTTAACTGATTGGTTGTAGGTTCGAATCGTACTTGGGGAAATTTTTTAGTTATCGCTTTTCTAACCTAGTGACCCATGTCCTTCTCCTTTATTTCTAAAGCGGTAAGTTGATTGTTCGTTTTTATTCCTCACTCTCGTATAGGTTTACATGGTTCGTTCCATTCTTAGGGATAAAAAGGATCCACTGGAAAGACTGGAGTAGTATCTTCATTAACCGGAAGGAATTAGTCTCCACTAGCGTCATTCAAAGAACGAACAAGAAAAGGGTTTCTGTTTAGGATAGATGGATGTGGCCCAATGGCTAAAGCTCAGCCAACTTCTTGAAGACTGAACTCTCTTCTATATAGGATTCGAGTTCTTTATCAAGGGGGATGGTCTAATTTACTAGTGGCAACGAAGTTCTTGGTAATTAGCAAGGGGGAAGGAGGATATCCACTAATTTCATTCATTCGGTGCCTGCGCGGCCCACAACAAACGAAGGGGGAAAGCTTGCTTTGCTTGTTGTAGCCCTATTTTTGTAGATTAGGCTTGGTAAGCGTAAGCTATATTTAAGTAGGCTTGCAGCTTCGCTCAGCAGAAGAGCATGACTTTAAATTATATTAGTAAAGCGCTAGCGCCCAACCTATACAAGGGCTTTGAAGGTATAGGGGAAGAAAAGAAAAAAAGAGGGTCATTTTCTTTTAGGAACATGGCTCCTTCCTTCACTTGATCATGAACACGCAGCTTTGGCAGAAACGACGAGGTGGAGCTGGGGAAGGCCGATGACTACATGAGGGTGAACTGACTAAATGACTAGATTCTTCCAGAACTAGAGATAGTTATCGTATGTATCAGCTTTACCCCTTGTGATTCACATCCAAGCAACGGTCGTAGTCAATATAACTTGGTTTAATAAGTCCAAGATCGATCCCACAGAGAATTAACCTACCAATTGCAATTATCACAACCCCAAAAGTACTTCCGAATCAAGTTCCCAAAATTTGAATATATATATGTGTGGTTTCGAACAACTACTTTGCAAGAATTAAAGAATGCTTTAAAAGAAAGAATTGAATGTTGAATAAAATAATATAGAGAAAGACTAAGGTATTGATTTCCCCTATTGATGGAATCCCTTATCGTTATGCTCCTACAAATTGTTAATATATTCTATCAATCATGAACGCTATGTGTATCCTAACCCTCTCCCGAGCAATTACAATAATTTACTAGTGCACTCTCCCGAGCTACCCTAGATAGCTTTAATTTAAATAGTTCACTTTAGATTGCACCCAAGACTTCGTTATTCCTAACCCCGTCTTTACGCCTAAAATTATAGATTCCTCTAATAACCTAGGTGTGGTGTTGTTCAACAATAAACCTAAATATGCACTCTTTTCCAAGTTATGCACACTAAATAGGCAGCGCTAATTGGGAGCTCTACCAATTAACTACAATAAGAATGAAGTTGAACAAATAGAAATCTAATTCACAATTTGTAATCACATAAACGATAAGTTCATCTGTCACTAGGTTCCATCAAAACCTTAGAAAAGAATTTAGCTACTCATGCTTGAAGAAACAAGAAGAATAATAATTGAAATCGAATTGCTTGATATAAAATAATAGAAGGAGTTTGAGAGGAATCTCTCCTACTAAAACCTTGCAAAAGTATTGAAGAAATAAAGTACATGCCTCTATGGGGCAAACTAGGAGTTTATATAGATGTTTTAGGGCTAAAAAAACTAAGTTTGAGTACAATTAGGACTGCTGCTGCGGCGACTTCCGCGGTTCGTTCGCGGCCGCGGATGGACCGCGAACAGTAAAACTTCAGAGAGCCTGTTTTTGCGCGGTTCATCCGCGGTGTTTCACCCTGTTATGTTGCGAATTTGGGAAAACTCAAAACATAAACGTTGTATCCCTTTGCATTATCTTTCCAACCATATATTGTGGAGCCACAATGCAGTTATGAGCGAAACGTTATGTCCAATTTACTAAACAGTGCACAATATGCCTCATCCATTCTTCGCTTGTTCTACACTTATCAAATTTGACCCCCGAACTCGATCCCGGCTTAATTCCTTGGGCTTTTACTCAGACTTCAAAGCTCCAAATCACTTAAATGCATTCCATAACATCCATATAGCTCGGAATCACACCTTCCCAGCTACTTTCAACATAAGTTCTTGACTTGTACCACATTTTGGCCTTTTTCACCATCTTTTGACTCCAAAACTTGCTCTTTTAGTCTTCATTAGCTCAAGTGTACCTATAACACACTAAGAACACTAATAAAAGCATTTTTCATCATAAACAATGTCAAAACAACAATAAAGTGTGATTATTTACGGCATAAATATAGTCAAAATCACCTATTATCAATACCCCACACTTAAACCTTTGCTCGTCCTCGAGCAACCTTAATCACACTTTAGGCCAATTTTATTTATGTCTCCCCCAAATTATATCACAAAAGCTATTTTTCATGATTAACCTAAGATATGCACAATCCTTACCTAATCGTAAACTCTCATGCCAACACATTATTATTGCTTACTCTAATTATTACCAAAAACTTGCAAATTTACCTACTTCCTCTTGAGTTACACACCCTTACATAGTTCATTGAGAGAAGTTCCCACACATAAACAATTCATAACATGGAACTTATAAATATCGGAAAAATTCATATGCATACAGACACACCATAGGCTTGCCCCTAGTGTAATATTCCACTAATCGAGTTATTCAATCATAGATCAAGAGGTCTTTAAGGGTTGTAATGTAGGCTATGGGACGGGTAGGATACTTTTGGTTATAGTGACTAGCCTCCCTAAGCACATTTCTTTTCTTTTTCACAACTTTCCTTTTTGTTTACTTTCTTATGTCTCCCATAAACATACCTTCACCTTTCTTCAATTTTAACCCCCACTTTTCTTTTATTGATGTAGCTGGCCTTTCTAAAATTTTATTCAATATAGCTCTTTTTCTCAGAATATTTTTCATTGCCTTGCAATACATTTACATTATTTTGGCCAGCTCACTATTTTCTACCATTCATTCTTGATTTTCCCTTTTCAATTTCCCTTCAACCCACACTTAAACTTTTGCATATTCATTACAATACAAGTTCTTCTAGGAGGTAAAGTAGAACAAATATAATAATTTGAAGAACATTCAAGGGTTATCAAAAAAATAGGCTTTAAGCTCAAAGGGGTTAACTAAGATATAATGTACGGGTGAATTCATGTCTATTGGTATATGGGGTTACACAAAGAAATGCCTCTATCCTTTCTACAACCAAACAACTTCTAATTCGCTTTGCAAACACACAGGTCAAGTTCTAGGCATCATGTACAACATACAATGTAAGTAAAAACCTCACACACACATGGCATGCAACTCATTTGGAATCCGATTTATCTACAAAGTCCTATCGATGTTCAAGCAAGCATTATTGTGCAATTTAAGGCATATTAAGATTATACAATCAAGCTTAGAAGATACATTCTCAAGTTCAATTTACGCTTTTGCTAATGTGCATATTCGGGGTTACATGTTGCCCTTTTTACCTCTAATCCTAAGAAAAGAAAGAAAGAAAGAAAAAATCTACCTAACCCGGTTCAATAAAAACCCTTGGAAAAGAACCGTGGTCAAAAGAAAAACCAAGGGGGAGATGATACACTACCTAGAAAAAGAAAATAAAAGTAAGAAAAATTCCTACGTGGACTACTTCCCTCAAGAGTACTTGTCCTAAATAGTCCGTCATAAGGAAGAGTCCTCTACTCATATTTTTGGATTTTTAAATTTTCTAATTTTTTTGTATTTTTTTATTCCGACTTGGACCCTTAAGAAACCCGTCGCCAAGTGTCCATCATCGGGCCAAGCTAGCTAATATAATTTACAGCTACATCTACTATATACAATATACAATACAAGATAAGTCTCCCACCCCACACTTAAAATCATGCCATGTCCTTATGGCATAACAATACATGTATAGCACAGAAGGTTGAGACAACTTACCTGGGATCTACCCCGTGTCTAGCCACTTTATCACTTTCTTTTTCACCCTATCCTTCATATTCGGGTTCAGCCTTCTTTTGCGTTTCCTGGAAGGTTTGTGCGCCTCTTCTCGGAGAATCTTGTGCATGCAGTATGCAAGGCTGATCCCCTTTATGTCTGCCATGGTCCACCCAATGGCAGTCTTGCATTCTTTTAGTACTTGTATAAGCTTTAGAGCCTGCACATCTAGCAAACCAGATGAAGTAATAGCAGGTAAAGTGGAGTTAGGGTCTAGAAATCCATATCTAAGATGTGATGGTAGTGGTTTAAGCTCAAGCTTTGGTGGCTCTTCTATGGATGGCTTTGCTGGTGGGCTTTCTCTTTTCTCTAAGTGTAGAGGTTTGAATTCGCTCTCTCTGCCAGAATCCCTTGCCTTCCAGAGATAATACCCATTCGGCCAAACTTTCCCCATTTACCTCTTCTACGTTCATCGGGCATGCTTGCAGTGGATCTTCGATAGTCAATTCTGCATCGTCGGTTTCCACTATCACATCAACCGCATCAACTAGAGAGCAATTTGCAAACTCACTAGGGCGCCTCATGGATTTTTGCACATTGATGATGATCTCCTCATCATTCAACCTCATCTTGAGTTCCCCAGTTTCACAATCAATTATGGCTCTCCTGGTGGCTATGAATGGTCTTCCCATGATTAGGGGAATTTCTTCGTCGACCTTGCAATCAAGAATAACAAAATCGACGGGAAACACGAACTTCCCAACCTGGATTAGCACATCATCTATAATACCAAATGGATGCTTAACCGTCCCGTTAGCAAGCTGTAAAAGCATAGAGGTGGGTCTGGCTCTTCCAATACCTAACCTCTTATAGACAACTAAGGGCATGGGATTAATGCTTGCCCCCAAATCACATAAAGCCTTAGCAAAGGCATAATTCCCTATAGTGCATGGGATGGTGAAACTACCTGGATCAGATAGCTTATCAGCAATGGGTCTAGAGACCACTGCACTACAAGTCTGGGTGAGTGTAACTGTGGCCAAGTCATGGAAATGAAATTTCCGCGACATCAAATCCTTCATCATCTTAGCATAACCAGGCATTTCTTTTAGAGCTTCAATTAATGGGATGTTTACCTGGATTTGCTTGAGCATGTCGAAGAACTTTTTGTATTGTTCCTCTTTTTGGTGTTTGGCCAGCCTTTGGGGGAATGGTGGTGGAGGCCTCTTCTTCCCGGTGACTTGGGATTTATCTTTGTCTATCGTTTTCTCATCAATCTGCTGCTCTACCTTTTCTGCTACTTTCTCCGTTCCCTATTGTGCTTCTTTATTTTCAGCAATTGGCTGGACTGTGACTTTTTTCAACCCTGTGGATTCATCCAGTTCAATGGGCAATGGAGTAGGTATCTCAGCCTGTTTGTCAATTTTCTCACTTTCATCCTCAGCATCAAGATCTCTACCGCTTCTCAGAGTCACTGCCATTATTTGTTTTGGGATTTGGTCCTTTCGGTTCGTTTGTGTATCTACAGGTAATGTCCCTTGAGGCCGATTGTTAAGTGACATAGCAATCTGCCCCATCTGCACTTCTATATTTTTGATTGCTGCATCATGTGCATCTATTCTCTCATTGGTTTTGGCATTTGACCCAATTACCTGTTGCATCATAGCTTTCAATTCTGTAAACCCATCGTCATGTCTACCCCCATGCTGTGGTGGAGGTGGATAATATCCCTGCTGCTGATTGCCGAAATTCTGAGGTCTAGGATATGGGGTCATGTTGTGTGGTGGCCTCATACCTACTGCATTAAATTGTGGCTGGGGGGTCTGTACTGCATTGGAGCCTGTTGGCCCCAGTTTTGATTAACTTGTTGATGCCCTCCATAGTTAGCCACATAATTCATATCCTCTTCCTGATGATGATGTTCTTGGTCTGCAGCCCATGGATTACCTATGGGTTGGCTAATGCATGATGTGCATAAACCACCATTGGTAGTATCCACAATGTGAACCTGCTGCTTAACCCCTGATTCTTCCACCTTCTTTGTCAGGATGCTCATTTGTGTTAATAAAGTTGCCACATTCTCCTCCAGAGTGTTGGATGGATCCAGAGGTACAGAGTGTACTACTGGTGTGACAGGAGCATTCCTGGACGTCCACCCGGAATTTTGAGCCATCTTGTCCAGCAAATTTTGGCCCTCTCTCCAAGTCTTGCTCAGAAAAGCCCCACATGCTGAAGCATCTACAATATTCTTCATACTGTCTAAAAGTCCCATGTAGAACCTTTGACCCAACATCTGTTCAGGAATCCCATGGTAAGGACACAAAACAAGCATGCCTTTGAATCTGCCCCAAGTTTCATTTAGTGTTTCCAGTGGTTTCTGCTTGAAGCTCACAATCTCATCAATTTGTTGAGCTGTTTTGTTGGGTGGATGAAACTTGTTGTGGAATTGTTTGACTAACTCATCCCAAGTTGCAATGGAGTTTATCGGGAGTGAGTTTAGCCATATCTGTGCTGCTCCTGTAACTGAGAATGGAAAAAGTAGTAATCCGATAGCTTCCGGAGTTACATTCGGTTGCCTTTGTGTTTTGCATATTGATAGAAAGTTTTTGAGGTGCTGCTGTGGATCTTCAACTTGAGACCCAGAGAATAATCCCTTGTCTTGCAACAAGTGAAGCATGTTGTTAGTAATCTGGATAGACTCAGCTTGAATTGCTGGCACAACGACGGTAGTTGCCAAATTATCCGCCGTGGGTTGTGCCCAGTCGAACAATGCACCTTCTTGTGCCTCCTGTGCCTCTTGCATATTTAGCCCGGCTTGCTGGTTTTGAGTGTTTATGTCACCCATGTTGAAGTCTAGTTTGATTGGTTGTTGAGATTGTTGAATTTGTTTGATGGCTTTGTTACGTGCCCGGAAGGTTTGCTCGGGGTCTGAGAGTCCTTCAATTAGTTCTCCAGTCCTTGCAGATTTTCTAGGCATGCACCTGAATACCCAAATCAACAAACATCAAAATATTCAATGTAGAGTGTAGAAAGAACCTGAATACACAAGAATCTTGAAGTTCTGGCAATGGCAATTGATAATTCCGTTAATTCCCCGGCAACGGCGCCAAAATTGATTCACGTCCAAGCAATGGTCGTAGTCAATATAACTTGGTTTAATAAGTCCAAGATCGATCCCACAGAGAATTAACCTACCAATTGCAATTATCACAACCCCAAAAGTACTTCCGAATCAAGTTCCCAAACTTTGAATATATATATGTGTGGTTTCCAACAACTACTTTGCAAGAATTAAAGAATGCTTTAAAAGAAAGAACTGAATGCTGAATAAAATAATATAGAGAAAGACTAAGGTATTGATTTCCCCTATAGATGGAATCCCTTATCGTTATGCTCCTACAAATTGTTAATATATTATATCAATCATGAACGCTATGTGTATCGTAACCCTCTCCCGAGCAATTACAATAATTTACTAGTGCACTCTCCCGAGCTACCCTAGCTAGCTTTAATTTAAATAGTTCACTTTAGATTGCACCCAAGACTTCGTTATTCCTAACCCCGTCTTTACGCCTAAAATTATAGATACCTCTAATAACCTAGGTGTGGTGTTGTTCAACAATAAACCTAAATATGCACTCTTTTCTAAGTTATGCACATTAAATAGGCACCGCTAATTGGGAGCTCTACCAATTAACTACAATAAGAATGAAGTTGAACAAATAGAAATCTAATTCACAATTTGTAATCACATAAACGATAAGTTCATCTATCACTAGGTTCCATCAAAACCTTAGAAAAGAATTTAGCTACTCATGCTTGAAGAAACAAGAAGAATAATAATTGAAATCATAAAGAATTGCTTGATATAAAATAATAGAAAGAGTTTGAGAGGAATCTCTCCTACTAAAACCTTGCAAAAGTATTGAAGAAATAAAGTACATGCCTCTATGGGGAAAACTAGGAGTTTATATAGAGGTTTTAGGGCTAAAAAAACTATGTTTGAGTACAATTAGGACTGCTGCTGCGGCGACTTCCGCGGTTCGTTCGCGGCCGCGGACGGACCGCGAACAGTAAAACTTCAGAGAGCCTGTTTTTCCGCGGTTCATCCGCGGTCGCGGAGAAACCGCGGTTTTTCACCCTGTTCCTTTGCGCATTTGGGAAAATGCAAAACATGAAAGTTGTAACCCTTTGAATTATCTTGCCAACCATATATTGTGGAGCCAATATGCAGTTATGAGAGAAACGTTATGTCCAATGTACTAAACAGTACACAATATGCCTCATCCATTCTTCGCTTGTTCTACACTTATCAAATTTGACCCCCGAACTCGATCCCGGCTTAATTCCTTGGGCTTTTACTCAGACTTCAAAGCTCCAAATCACTTAAATTCATTCCATAACATCCATATAGCTCGGAATCACACCTTCCCAGCTACTTTCAACATAAGTTCTTGACTTGTACCACATTTTGGCCTTTTTCACCATCTTTTGACTCCAAAACTTGCACTTTTAGTCTTCATTAGCTCAAGTGTACCTATAACACACTATGAACACTAATAAAAGCATTTTTTCATCATAAACAATATCAAAACAACAATAAAATGTGATTATTTAGGGCATAAATATAGTCAAAATCACCTATTATCACCTTGCTTTACAGAGATAGTTATGAACTGACTAAATGACTACATTCTCCCAGAACGCTAGCTAAGCTAATTGTCTTTATTTCTTTCAAATAAAACAATAAGCTTTTAGATGGATTCAGGGCGCTGCCCCCTTTCTTAGAATTAGAACCCATTGAATGGGGCCTCTGCCCGGGAAGGAGAGAGTGGCCGAGTGGTCAAAAGCGGCAGCCTATAAATTTATTGAATTTTTTCTACGTAGGTTCGAATCCTGCCTCTCCCACTTGTTTGGTATAGACTTCATAAAAGAGAAAAAAGGCATTCGTTAGTGTAGGAAGGCCAACCGAGAGAAGCTCTTTCTTTTTTTTTGGTCGTTCCGTGAAGTGAAATTGTATCGTATGTTAGTTAGAGTGGTTGGCGAACTACTACAATCTATAGATTTGCCATCCATATCCAATCCCAACAAAAATAGAAGCGAGTCGCTTCCTGCCTGTCTTGTAGTCGTAGTCTTTTAGCTTATGTAGTCGTTGGCCTTCCTACATGCATGCATCCGCCAGAATGCTTCCTTGGTTAAGGATTAATCCAAGCCGATACATATGATAGGCGAAGGAAATACCCCCATTTCATAGTGCCTGGGGAACGCAAGTTTGATCGAGGATTGGAGAGGAGAGGTGGAAGAAAGGGCTCGGAATGGATTTAGGAGTCTTTGTGCGAGCCGTATGCAATGAGAGTCGCACGTACGGTAACGATGGGGGTTCGCATCTATACGTGTAGTTTGGTGCTTAGGCCTACCCAGCCTATTTGTTCCATGATCTATGGGTCTACGGGATCTACCCACTTCATTCAATTAGCCAAGATTTTGACCGGATACGAAATCACCGGTGCTCGATCTAGTGGTATTTTTATGGGGATTCTATTTATCGCTGTAGGATCCCTATTCAAGATCACTGCAGTTCCTTTTCGGGCGGCTGTAGGATGGCCACCTATAGGTAGTAGGGTAGGGTGGGGGTACTGCTAAGATTGCGGCCAATCTTCTTAACCGCGCGCGGGCCGGTCTTAGAGCACGTGAAACTAATCACTACCTCGTAAGGGCGTTGATACCAAAGCATGATAAACGAAAGCGCCGCTTTCTCTGTTGTATTGTCACACAGCTGCCCGCCTATAAGAGCAACTCGCTCTGCAGTGTTTTCACACAAGACAAGCATACCGCCTGCATTCTGGCTGGGCAAATCGACGTTATCTTCCGATCAATTGTCCACCCAGTCAAGTGCAAAAAACAGAGTAGAATCACGCAACGCCCGCTGCTAATATGCTTCCTGCTCGTGTGGAAAGAAAGAAGACCGACAGGGTTCAGATTTGACTGTTTGCAGCATGGGAGCCAATTCTCCATAAAATCCCTAGGAACAATGAAAAAAAAATATATCACGGTAATGAAAAGTATAGGGGCTATATTGGCGAGATCCAATGGTGAAAAACTACCCAAAAGAAAAGCCGCCTGGAAGTTCGAGGACCTTTAGTACTATACTCTATCCGCGAACCAGCAGCCTTCGCACCAAGCAAGACCGCCCTTGTCCCTTTCCTTTCTCCATTCCTCCTCCTTCTTTGCTTTGTTCCAGTAGAGTCTAAGGGAAAGAGGTTCGTATGCCTACTTGACGAAAGGTAACGAATAACCTTTCATTTATGGGTATATGAATTGGATTCAGTTAGCCTTACGACATAATCAGAGTGAGGCTTTGGTTACCGGCAAACGCTTCTCCAAAGGCGACCCTCTCGAGTTTTTGGCTGTTTCCGTCATTGAAGTAGCCTTTCATTGCCCTACCAAATGAAAGAATCCACTATCAAACAGCTCGCCCTATTGAAGTACCAAAGGTGCGCTCAACCCGGTGACTAGGAAATGGGTTTGCCCTTGAATTGAAGTGATAAGGTCGGAAAGAGGGAAGTAGGGCTCCTATTGACTAAAGGTTGGTTATTCGCTTTCCTTTAGAATGAAAGTTGCTATGAAGTCCCTAGTACTTACTTTGTTTGATTCAAAAGGCGAATAGCCCCCCCCCCCCAACTAGTTGTATATGGTGGGGTGCTTGTTTAAAGCTGCTTTGGATATGAGTAATTCCTAAAAAAGGCAAAGTCTGGTATTTGACGAAGATCTTTCTATCAATAGATAGGAATGAGTGTTCGATATAGGGGATAAGGTCCATTTGCTCTTTATCTCACAATATTCTTGTGAGAAATATATATATATATCGTTTATCTATCTCTTGTCTATCTATCATTGATTGTCAAGTCAAAAGACTTCATTTTTGGGTTCCCCGAAGCCCCGAATGGAATGGATCGTTTCTGCCAATGAAATGAACGCGGAGCCTATTCTGAATGCTTCAACTTTCTGGATGTTCTCGCGAAGAGAATAAGATGCTTCTCCCCTTCCCTCTTTCTTTTCCCGCTTTGCTAATTTTCCCCTATAACGCGGGTCGGGTGGTGATAGGCGCGGGAGGAAGAAACCTAAGAGAAGACGCTCCTCTCTTAGGTCCTGTTTTTCAGTGCAACATAGGAAAGTGCCCTCTTTTTGTCATCCCTGTAGCTTTCCAGGTTTTGTATTGAATGCATGACGTAGCCAGGACCCTTCAAATTCTTTTTGAGCCTATGTTCAAGCCAAACCCACCCCTATTTCACTAAGGCTAGAAAGAATGGCCACCAAGTTCGGACAAGGGAATGCTTTCCCCAACCATTCAAGGAAAGGCTCGACGAAGGGAGGGAGGTGCGGCGGGGGAAGGAAAACGCTTTCGTAGATCGAGTTTTTTTTTCATTGAAAATGAAAAAGGCCGTGGATGGCCTACGGTGCATCTTATCTTAAGGGAACATGCTTTTTTGATCACCGTGGTATGATTGCCAGGCCCTCTCCTCATTCTGCCTTTCCTACTAGGATAGCTACCTTCGGGCTTTTCCTACCCTTTATAATAAAAAATTCCAGCTAGGCCCGGGAAAGCACTGGCAACAACATAAAGGAAGGGGTCCATGTAGCTGCTGTGTCCGCCCCCTTCTTAGTCAATGGGGCACAGCAGGTTCGACATCTACTAAGAAGGAGAGAATCCACTTTAGATAACCACGTCTCTGCTAGGTAGCGTGTGGTATGGCCGAGAGTGGACCTTTTTGGATATATAATCCAAGTCGAGAGTAGAGTTACCGGAAAAGTCGTCTGATGGAAAACTACTTTCACGTTCGGTTCAGAGAGCACTTTTTTTGGTTGAGAATTCCTCGTTCCCTTTCGTGTGAATTCCCCAGTGGCAAATTCAAAACTTATGTGGCACTATCTATTCCATCTCTCGAGCCCCGAAGAAAACCCCCTACCCTTCTGAGTCCATATATCTTTTGACTCTATTTATGTGGGCACTTGATATCTTTGAGGGTTCATCCACTCCGGTTATAGCATTCCTTTCTATTGTGCCTAAAATCTCTATTTCTGCTAATATTTCATGTGTTTCTATTTATGGTTCTTATGGAGCTACATTGCAACAAATCATCTTTTTCTGCAGTATTGCTTCTATGATCTTAGGAGCACTGGCCGCCATGGCCCAAACGAAAGTAAAAAGACTTCTAGCTCATAGTTCAATTGGACATGTAGGTTATATTCGTACTGGTTTCTCATGTGGAACCATAGAAAGAATTCAATCACCACTAATTGGTATCTTTATTTATGCATCAATGACAATAGATGAATTCGCCATAGTTTTAGCATTACGGCAAACCCGTATCAAATATATTTCTTATTTGGGTGCTCTAGCCAAAAAAAATCCTATTTTGGATATTACCTTCTCCATTACTATGTTCTCAAACGCATGAATACCCCCGTTAGCCGACTTTTGTAGCAAATTCTATTTGTTCTTCGCCGCTTTGGGTTGTGGGGCTTACTTCCTAGCCCCAGTGGGAGTAGTGACTAGCATTATAGGTTGTTGGGTGGCTGGAAGGTTTCCACGAGTAAGTATGTTTTGGGGCCGAAGGCTGTTCTCCGTGCACCAGACATGTAGCTTACCAAATCAGTTGCGACACGGATGGGAATGCATGCTACAAAAGATAGGGTCGAGTCCGATACATCAACCGTCTACTCAATATCCTTGTATGAGTCCACAATGACTACACGAGATGAACCTTGGTTTGGTGAATTGAAGTTGGCCTTAGATGTAATAGGACTCCCAGTTACTGCACGCGATCGTATACTGAAGTGCTCCCCGCCGGTTGTTGGAATGACGTGAGCCGGGCTGGGTCTCGATTCAGAAAGATGAAGGGCCCAAAAGACTAAATAGGGGGTTACAAATTCCCCATCTTATTGGGGGCGAAAAACGAAGTGACATCTCGATGGGATACAGCCCTTTCGATTTTAGTTGGGAAAGAACGGCGAAGTCCATCCAAACCGTCCAATGAAGAATAAGAGGATAGCAAAGCGCCAATGGTGCGCGAAGCGCATGCATAACGGGCACGGATAAAAAGAAGTGTCGAGGAGAAGCAGCCGAGCTCATTCCATTCTCTTCATGGGCCCAAAGCAGTGCAGTCTTTCTTGGACAAATCAATAATTTGGGGCTTCTTGCTACGTTACAACACTATAAAAATCAATTTTGATTAGTAATATATATGAATAGAAAGATAGATCCATCCATCTATCCTATCCAATTCAAATTTTGATATCTAAAAAAGGATCGATTTCATTCAACGTTTGATTCAAAGAACTTCACTTAGCCCCCTCGCTCATGAAATGACTCTGCTGCAATGGATGGCAGATGGTCCATAGTACCCGAAGCACTTGGGTGATTCATAAGCACTGTTGAGAATAAGATCCTTAGCTCATTTTCATTCTCTACATGATTCCAAACCTTTCTTCAACATAGGTGACAACGAGCCAGGCAGAGATTGAAGAGATCAAACACGAGAATAAGAAGCAAGCTCGCATTCCATTTTGATATTTTTGATAAAGGGGGATGAGGAAAGTGGACAAAACATGCTCTCATTTCTCATCGAACAAATACAGGAAAAGGATCATATTGAAAACGCTCCTAACCCAACCCCTTCCTTCGTAGAGCCCGTGTATTGTAAGTGATCCGAACCTGCCCGGAGCGAGCCTCCCATTGAGGAAAGTGAAAGTTGGCGAGTTGTATGATGGGCATCTATCTCCTGTGGTTCGGAGAGGACTCAGCTATTAGTTAGTACCCCCTTGGTTTCTGGGTGGACCTTTTCACTCTATTTTATTATATACGCTTAGCGAAAAAAATGTTTTTTAATACACCTAGGACATGGATTCTATATGAACCAATGGATCGTGACAAGTCGTTACTACTAGCAGTGACTTCCTCTTTCATTACTTCATTATTTCCATATCCATATCCTTTGTTCTCTATTACTCATCAAATGGCACCCAGTTCATATCTTTATGTTCGCTCATTGACAAGGTTCAAAGAAAGGGTGGGCCATTGATAAAGAATCGATAGAAAACCACAATGCTAGCAGATGGCGGGCCTCCGCTTTTCTTTTCATTAATGAAACCCGCCAGTTATTATGAACTCAAATTAAAAAAATTTCGATTTAGAAGGCTTGTTCAAAAGAAAAAAAGACGTGGGTGTCATTATGACTGGGGTGTCAGTTAGAAAAGTTCTTAGAATGTTCGTTCAATTAAGCTGCGTTCTTTTTTTCTTAACTTAAGGAGAGGGAAGAGGGCTTTATAAGAAGGGCTTGGGACCTATGAACAGAACAACACAACAAAATGATGAAATGAAGAAGAATGAACGGGAGGCATCGAAGGATAGACTGACGAACTTCTTACTTGTGTTTGGTTAACTACTTTACTGACTTGGTGTTCTTTCTCGTAAGTGGTATACCTACACCCCTGCACGCACACTCACTATATCTATATACGTATAAGTTTCTAGCCTTTCGAAAAAGCCCCTCTCCTTACAGTCAAGTGGCTGAACGCCCCTCGAATCTTGCCTTTAGTTGCTAACCACCTACGCAATGGCCTTGTTATTTAATGGAGAGATTTGGGAGATGAGGCAAGGAAGGGATCAAGAAAAGCCCCGCCAAGAATTAAATGTTCGATGATAGAATCTTTGGAATCGTTAACTAAAAGAAAAGTCGGCCTTTTATTTTGCGCGCTTGATTACATTTCCGTTCAGATGCCTTGCTCGACTTGTGCTTTTGCACATTCGATCGCTCCCCCATCCCACCTGGCCCATTCTAACGGTTGACAACCTCAATCCGTAGAAGCTGCATCCTCAAGGGTTTAGTGATTATGCCAGTGATCAAGATATCAACCACATAAATAGGTAGTGAAATGGTTATGGACCCATGATGACAAAAAGTAAGTGATACGTCGGACTTTTAAAATCTTAGGCCAAACTAAATGTTCTTTAGTGAAGACAAGAAAGCTTTTAAGTTTAGACGACTACTTTTACTTGAAATTCCATTCCTTTATCTGGTGGCAGGGTTTAGAGCTAGTTAAGCCAATAGCATATCTAGCAAAAGCTTTAGTAACACTAGCTACATCAGTAGATCATTGATTAGCATACCTCCCCTAAATAGACTACGTGGACCCTAGTTTCTATTACTGTTAATTCTAATTAATTCAGTAATGCATACAGCCTTGACTCTCTTAAAGAGCAGGAGGTTTAGCGTCAACTCATTCAATGAATGTTCTATCATTCACAACATGGATGAATCCTAATCTGTATTTTCCAGCGGACAGTCATTTGTCAAAAGAGAATAGACGTATAGCAGCTCTCTCTCATAATAGAATGAAAGCAAGCAAGAACGAAAGGAGCGCTTACCCTATGGACCGAAGCTACTATCCTAAAATAAGAAACTCTTAAATTAAAGAACTAGATGAAAGGTAATATACTGAGCTAGCCTCCCATTATGCACCAATGCTTGAACAGGACCGTTAACCTTTTCCAAAAGAAATAAGAGCTATTGGTCAGTTTCCTATAGTTGACCGATACAGCTCGACCAATTGAGACAGGGTAGATGTGACCGATGGAAGGGATAGAATTAAGTCATTTGTTGATTGATTCCGACTCTTTACCAGAAGACAAAAGATTCGCGATATGGCTTTAGAAAAGGTATTCATTACACGGATATAGTTTACCAAATTGCCCGATTGCCGATTCACTGCGCCTACCAATGATTCCTTTCACTTAGAAAGGTATTCCTCACGTATGAAAGGACTTCACTTAGAAAGTAAAGATAAGAAAGGATAAAGGATGCTCTACGATCAGGGAATGCCTTTTTTGTTAAAGAGAATTGGCCGTGAGAGAGCGCCTATCTCTCATAAGAGAACGAGAGCCACTCTTTTGATAGTATATTAATGAGTAGGACTTAAATTCCAAGCGCTCCTAGCTCAAAAACCACACACAGACAAAGACATGGCGGCCCAAAAAACTCATAAATAATAGACTAAGAAATATACGTGACATACACTTCCTGTGTGAAGTTTTCATCTTAATGAATCAAAGCAGTTTGTAAAATGCTACTTTTCTTTCTGCAACAAGTAAGACTACTGTTTCTTATCATACACCCTTATGAATGAATGAATCTCAAAAATTAGACTCCTAAACTAGTACCCCTCCTCTCTTTCTTCAAAGGCAGGGGTACACATCACAGGAAAAAAACCCAAAAACAAAAAAAAGAAAGAAGTAAGTCAAAAAATAGGAAATACTGCTAGATGGCTAGCCGATTAGCAGCGAAGTACGCTTTTACTTCCTTTTGGCAGAACAAAACAAGGTAGTAATATGGGAGAAACTGGTCCAGTAATCTTTTCCACTAGGGTGGCCATAGTGAGATTGAGTGGTGAAGCTGGGTTCCGAAAAAAAATAGAACGAGGAGGGAAGGCAAAAGCTATGACATTGGAATCCGCTTCAAGGTAAGCCCCACTCCACTGAATTGGAGAATTCTAGAGCACGTATCAGAGAGTGCTCCAATGGTAGTATGGGCGCAATTGAGAGAATTTTGACGATTATAAAAGAAAAAAGATGAAAGTTAGTGTTCAATGAGCTCGAGATAGCTGCCTGATGAGAGGAAGGGACGCCGAGTACAGTCTTTCTTTGGTTCCAGCGCCCCGATTACACCAAAGCACACCAGTCAACACTGTACTATAGCTCTTACACCTATGAGTTGGAACAATAATATCGTATATAAATAAAACACCTGAGTTGGCAAAATAAAAAAAAGCTAACACTAACTAAGTGTTTAGTTACCATGCCCAAAAGTCCCATGCTTTTCTTTGTCGGATAAACAAACCCAACCGGCGGTTTCCTACAAGTCTCTCTTTTTGTTTGGAGGGAGCAGAGCAGTCAAAGTATGAACCAAACAAAATGATTGGTCTTGTTGTACACTCACTCTTACTAAAAATTTCCTGTTTGATGTTCGTGTTCGCAGGTATGATTCAAGGAATAAAAGACTTACATCACGATGTCTTTCTCTTCGTTATTCTATTTTTAGTTTTTGTATAATGGATCTTGGGTCGCAGTTTATGTCATTTCTATTATAAAAATTTTATAAATTCATGGGCACCTTGGATTGAGAATACTTGAACCATTTTCACATGGATTGTTTGCTTGTCTATGTATTTCGCATGGTTGATGCAACTGGCAGAATGCGCTATCAACTCATTAAATCTGAAATTTTGCTTCGGCCCCCGAAGTACGCCGCTAGAAAGGGGGAAGAATTTCTTCCAAATCTAAATGAGCTTCCCGACATACTATATGAACAACGGATTCTAATTCAAAACTCTGATTTTTTCAACGTTGAGCTTGAGCAGAAGGAAATGTCTTCTCTAATAAATTGACTTCCTAAGGAAGAAATTTATAATGTAATCAGTGAAGACTCCATTCGAAAGCCATTAAATGAGTTCAACGCGGAGCAGCAAGCATGGTTAAGTGATATAGCTATTAGGCACTTTTCATTAAAAAATGAGATAATCGCGAAAATGAAATATCTTTATCCCAACGATGAATGGGATTTTACAAAATTCATTCGAGAGAAATTCTTTTGTGGATGGCAAAAAGATCGGGAGTCTTCCTTGGAAGATCTCAAAAAGATACTTGCAGCTTTAAAAGAAGAGGCGAAATCTGCGGGTTGCGCGAAAAGGCTAAAATTTAATATCACCAATTGGAATTGGAAAGAATGAGAATTCATTACTATTTTATGCATATTGACTATCGAAGTATGTTCCACTTATGACTTGGTCATGCGAGGGATTCCCCTAGAAAACATAAGAAAGTTGATTCACTACCTCTAAATGGAAGGGCCCCCATTATCTAGTTTTCTTTTTCACTAAATAAATGAGAGTGATTGGGAGGGCGGGTCTCTTCTCATTGGGCCCGATTGGATTATGGTTGCTACCGAGGACTTTCTGGATTTCTTTTTCGAGAAGCGAGACGCTCTAGACAAAATCCCCAAATGGGGCCTGGTAGAGAAAGACATAAAGGAGATCGAGTTCATTTAGCAAGTCAAACTCGATCTTGCAGCACGCGGGTGCGAGTCTCCTGATATTCAAAATATTATTGGGTCGGGGTGAAATCCGGAGATCTATGAAAGAAGGGGTCTTCGACTGGGGTGAAGTCGTAACAAGGTAGCCGTAGGGGAACCTGTGGCTGGATTGAATCTTTCGCGATGGAAATGCACTCTTCCCCGAACTTCTTCTGAAAGTGAATACTTATGTAAACTGAAAAGCGCATAATCACTTAAGAAAGGGATAGTCTCCTCGATGGATAACCGAGCAATCCCAAAAGAAGACCACATGGCGACCCATCCATAGGACTGATCAACTAAATGAACCCCTCCCTAGGCAACAGACTACTTCATTTTAGAGCGGGCTATTTCTAGGGTGAGGAATATATTTCTATTTAACTATTCCATATGGTCAAGAGCCAGCATCTCAATGCAACATTATTCCACACTCAATCTGTAGTGCTTCTGCAAGCTAATGCTAATAGAAGATAAGAGATTGTTGAAAGTAACTGAATAAGGTTGTACATCTTTGGTTCATTAATATCAAGTCTAAAGGGTCATGTATCCATTGTAAAAGTCCCCTGTGATCAAGCATAGTTTGTGAAAGTGGGATCTGTTTTTCCCACTTTAGCTGAACTGCGTTGTGAACCTTCTTTGCTCAATCGCTTTCCTTCGGCACATGCCTTCAAGTCTTGTAGAACTTGATGAAGAGGAGCGGAGATGGAATGAAAGAAGCATTGAGAGAGCCTAATTCCCTCCTGACTGAGTATAAGCATGTTCCATTGTCCTTTATTACATTAGATTAGTGGGACTACGACTGGCTGTTTCTCCTCAATCGGTGGAAATGCCATTCATAACATCTTTGGCAACCTTTCTTTCACATGTGGCAGAATTATAGACCATATAACTTGCCAACTAAAGTGTCCTACTCTACCGTAGTAAGGGCTTATGCAGTCAAAGTGACCTAACCTGGCTCCATCTAGAAGGTTGGAATCTTCCGAGTCTACCTGCTCTTCAATACCTTTGCCTCAACTAGAATTTCGAACCTTTGTTTTCAGTACCAAAAAGTGATTCTCTTCTTGCCTGATCGAATTAAAGGCGGACTATAGGCAATTGTTCTCAACGAGAGGAAAGATTTATTTTCTCACTCCTCTCATGATGATTCGAAAAGAGTCAGAACAATCTCCTCATGCAAAACACCAACATACGTGTCTTTACTCCTCATACTTTTTTACCTTGTTAGTGAGGGTAAGCAGGTATACTTGCTTTCCCTTCATCCAGGATCAAATGAGAAAATGAAACCTCCCATTCGGTCCTATTTTATTTACCCACCTCTTTGGAAGATGCGTTTACCACTCGAATTGACCAGACCAAAAAATCAAGTGGGTCAGAACTCCTATGAAGTTTGAAGTTAGAACCCAAGCGACATTCGTGGAAGAGTCCTCCTCCTCCTCACAAGGACCGACTCCTTTAGGTGTGAGGTGCTATGAACCGGAAAAAGTCAGTAATAAAGAATCCGCTCTCCGGTAAGCGAAAGAAAGCAGGTCAAAGCCTGCCAAGGCATCAAGGCTGTTCGACAAAGGCAGAAAGAGTCTCCATCCTGATCACAGAAGGAAGGCGGGTTTGTCAATGCTTGAACTGACTGATCTAAGCGAGCTACGAGGTTAGTCTTCTAGGATCAACGTTCTTTAAAATGACCATTAATGATTTGTTGATTTCAGGAATAATCCTATCAGTGATTATGCACTAGGCTTATCTAATGAATTGAGTCTTCAAAGAAAGGTCTCTAATGAATCTGCTAATTGAGGTTCTATATTCGTTCAAAAGGCATAAAGGAATAGGCTAAGGGTCGTACCTTAATGATCCCTAACCATATTGATGTTCCTGAATTCTAGTCTTTCTAGTAGCCAATGATATAAGGGAGCTAGCACTGGAAAGATACTCAAAAGTAGTACGCGCGCATAAAAAACGGTTGGACGGTGTCTTTCCCTATTTTGTTCCTTCCTCGGCAAGCTTGGGAGTTTATGTAAACTCCCTGGGTACGGTTTCAGAGTTTATGTAAATGCCCTATTTTTGAAGGAAGCTGCTGACTTAAGGTATCCCCTGATCCGAGGGTGAGCTAGAATTTGTATGGTGAAGAGGAAAGGAAGAAGTCATTGTAAAGGAAGACGACATTTACCATTTCCGCTGCCTGCCTAAAGGCTTATTGGTAGCTCTTAGGTTCTCTGTCAGTAGAGTGATTGCCAAAATCTAGGTATGTTTTTGGAGAATAATAAGAAGTGACGGTTGTAGCTTTTAGAGACTATCCTCTACAGCTGTAGCTACGTGGAAGCCAGCTGCTTAAAGACATGCCCCCTAACCATTCCGCTATTCCTGCCCTAAAGCAAGGGAATCCGCTCTAACCAACCACCCTGGTAGGAATTGCTAGATTTACAGTTTAAGAATCCTTGTAATACAAGTTCTTTCCTCTAACGATGGCTACGAACTACGCGAACAGAACTGTCAAGGCTTTGAAACAAAGACTGCGAAAGCTCAATCAATAAAGTGTATTTTTGTAGAATGGTTTAGCTTTCTCCCCTTACGAGACCGGAAAGCAAGATAGAAAACTTAGGGTCAACACCAAAGTACGGGCAAGAGGGAAAAGAACGATGTTTGATGTGAACGGAAGCAAGCATTTCGCTATGAAAGAAAAATAGGAAGCGGCGATAGCAAACAATACCCTTACTCAGAACAATATGCTCTTGGGAGACCTGAAGGACAATCAAATACTCTACCTTAAGACTTCTAACATGGTCGATTCTAGATTGGTCACGGTAACCACCAACCCCTTAATCTACAAAACAAAGAGTGGAAAATCTCTTGATAGGGTACTGTAGCTGTACATCCATAGTACCATAGGGATGGTGAGAGTTCATAAGAGTTCGAATTTAGATAGGAGAAAGATGTTTACTCAAATTACAAACCCTGAACCTCTTTGCGAATTCACAGCTGAACCTTGATGGGAAATCATAGATTTCTGATAGGAAAGAAAAAGCCCAATTACCCAAAATTCTTTCATATACACGAGCATCCTCCTACATTGTCCCATAGTACAAGCATACTTAGGAGAGCAGTTTCTAGGCTCAACTTGTTTAACTGCATGCCAGACCATTGAGTGATGAGACCGTGCAAACAAAGGCAACGAGAAATGCTAGCCGGAACTAGACAATGGGTGGGTGTCCAACAAACATTCCTTAGCTAAGAAGAACTCATTCACCGTAGCTTCTCTTACCAGTAGATGAAACTTGCAACATCAGATCATATAGAATACCGATTGACAGGCATTCAAGTCTATCTTATAGTTTATGTTGATGATCTCATTGTTTCCGCGATCGCATCCTTCATTTCCAAACTCTATTTCTATCGTAATTTTTCCATCTTGGTGCCTCACCTATTCATTCTTTTTTGGGGTGTATAAAGCCACAGAATGATTCAGGCATCTATCTTATTATATTGACACAATTGGAAGATCAGGATTTCTCCATGCCGCTCAAGCGGCATCAGATCGGGCTTTAGCGAGAATAGCTGTAATTGAATCGGGAACAGAAACACTTCACTTCAACTCAATAAATGACGTCTACTTCATAAGTGCTAAGGCAAAATATATCATTGAAAGGAAAGGTGATAGGGGAGCCTAGCCATTTCACTCTACCAGAGTAATAAAGTGGAAACCTCCCTCACGACCGATTAACAGGAAAGTCTTCCAGAGATATTTGTTCAAATCCAATTCATGAAGACAGAGTAAATTCAACAAGTCTAAAGCAAGTCATAGGCCTCACTGTCTATCAATCAAGAAGGTAAATGAGAGAAGGTTTGATTGAAAGTAGTACGTCTGAAGGGATCTGTCGTTAACGATTTGACCGGGACACATCCAATTGAAAGTCTAATCCCAACCTCTTTTGAAGGAGCTCGAAAAAAGACTTGACTTCAGAGCGGGGAATCTTCCTACAAGTGAGCACGAAGTCAAATGTTTACAAAAAGGGCTATACCTCTGCCTAGACAAAGAGGACTTTAAGACAGCCTCGTAGGAGACATTGGATGTAACCATCCTTCAAAGGCGGAGGAGTAAAAAGCAACTTTCGATTCAAATTAGAGAAATGCTGAGCTTTATCCGCTTCAATACATTAAGATATTATTATAGCCTTCTAAATAGCCAGAGTGGGAACTCAAAAGCAAGAACTCTTAACCATCATTCCTTAACTATAAAGGGCGTGAATGTGTAGATAAAGGAAGAAAGGTGGGATAGCACCCGATTGATTGAGCGTCTTATAGCCCATCATGCAAGCTATTAAAGCCAGTGCAGAAGCAGCCCCCGGATCCACACAAGGTACATCAAAGGAGGTTATCTTCAACCTACTACTCAACATTTCCAAATCGAAATTGGAAATATTTATTGGACCATGATAGCCAGCAAAAACTTAACAGGGTTGAAGCATCTTCTTGGAATCACTAAGGAAGTAGGAAAGGATCCAGGGTTGCCTGAGGCCCTGAGAGCCATGATGTTTGCTCTTGAAGATGAAGTAAACATGGTCATGGGCCAATATCTCGGTGCTGCTGAAGGTATGAATGAACACTTGACCCTAATTGGTTGGGGGTGGGCGGGAGCTTAGTAGTTGCTTAGTCATTCAAAAGTCAGATTGTCGTAAGCCCGACACTATTTTATTTACTCTCTTAAATGAGGGGCTACTTTATTTTGCTATAGGGGCCATCTCCTGTCATCCCTTACCTATGGTTCAGGAAAGGGATTGATCGGAATGATTGCAACGAGACACACCAACATCAATACTTAGAGTAAAGGGTGATAAGCTCGACAAATACTTAAAAGGAAATGAGTTAACCAGTTACTAGAACGAAAGGAAGGGGGTTTACCAACTGATCAATAAGTAGTTGATGGGGGAAACTGGTCTTACTACTGATCCAGGATCAAATTCCTCCTTTCCGGTTACATTGGGTTGGCCTTTTGGACAAGCAGATAGCACATGACCAGAAGTTTTTACACCCATGAGCTAAGGTACCACCCTTCTTTCCGACCCGGATTGGAAGAATTTTCCAAATACTGAGGTTTTGGGTCTTCATGAGTAGTTCTTGTCGACGATCCCTTGAAAAAGGTCATTTGTTGAGGGGGCTTTTGCCCCTGACAAAGGACTTTCCATGGGTTGGGACTCTTTGGACAAGGCTATTTGCTTCGATTCCACCTATGTCAGCTCATAACTTTGCTCCTCGATCTCTTTATCTTTCTAGTGATCTAGAGATCAAGGAAGGGAATGATAATTATACTCCTATAGCAGTTCGGGAGCATCAACATCTATTTGTAGAATATAACAACCTAATCTCTTTGCTTTTAATGGCTACTCGGGGCTGAAACATAGTGGAAATGAGAATATGATCGATCCCGGCTCAAAAGAAGTACGGAGGTTCTTGTAAGTTGGGTCAGCGGCTATAGTGACTCAAGGAATAAGGAATTTTGGCATTGTTGAAGTGATTGGCGGAAATGAACTTTAGACAAGAATCCCGTAGAAATGGAAAGTCACTGGTCTACATACACTAGTAGTAGGATACGCTCCTATTATTGAAAAGGAGTTATCCTCCTCAAAATCCTTCCCCCTTGGTCGACATGGCTTAAGCCCAAATCCATCATTATGAAAGAAGGGCGGGATATCGGCAATGATAAAGAGTCCTTGTTGTTCATCTCCACCTCATGACGCTGCTGATCCCTACCGGGACCTTTTTCCTTCATTCGCTACAAGACTGGCCCAAAATTCTAGTTCGTTGCACTCACCATTCGTTTCTATTAATAATTCATGACCCGTGAATGGAAGATGAAGGACTTTACTAAGAAAGTTGTCTGTCGGTCCCCATTGGTTAATTGTGTCGACAGAGGCAATGAGTACCTCTGGACTATCCCACTAGCGATCCTACTTCAATGACCTTTTTGTAATACGTAAAAAAAGTATCCCGATCCTGTAGGAGTGACACCCGTAGTGGAGATCGATGAAGATTTTTATTCTTAAAAGAAAGGGCAAGCACCAAAACACAGAAATGATCAAAGTGAGGCCTCAACTGACGCTAATAAAGACAAAGAGTAAGAACGAGTTGATGATGTGATTCCTTATGTACCTTTGTCTGTATCGCTTGAAAAGTATACCTATTAATCAGTTGACCTCTATTTATTTGTGTTTTCTTCTGGGTCGGCTGACCCTGGTCTTCATTGAATTTATGATATTCCCCGCACGTCCGAGCTTTTGTAAGCAGAAGAAAATGATTAGATGAGAAGAAGTCAGAGCAAAAGTCAAAACCAAAAGGACAAAGAAGTCTCTTCCACTCATTTTTGGGGACGACGATGCTCGTGTAAGATAAGATGACGACTGGCTGACTTATCGAACGGATTGACACTTTGATCTTGATCATGCAATCTAAGTTGCAATGAAGGACTATCGTCAATGTGGCTGGAGCCTCTAGATCCCACAGCAGCGATCTTCAAACTGATAAACCAACCTTTCACTTATCATATGGGGAATCATCCACACGAGGACCAGAAGACGCCATTCTAAGGGTATATAGAGCCCTTATCCAAGAAATGAGCTATCTTACTTAGCATACCTCACCAAAGCTCTTCAAATCAATCTCTTCGGTACTTGAAATTGATTCTTTAAAGCCGGGAAATGCATTCAATTAGCCGGGCATAAGCTCTCCCCTTGCTTTGCTCATTTTCTCTTGATATGCTTACCTTGCCAGTTTAGGATTTTGAAGAAGTAGACACGGGTAGGGAAATTCCTAGCTAGGTTCTTCGTCTCAGTGCTCTCTCGGCTGCCAGCTCGTCAAAGTATCAAACCCTAGCTTTCTACCGTGAACATTGGGTATCTTCTTCTGTCCACTTGGGGGAAACTGAGAGCACTACATCGAATACACAAGATTGTCCATTTTTTTACCTTAGCTCTACTTAGACTACTTCTCAATTTTTCCTTTTTACGATTGTTTGCTTCCAAAGGCTTACGCGGGACATCAGTTCCAATTATTATCATAAAAGAGGAATGAAGATTCCCAATTGTTCTTGGATTGGGAGGCACGACCGCATGCTTTGTTTGCATTATCTTAATTATTGTCATAATTTATTCCTTCACCATCAAAAAGATAGACAGATACGAGAGAAGAGGAAATGGAGGCCAAACAATAGTAAGGTACCAAAATGGTTGTCACTTGCGGCAAAAGAATTTGGTTAAGCTTCAAGGGTGGTGCTGTGAGGGATAAGGGTAGCAATCCTTTATTTCCAGAAAAGACATATATGCCCACAGATCAATGAACCGTAGGGAGCAAAGCACCACAGCGGAAATGGAATTCTATTTCCACTTTCAATTTCACCTCGAGACTCAGGATACATGAAAGGAGAGCCAGGGAAGGGGCAAAGGGTTCACCCACTTCACGAGTTTCAGAGGTTCAAGAAATTCCTTTGTAGAAGTGTCTAGCCGTTTGCCAAAGGAAGGTATTCTTTATCAAAGTCTCCGAAAGGCGCACTTAACCTTATTGGATGATGGGGTTGGGGAAATTGATCTATCCTAAGCTAAATCTAGCTCTAATGGTATGTCCGCGGGTCCCTTTCACTCAACGTCTAAAAGAATACTCTAATGGAAAGTCGTGCTAATTCTAATATAGGGATAGAAAGGGAATTGGCCAGGTCAAGGTCCGATCAAAAATAGGATAAATAATGGAAAAAGTCCCTCTCCGATAATATGACTTGAAGGCTTTAGCTATGCGAGCCTGCCACTACGCTCCTTTATTACAGAATTAATGGTCAGAAACTTGCCTTAACTAATCTCTTTCGAGATAAAGGTTCTTACATAGGTGAAGGCACCAATATCACATAAAATAGTTAGAAAACTCGTGCCCCATTAAGTGTAGAGATTGAGATCCAGTAGAAGTGGGAGTGACACAAGGCTCTTGAGTTAAATGATGCTCAGGATTGAGGAAGTGGTCTTATTGGCATTCAGAATGGAGTCTGTCCTGAAGGAATCTCATCTCTCTTCCAGTAGAACGGGAAGTCTCAAGCCAGTAGCATAATAGCAGTCCATTCAATCAATTCAGTCAAGCATTTCCAGGTCATCTTGAAAAAGGATGGATAAACTTTATTGAAAAATGATAGTAAACAAGTGCTCTTATTGGACGTCACGGGAGACCCGATGGCTAAGAGGGTCATACCCTTTCGAGATGTGGAGCGTACCAGTATCACTTTGATTAACATCGAGATGTATGTTTCGCTACTGTCTAATGAGGCGCAACATCGGTCTGGACTCTGGACGGTTTGTCCAAGGGACTGGAACCGAAGGCTCTTCTTAGTCTAACATGATTGTTGTAACCTCGGTGGGTTGCTCATTGGATTTTGATGGAATTCAGTGACAGTCCACTCCTTAAGTCCAAGGTGCCTTCCAATGGAAATGAGTGTTCTCATCTAGGGTAGTTCACAGTGGTGAGCTCAGTAATAGAAGGAGAGGTCGACCAGGCATTGGCGGGGAGGATTGCAACTGGGTTGATCAGCCGGTATTGGGGGCGGGGGAAACTGACACGGGCTCCATTTCTTAAGACCTTTCGTCTTTCTCCTAAGGGCCCTCTTCTTATTTAGGGGGTTGAACGTGGGGGTTGTTCTTATTTTACCGGAGGGGTTTGAATTAGCTCCTCCCCATCGTATCTCTCAAAAGAACCAAATTCTTGTTCACGATTATTTATGATCAAAAAAATGAAATTATGAAAACTCCTTTGTCTTATATAGACCCTTCTGAAAAATCTACATTACATACTCTTTTTCTACGAGATGTTGGGAATCCCGTTGAGTTCTTACGCTTTCATGTTGACAACTCAATTAATTCGATTACTAAATGGATGGACCCACTCCAGAATATGAACCATAAAAGAAAATACCTATTAAACCGATTAAAAGAATACCAATTACAGTACATATTATCCTAAGAGGAATCCTTCCAGTAGTATCGGCCATTTACCCCACTTCCCTCATGATTTGATCAAGTGGTCATGCTAGAGAAATACAAAGTCATGGGTAATGAAATTATGTGATCCTTACAAATGAGGTAAGAGAATCTTATTTATTCTTTTTCATTTTGTTAATTGAAGAAATTATTGGAAAATAAAAAAACAAGTACAAAAATGAGTAATAACCCCCAGTAGAGACTGGTAAGATTCAATTCAATATTTTGTTCGTTCGGGTTTGATTGTATCGTAGCTCTATAATCCGAATTAAGTTTATCGTTGGATGAACTGCTGATATTGATCCCAAAAAAAAACACGATAGGTACAGCTAGGGCGTGAACATTCAACCATCATACTATAAAAATTGGATAGGTTCGATCTATAGTGATTAGGGCCTCCTAAAACGATCTACTAAATTCAGCGAGTTTTTCCAAAG